>JAOPHQ010006262.1:0-5000 GCA_030340625.1 Merluccius polli
GGAGAAGAATTACTCGACGGTAGAAAAAGAATGTCTGGCCATCAAATGGGCAGTGGACAAGTTGAAATATTACCTGTTAGGACGGCAGTTCACCCTGGTCACCGACCACGCCCCGTTGGTATGGATGGCCCGGAATAAAGACAACAACGCCCGCGTCACACGCTGGTTCCTGGCACTACAGCCATATGCATTTTCAGTCACTCACAGGCCGGGAGCGGCTCATGGAAATGCAGACGCCTTGTCCCGGCGGGACGCCTTGAGCTGTTGGACCGCCCCTCCCGCAGGGTCGGAGCTGAGGGGGGGGGTATGTGGTGCCCGCCGGGTACAGGTAAGGAGGAGGGTATGTGGGAAAGTGGTGGATGGGGTTTATATTGCACCATGCCATCTGGTGGCCGCGGAGCGCTTTTCACTCTCCCCTCTGTCTAAAGGAAACCCGACCATATATGGAGGTCTGACGAGACCAGGAAGCGGAGCAGCTGCAGCCACTCACCCTAATGAGGGGAGAGAGGATAAAAGCAGCAGGAAGTGGACACAACGGGGAAGGAGTAGCTGGAGAGCAGTATGGTGGTAGTGAGTAGAGAGAGAGATATAAAAGCGCTGTGTATGACCCTTTTTCCCCGGAGAACCCCGTTGGCCGATCGACCCTTGCACCCTCTGAGAACCCGCCCGTGTACCGACCCCCGCCTGTCTGACATCCCTCCCGCCCGCCGAACCCTGGTCCGTCTGAGAGCCCGCCTGTGTACCGACCCCCGCCTGTCTGACATCCCTCCCTCCCGCCAAACCCTGGACCGTCTGAGAACCCGACCCCGTGCACCGAACCCCACGCTCAACCACCGACGACGAGTCCAGAGCCTGAGCCCCCTCAGGACCGACCCCCCCTTCGCTGCGGCGGCGTTTTCCCCTCTCTCCCCCTCTCCCGAATCTCCAATAAATTGGATTAATTGTGAAATTGGTGTGGACAATCAACTGTTTTTCAATACTGGTTTGGTGGCACCTCTTCTCCTCCCCGAGGTTGCCACAATATATATATATATATATATATATATATATATATATATATGCGTGTATGTGCGTTTGTGTGTGTATTATAAACGCTTCAAATTTCCTGTAAAGTAAATGAAAAATGATCAAAACTTTAGATTTAATTCAAACTTGTATTTGAATGAAAACACTGTTTGAAACAGGAGCAACGGGTTGAACTGATTTGTACCCATTCTTTTATAAAAAGAGGACTTTACTGTTCTCTACACCTCTACCTGATTGTACCTTCATTAAGCTAAACTAAACCAAATGTGTTCTGCATCCACAACCCGACGCACATGTTATCGTATCGACAAAGATATAAAACTGATATAAAACCCTGACTCACATTCGGGTTATGTCATTTTATACATTGATGTATCACTGTTTGCTGAGCATGATGCAACCGATTTCAATTAGACAGGGTCAGACTATTCACAACTTCTCATTCAAACAGTCTCCTCTGTCCCACAAGTTTATAGTGCTGGCAGAGTTTGGTGCGGTGCTAGGTGTGCGTAGGATGCTAAGCCTATGCCAAGTCAATGTGCATCTAGAGTCACCTGTTGCAGAGCAATGGCTAGCGTGGGGTGAGGTGGGGGAGTGGGGGAGTGGGGTTCTTTTGTTTAAGTGTCAGTGAACCCAAAGTTGTTTTTTCACTGTTACTAAAATAACACTTCATTTAGAGAAAACAGGTGTCAAATCCTATGTTTTTTCCAATCTCCACCAACCAGTTTGTGAACTTTCTACTCTGCTCCGAACTCAATTTGCACTCCTTTCGTGACATCGAAGTGCCTCCAAGGTGTCACGACTGGCAGCGATGTGTGTGTGGATGTGTGGAGCACTGCCTGGGCAGCGGTTGATGTTGATGGCCACGTCCGAGAGAGGGTTAAGCGTCTCACGCATTTCATATACATCATCGCTCATTATAACACTCATAACGACGGTACTAGCTTAAAAAAAGTACCACAAAATTGGCGTGGGTCGTAACCTTGGATAACGCATTCCCCCTCCTTCCTAGAAGTCTCGGCTCAAAACGCATTTAAAAAAATCTAAAATAATAATAATAATCATAGTGTTGGAATTCGAGCAGAAACATGGGTTCACTTACACTTTTAAACATGGGTTCACTTACACTTTTAAACATGGGTTCACTTACACTTTTAAACATGGGTTCACTTACACTTTTAAACATGGGTTCACTTGCACTTTTAAACATGGGTTCACTTACACTTTTAAACATGGGTTCACTTACACTTTTAAACATGGGTTCACTTACACTTTTAAACATGGGTTCACCTACACTTTTAAACATGGGTTCACTTACACTTTTAAACATGGGTTCACTTACACTTTTAAACATGGGTTCACTTGCACTTTTAAACATGGGTTCACTTACACTTTTAAACATGGTTCCCCTCGGACTGCAGACTGTGTGGTTCGATCGGTAGTGTTAAATGAACGTTGGCATGTGGTGCCAACCTCCATGGTGTTTCATTAACACTGGTTAGAATGTTAAAAAAAAACAACATGGCTGTTAATTAACTGTGACTCATCATTTCTGTTTTCCAATCCGTTATCTGTATTTAGTTTTTCAGTTTGTTGGTTAGTTTTGGAGGTGTGTGTGTGTTTAGGTGCGTGTTTGGAGGTTGGTAGGTGGAGGTTTCATAGGTAGGTAGGTGTTTGGATAGATTGGTTGGCAGGCAGGCAGAGTGGCTGACAGAGAGCGAGGGAGCATACAAAATTAATCACCAAATCGCCATTGAAAGATAAAATGGAATGAACCCCAACTGAAAAAAACTGACGACACAGTTCCTTAATTTCTGCAAGCTGACCTTCACACACACACATACACACACACACACGCATGCACACACACACACACACGCACACACACAAACACACACGCACACACACACACACACAAATGATACCGGCCATATCCAGGCCCTGTTGGATTGCTTAATGATGTGGATAATCAGGTTAGGAAATGTTTTTAAATAAGCCATTTAATATATTCAAATATTCTGTGCACACTCTTCAATTCATTTGAAATAATGAGAGACAAGGAAAGGAGGCCAGAGTGATTGTGAGAGAGAGGGGAAGTGAGAGAGAGAGAGAGAGAGAGAGAGAGAGAGCGCGAAAGCACAGTCAAAGGGAGAAAAGAAGAAGAGAACAAATCAAGAGAGGACTAAATGCAATTTGTCCGGCTTTAAAGACAGCCAATGGCAGGGATGATTATGAACACAGAATGAAGAAGAGGGCACTTTAATTGGACAAGGCTTCTCTTGACATTTCATCCTTGTGGAGCAGAGCCACGGTGACCGACTGAGAGGAGAAGAGCCAGCACTACTGCAAATCATCACGAAATCACACACTCACACACACATTTTATTAGGACTATATTTCTAACTAATATGTTTTATTAAAAGACATCCACCTCCCTTTATTGCCTTTAATCAGAGTTCAAAGTTGAACATAAGATATGTTATTTTCAGACAGTATTTGTATGTTCATTGTAACTTACAGGGAATTCAGATACATGTCATGAAGGAGCCGGTAGGGGTTGGATGAGCTCTTGCGCTATCCTGCATTATCTTGTCTCCTAATTCATGCTGGAATAGAATTGTTAACTAAGAGTTTTAACTCCTGAACATTATTTTATGATGAAATAGCTTCTTTTTTTTGGTAATACTTTGCAGTGTATCCAGTGTTACTGATAGTGTATGCCTGAGATAATGTGATGTAAATGTACATTCATTCCACACACAAGAAACCAAATGCATATTTAAAACTGACCTTTAGTGTCTAGACAAATGAGTGTGTACCACAGCATGTGCCTTGCATGGCTGTGCCCTTGGGCTTGGTTTCCTGAAATTAAAGTCACTAGAAATAGCCACGAGTTGTTGAGTTCAGCTTTTTCTTTCTCTCTTTCTTGATAATCAATAGAACCCAAAACCTCAGAGAAACTGAGGTTGAGTAGTAAAGATGTATGAAATGCCTCGACTGGTTATGTAAATTGCACATATTCTCAGTTAACCACAGCTATCAGTTGAATGTTCACTAGCCGTTTAAAATCTGTTGACCTATTTGATCCACCTACCGATTTTAACCTTCAACAAACAATTTGTTTTCCAATCAGACACAAATCAGAGTGTAAAACCCCATCTCCATCCATTTATTCATCCATTTTCTCTTTGATTGCAGGACATTACGATAGCAATGGTTGGGTCAACAACAGTAGCCTCTGAAATAGTGACAGGATTTTTACTTTTACAGGATTTTTAATTTCAGTGAGTTTTCCTTTGGTTAAATAAATAAATGAAAGGACAGCTTGGCTGACAAACCTTAGAGACACAAAGTGACTGCGGTCTCCTGTGGAGTAAATACATTCAAATCCAAATGAGTTTGGAGAGTTGAAAAGATAGCGCATTCATTATTTAGCTCATCATTCCTCCACTGCCAGTCACCCATCCATTACTTTCATCTTCCCTCTTTTTTTTAAAATATTGCTTACTCTTTTAGTACTTTGTGCAGATCAACTATCAGTTGAATATTCCTTTTTTAATCCTCTTCACATGACAGCTACCCCTGGAGGCCATTTCATTAAACATCCCTGCTGTAATAGGTTTTGAGGTTATTTGCTTTGCTCAAAGGCACAAAGAGGGTCTTACTCCCTTCCTCCAACTGTGGGGGGTTTCATCCAACTTTTATTCTGTGTTAAATAAAAAAGTAAACACCGACATCACACTGCATAAGAACCGCACCAAAGAGAGTTTACTGCAAAAACTGCAGTTCCCTATTGGCCCACATGAATAAAACATGAGTTCCATGACTCAGCACTAACTTGAGCCAATCAGAAACAGGCAATTGCAGTAAGGCCTGGTTTGATTTGACTAAAGGGTTACTCTTTAATTAGTCTCACAGATCTATCTAACTTTAGATTAAAAGTGCGTAATTGGCTAACAGCGAACGCAAACTCG
>JAOPHQ010006262.1:10000-12500 GCA_030340625.1 Merluccius polli
GCACTGGAGTCTTTTAAAGGCTAGCCTTTGAGTCATAGAGGCACCGAGTGACATCCATGTTCATTGTTGAACCAGCCCCCTGCATCTGCTGAGTCACTGTATTCCCTCCTGTGGATGAGAGCAACCACTGTAATCCACATGACTGTCAAAACACAGACAATGTAAATGAGCTGATTGGAACAATGGCAGATAAATGATTAATGGCCCCCATGAACAAACAGAGGGAGAGGCATCCATCTCCGTGACAATGTTTGCATGACCCGTCGTATTTTAACAACAGCGTGCTGTCTGCAGTCCATAGCAAATTAGATATCAAAGCAGCAAGATTTATGTTCACACGTGACACTATTCGTTTCGGCTAAAGGTGTGTCCTCAAAATTGACTGAAATCAATCAACATGCGATTCTTCACTTCAGTTTAATTACTCTATATTTATGTAAGTATTCTTCCTCTATATTTCGAGGTAATGTACAGCAGGTTATGTTACATCGTCACCATTTATATTTACTTGACACCCATTCATGCTCAGACTTTTGGTTGAACCTTTGTCGAGAAGCCATTAAGACATGGTTTTCAAGCTAGTTTGCCAATCAAGCTAGCTCCGCAACTCCACCTCAAATGCTTTACAGGGATAAATAATTGCCCCAAAATGAGAAGGGTGAAAGGTGCTAAAGCTTGCATCCTCCTGGGTTTGGATGGTTTTCATGCTTGACCCACATACACTTCTTTCCTTGTGTTTTAATTGAGAACCCCTTAATGAGTAGCATTAGCGTATCATATTTCAGAATATGTACACACAACAGAATCCTGTGGAGCGTTAGGTAATTAACTGTTATTAGGGTGTCAGTCGGGTACAATTAAGACTGCATGCACAAGACATTCATGCCTTAGTGGGTATTAGATTCAAGGGCCTATAATATCAGCCCACACTTAGAATACAAAGCGTACTGACTACATTTTAATGCAGTAAAACATTACAAACATGCAACACATAAAACATTTAATGTTACATGTTATGCAGAGCGTTATGTTATTTTATTCATTTTGATGTGAAAATCCCATGTACGCATGAAGTTCTGTTAGGAGACTTTGAGGTACTGGCTGACCTTATACATGCTCATTATGTCTTCACAGGCCCCACAGGTGTGATCAAAACAATGTGACTACCCATGTCAAGTCTGTTACCTCCCGCATGTCGAACCCATCAGTGCTGCTTCACTAGTGTCCAACATAATAGGACTCACTCCTACCCCCAAGAACGACTTTGGTTTACTGTCAATGTCTACTTAAGATAGTAACTTTATTAGTCCCGGATGGGGAATTAGGGTGTTGCAACAAAAAGTTGTTTGAATAACACAATCCCAGCAGCTAAAGGTTTTTTAGGTGTCGTCAGTATATCTTTCCTCTTGCCAGTTCCTGAAGGAGTACCCACTGTTTTCCCTCCAGCTTGCTGACTACTACTATTCACTATTTTACCATTCAATTATTTACCGAGACGCTTTATCCAAAGCAACATACATATAATTACAGTGGATACAGGTCATTAAGGAGCAGGTAGCATACGGTAGGCGTTTTGCTCAGGGATACCTACACTGGTCCACAGACCTTCCTACCCAAGCTATTCAGTCAGTTGAGGGCTCACCTGGTGACTGTTTGTTCCCCAGAAACAGCAGAGACAGCACTTCCTCAGTGAAAGGGTTCGTTGTACCTTGTCTTGCAGTTTAAAATGTGTGCCTGGTTTCCCTCCTCGCCCGGCAACTCCACGCTGAGTTGTTTCCCCTGATTGGATGCGTCAGATTGAACACACACACATACACACACACACACACACACACATACAGGGCCCGCACCTGAGAAGGGAAAAGCACAAGGTTTATTTTGAGCGAATGTAATGAGGAAATTGCTCTCATAATAGACTGTATGGACCCGATGTGGAAATCTCCACACTGGTTGAACAAATAACATACTTTTAGGGAATAATGGGTTCGCTTAATGTCCCCATGGCTGCACACTTTTCCACACAAAGTGACACAGCCTGAGTGTTTGTTAAGGTAGTCTATGTTTCTATGTTTCTATGTTCTCATGTCAAGATGGGGTCTTATTGTACAGGCTGTGTGTTGGTGTGTTGATAAGCATCTTATTATGGTAAGTCCTCCAATTATTTGCTTTTTTTTATTGACCACCACCACGGGTGACCTTCCCATTAACAGAAGGTCAAAGTTTGATGCCACAGACGCAAGCTGGTTTGCCGCCAACAAGTTTTTTCCTTTGGCAAGATACTATTCTCATTGGTTTTTCCTCAAGCATTCAAGTATTTAAATCTTGAATGCTTGAGAAAAACAGCAACAAAAAGGCGAAGGCTGCCAGTGTGTGTGTGTGTGTGTGTGTGTAATCCCGGCTTTATATCCTAGCACATCATCAGTACTTCTGCTGACCCTGTTAATGAATATAGAATTCAGGGTCTTCAACTGTTGGTTGGAGTAATTGAATGTAACTGGAG
>JAOPHQ010006262.1:15000-477978 GCA_030340625.1 Merluccius polli
GCATCGCCTTGTGGTTCGGGGATGTCAGGTCCATTTCTAAAAATGTCAACAGAATTTCTCAACGCGCCACACTAACATGCCAAGTGGACTGCTCCCTGCATGCAAAATACATGGCAGCTTGTTGCATGCAACACGCATGCCTCCACAGCATTGCAGCTGTTGCAGCCGCAGTTACAGAAAAGCAATATTGGAGCATGGTGGGTGGGTGTTTGTTTAATTAACTTTTTTGCATCAATTACCGGTGGAATTTTGTTTTGCATTAAGCCCAAAGCACACAGAGCATGAATTTCGGTTCATATTTTTGGCGCCACCCAAAAAAGAAATGGAATCATATTCTTTTTACCAGAGCAAAGCAGAGTGCAAAGCGAGCCGGGCTGTATATTTCCCATGTGCTTTGGGCATTAGACTACAATTCCCAGGTTTATATATGATGGGTAACCTCCAGCCGCCGTCAGCATCTTCCCCACAAGGCAACACATGAGCCGGCTCCCAGATGCTTATCTTAGCCCACAGAGGGTCACCTGACGGCGGGGAAAGTCAAACAGATCACCTAACAGAGGCTGGTGGTGACTAAGACTTGATCCTGAAACACAACGTTTCTCTCCCAGACAGGAAGAGGAAGAAACCCTCCTCTTGGGAGGAAGGAAGGTTGTTTAGAGCAATGGTATCTAAAGTCCATAACCGTACGCTCTCACCAGAAGCCACATGCAGTGGCAAAGCATCCAGAAGTCATTCAGATGGCGATGAGGAGCAAAGCAGAGCCACGCAACGCGGTCTCGGAGAACAGGCGATGGAAAAAAGTTGAACGGATTTCAACGTTATGCAAATTAGCTGCAACACGACACAGTGATAATGCTAAAAAACCCTGAACAAACCCTTGTCTTCAGGGCCTCGCACACCGTTTGGTTCCAAGCATACATTTTTTCCCAAAATGGAGGAAAGGCTCATGGTTGCGATAGCCGCAACACTAGCTGGTGTGAGCTAGAAGCGGCAGCTCTTTGGTATCTGAGCGCACAGTAGCAATAAAATGTCTTCTGGTGTGAGTATACGGTGAGTGGGTCACTGCAGGGGACCAAGGGATATGAACAAGGGATATTTATACATGCCCTTCCTGTTTCATGTGTATTACACGAAGACTGGAAAGGGGAATCCTGTATTGAAGAAGATTATACATAAAGAGACATGTTCATTATCTCACTTTTCTGACACGGTAATGAGAATGTCTTGCTTATTTTACTGCACAAACTATTTGGTGGGCTTTAAGTACATCCGCAGGTGGGTCACGGCATGAAAACAATTTATAAGATCTTCATGATAATGATTCCAAACTACCACAAACAAACTACCACCTCAAAATACTGTAAAGTGTGTGTGTGTGTGTGTGTGTAATCATCCATAAGTGAAGTATACAGTATACATATGTCCTGGAGCCTTGGAGGCATTATGTAGAAAGTGAATGAGTGGGAGTATGGGAGGGAGGGGAGGGAGGGGGGAGACAGAGACAGAGACAGACAGACAGACAGAGACAAACAGATAGAGAGACAGAACAGAAAGAAAGAATAGAAAGAGATAGAAAGATAAAGTAACACATTTGTCTGAAGAGTAAAAGCAACAGGGTTGAAAAGAAATCTCCTGTTTGCTTGCTGATCACTGATCAGCAAGCAAACAGGAGAAGAAATAGTCCAACAACAGACATCGACATATCCCTCTTACTCCTCGGGCCACAAAACAAACACTAAACACAAAGTGTTTAATGGCCGCCGTCTCCTTGTTCCACCGGGAGACGGTGCAGACAGCTTGTAGCATGCAGCCACACCTCCAGGTGCGGTTCTCGGCACAGACACTCTCTAACTGACAGCCGCACGCCTACAAACTATATTTAGCTCAATTAAAACGGCTTCGCTGGAAACACGTGCATTCACACCCTGCTGCTGTCTCCTATAAACAATAGGCCGCTATTCACAACCAACCAATGTCCTTGAACAAAGATTTATTTTACATTTTAATTTACCAGCCCCATTTGCCAATGAATATACGGACGTGGATACGGCACTTTGTGGTTTGACAGAAGTGCGGGGAAGGAAAAAGCCATCCACTTTTTCCTCCTCCAAGGCCATTTACACTTATTGTCCCTCCCCCAAGCAGAATTAATCGAGGAAGGAATCCATTGTGTCGGACTCATTTTGCTCTTCGGCGCGAACCGAGGAGATATGAATTAACACGCCGACGTGTCTTAATCTCCAGCATGCAGTGAGCACAGGCTTCCGCTTGGTCATCTCCACGGCGACGGCGCGCTGGGGCAGCCTGGCAGCAGCCACAGTGTTGATTAACATTTAAACACAATGCGGACTGCGACGCCGAATCAGCATGTCGGTATTAATTGAAGTCGCTTGCGTGTTAATTTGGGACCCCTTTTACTCCCCCCCCCTCCTCCCCCTTCAGCAGCAGTGGGCAGTGCTGGGCGATTGTGGGTCTTTATCTCCCTGCCTCTCATTCTTTCTCTGTATCTCTCTCTCTTTCTCCATCTCTCGTCCCCCCCCCCCTCTTTCCCTCACTCTCACACTAATTAATGAATAAGGGTTGACTAGAGGTTTTTAATATTCAACTAGAGATGGAAGCAAGCACTAACCATCAATCCAAGAGATCATCCTCATTATCAGTCACACAAAAAAGTGGTTGAAATGAGAGCGATAAAGGATGATCAACATAAGATAAGATAAGATAATACTTTAATGATCCCAGATGGGAAATGCAGAATAAATGAGTATTAATTACTCATTATGACTTCAATGCTTAATTCCACCTAACTCGTGACACATCCACATCTCTAAAGCAGAGAAAGAAACTGTTCACTGTGTGTGTCGGTCAAGATAACCAGCCCACGACACTGTCGGCCTCTTTCTTAATATCTTTTTTTTTGTTGGTATTAAAACACAGCATCAACAAAGTGAAAACCATTCCCTGAATGATATCCCTGCATTCTGAAAGGGGTTCCCGCAAGCTCACACCTAATGACATCCTGTGGAGATAGAGAGTGTTAGCCTCCATTTTCAGTTGACATTTTATGTGGTCATGTGAGTGTGACCCAGGAAAAATTAAATCCAGGATACGAGACAGTTGAGGAACAAACACTGGTATTGGAACCAATGTGTTTTTACTCAACACAAAAGCCGCAGTCATGTGCTACTTCAACGATACGAAGTGATAGAGCTGATAGATTGTGACTATTCATTTCTCATCACCGAACTAAGTAATCATTTTGTATTTCTTCGTATTTATTCATTTGTTTTTTAATTAGGGAAGATGAAGCTATACAAGCTCGACCGATTTTAACATTCAAAATGTCCCCAGGCAGCAATTATGTTATTCGATAAACATAAAAGACTTAAGAAACAAGTCGACTTTGCCACAGTTCTGGGACCCTTCAAACGACAGCCATCTTGGCATGCCTGTCAACTGTTAGTGTGCTATGGGTCTCGTTCTTCAAGTTGCGAGGATGAGTGAGTGAACTAGAAGCACCAGGCACTCTGGGGTCCTCCACCCTCACTCACCCACACTCACTGTCTCTCTCTCTAGGAGGGTCGTCCATCCACATCCAGACAATCAGACCAGTGGAGACAAGCCTAAGACATCTGCTACCGCCCCCACCAACACAGGCACATACACAGACATGTACAAATGCATATACATGCCCTCTCTCTCACACACACACACACACACACACACACAAAGTGAACCCACTGTGAGATGGCACTGAGCACTGCAACATTTATGGTTTGTGAAGACCTAAGGTCCATGTTCAAGCATGTATACACATAAACACACACACACACACACACTCAGATACAGGTACATACCATTTGACCCATACTTGAAGTGGAGTTGCTAAACAAGGTCAAATTGAGGTGAAAGCCACCATTTTAATTATTGAATGTTGTTTGCTTTTCTTTCATGATCAAAATAATTGTATATTTAGAGTAAGCAGAGGACGATGACACAAGAAAAGACAGTATGATTTAAACTGCAAAGAGATGACATATCTTACATCAGATGTGTATGTATGTGCATAATGATTATGTTCACATACCTGCACATACACATACACATGTACACAAGTACACAAGCAACTTAACTGAACTCAACTTCCATGTTCCTTTCCTGCTAATCTCAAAATGTGGACCAATAAGATGCTCTGATTATAAATGTCTTGATTTCGTGAAGAATCAAGGTGTGCTTTTATAGCTGAGTGAATCATTTCTCACAATAGCGACATTTATAATACTTGTATTTATATAACTTATAATGACAATATTTTAGTTGCACATATTTTGCATTTTGCAAACTATACAAAAACAATAGGATTTAAATTTGTGGAGTCAAAGGTACCTTGATACTCAATACCCTAAATATTTATAACCAACATATATACCTAAATATGTTGAATTATAATACATGTCAAACTAGTGTTGCACCGATACCGATACTAGTATCGGGAGGGGCCCCGATACCGCGCTAAAATGCTGGCATCGGTATCGGCGAGTACGAACAAATAATGCGCCGATGCCATTTACATATACTAATATGAAACTTGGAACGCAGCGCTTTGCGTCTTTCTCTCCCTTCACTCACTGCTGCGTGTGATCACACGTGTTCAGTGCATGCCGTGCCAAGCAGCTATCCTATTGGCCCACTCGCGCATGTTGACCGACTGACAAGCGACGACGACAAAGTACCAAAAAAAAGAAAGAAAAAAAAGCACCGGAGACGCGGAGGGCGCGCGGTTCAGCCGCGCGGCGCACAGAAAAGTTGCTCCGCCTGCGGACGCGCCGGTGCGGGGAAACTCAGTGAGCGGGTCCGCCTGCCGGTGCGACGCACCCGGTCACCACCCATGCCCCCCCCCCGCTCCCCGGGGTGCCATGCGGACACAAACAAGGAGAAGAGGGGAAAAAGCAGGAGAGAGAGGGAGACGCGTCTTGCTCACAGGCGGGAGATCGCTCAAATGGACAGACAGTGACCGCATCACAGACGACGAGTTAAGCTGTAATCGGCTTCTCCCCGATTCCCCCCCGCTACATAGGCCTACTAGTAATCATCTCTAGTTATACTATATTATCTAATTATACTAGTAATTAAGCCATGATAGCAATGATTTTACATCCAATTGAGTATGCAGTTCTTTAGTATTAGAAGAAAAAAAGCTTGTGTATATATATATATATATATATTTTTTTTTTTTTCCGGCGTGGTATCGGTATGGTATCGGTATCGGCCGATACTGCACAGCCGGGTATCGGTATCGGTATCGGGGGCCAAAAAATGGTATCGGTGCAACACTATGTCAAACTTCAGACTTTTTTCTACAATCAACTTGACTTGACCGCACCATTAGACATTTTAGTACACAGCACAGGTCAAAGGTCAAAGGTTGTGACCTTTCCGAAAAAGCAACAGATGGAATGATGATCAAGAGGATCAGCCACCATCATTCAGACCTGAACAGCCGAGTGCCGAGCGACACTAATACAACTTTTCACCATAACAGCTGGCTCCTCAGACATAAACACAGAGATTCATATTTGACATTTGAATGAGGATATTAACTGCTCTGAGAAGTGTCCAACTCATTCCAGTGTGGTGACAATAGACTAGAATATCAAGTAACCAACTAGCGGAGAACAAGGGATTTATTAATCGAGATGTCAGCCATTTTTTTTGTTGGCTTCAGAATCTAGGGACAGAAGATGAATACAATAAACAGATTAGCAAATTCCTAGCAATATCTGTAGCTATTGACCTTGGAGACGCCAGTTAGAATGGAAAGTTGTTCTTAACAATGATGTCAACAGCCACACGATCAACTTTTACACTGTCATTAACATTTTTTTTTTCTTTTTGTGTGTTGATATGATATTATGTTATTATTTATTGAACCTTAACCATGTCTAATTCATTATTTGTTTGAGAATTACATAACGGTTTGAAAATCAATGTTTGTGGTACATTTAAGCTATTTAATTCAATTCAATGTTTATTTCCCCCTTTTGTGTTCAGAATCATATTGAGTTTTATTCTGTGAAAAATAAAACAATGCTGGTACAGTTCAAAACCAGTATCCTCCATTTCACTCACACCACAAAATAAAAATTACAATCTACTGTTGGGGTTCCAATACTGCAATACCGTCTTGTCATGCAACTAATTCTCCATGTTTACCATCTCGAAGCCTCCCAACAGCTTTATTTGTGTTTTTTTGTATGTGGGGGGGCGGGGTTGGGAACAGAGCCAGCAATCCTGCATTCATGAAGCAATCGTGCAGCAACATCTGACACCAGTGTGTGTGTGTGTGTGTGTGGTGCACCGTAGCTTACAGCATGCGGCGGAGGCGCTTAAAGCTTGCGGAGGTGAAAAATTCACCCCCGTGATTTTAGTCCTTGTGTCTCATTGTAACCTTTCATATGGAAATACTGAGCCAGGGTCGGGAGGGCTACGGATGAAAGGCTGCAAGTTCTCCCTTTCTCCGTCTCTATTATTCTTGTTATCTCTCGCCTTCTCTTTCTCTCCGTCGCTCTCTGTAATGCCCATGCTCCTTTCCTCTCTCATGTCACACCCCAATTTTTATTCTCTCTCCATCTCTTTTCCCACCACATCCACCTCCCTCTTCCCAATCTCCTCTCTCCATCATTCCTACATCCATCCCTTTTTTTTAAATCCCTTTCTTTGTCTTTTTTTTCTCTCTTCGAATCGCCCTTGAGATCTCTCTCGCTCCCTTCAAGTTTCTTCCACTTTTCCTTTGTCTGTTCGTCTACCTTCCATTGGGGGTCTCTCTCTCTCTCTCTCTCTCTCTCTCTATGACTCTTTTAGGGGTGAGAGAAAGCTAAGATCCCCAACTGGCCTGCACTTTAAAGACACACTGATGCATCATGGGTAATCACACACACACACAGGCCTACAATATGTATGCACAACACAGCTCATGCATACAGGAGATGTACTGAAGGCAAACATAACCCGCAGCAACATTGTAATGTTATTGCAATTAAATTCCACCTCAAGCAAATTACAGTCGTACACCACCTCTGCCTGTACAAATTATGATAAGGATGCTTTGTGTTTTGTTTTTCTCTTTTACTGCTGCCCAAAATAGGAGACACAAATTAATCTCATTGATTGTTTTGTGTTCTTGTCAGATCAAAGATGTCCGCCCGAGTTTGAATCAGCAACGTGTTGAAAACAATCAGCCAAATGCCTAATTGTAATCACGGTCATTTCATACAGTGTGCTACTTGTGTAATTACACCATGTAGTGGTGAGTCATTTCAGCCTCCACTTTGAAAAACAATGACACACGCACACACACTCCTCTTGATTTCCTCATTGCTCACTGTAATGTTGCACACAGGTAGCGCAGTTAAAGGCAGCAGTTGACCTGGAAGCTAAACTAAATGTTTTGTTTGTCGTTTGTTTGTTTCAGCTTTAAGCAACACTGCATGCGAGACACTAATCTGACAGCTAGAGTAATTACCCAAAATAACAAAGGACCCATACTACATTATCCTGACCTGATCTTTTATTTAGAATTGTTTTAATTATGTAAGCATAGTAGAAGGACATACATGAAGATATTTATCGTTTACCGATTTGCTATTGCGTTGCTTTTCTCCCCAAAAAAGAATCTGTCGAGCGTTGACACTTTGGACACTCTCAACGCTCCCTGAATATGTTTCTAGACGTGAGCATTGGGTATTGTAGTTTTTTGTAGTTCCTTCTCTAACAACATAACAACAGAGCAGAGCTGTTCCTGGAGACACATCAGCTTGAGGAAGCTCTCCTCTCCCACCCAGCTGGCTTAGACCCTCAGCCCCCCCTGGCCTCCCAACATCCACCTGTGGTAGAGCCCAACGGTGCAGTCGCAGGATGCTTTAAACCTGCAGATTACTGTAAACCGAGATTGGACGTGGGAGAAGGTCCATGTCTCGTACAGGGACATGTCCTGCTCACCTATAGTGGCTTTATTGTGATTGCAAGGGTGATGGAGCACACAGAGCCTTATTTGACCGTAGACACGCCAGTAATCCCAACTGTAGGTGAATACTGGATCGAGGTAGCTAGACTCAATGGCTGACTCTTGTCAAAATAATGCATTATATTTAGTCATTGAGCAGACACTTTTATCCAAAGCGGCGGACAGTGAATTCAGATTAAAAAAAGCAGCAGTTGACCTGGAAGCTAAACTAAATGTTTTGTTTGTTTGTTTTTGTTTGTTTGTTTTAGGTTTAAGCACCACTGCACGCGAGACACTTATCTTTTATCCAAAGTGGCGGACAGTGAATTCAGATACTCATTAAGGAGCAGGTAGGCGTTAGGCGTCTTGCTCAAAGTAGGCTATAATTGTCTGTAGACACTGGAAGATCGAACCCAGCACCTTTCAGCTGGGGAGTCCCAACACCTAATTATCGCTACACTACCACGCCCTAACATTACGAATTCACACTAAAACATATCACTATAAATACAGACAACAACATTTCCCGCGCCTCTGATACTGTCTGCGTGTTCCTGTTGCAACGTCGGAAGTGGAGCGAGATAAGAAAAGCCTTATCTGACATAGAGGTGTGAGTTAGCCGAGGCTCTATAGCGACTACAGGCGTGAACATTGGACTGAGGTGGTTCGAAGAAATAATGTGATTCCGACCGTATCTAAGGCTGATGTACAGTCAACCAGTATAACCATGGCGACGCAGGGCCACAAGGACACAAGGACACAGAGGTGTTCTCTGGATGTGTTCTCCTTCACAAGGTGTGTCCACGCTCTTACTCCCAACCCCCAGATCAGTTATAACAGGTTGAACTCGGTTGAATATGTTCATAAATAACGCTGGGAGCCCGGATTAAAACATACAATTATGAAATGTGAATGTAATATTAGATGTATAATGTCAATCCATATTTTATCACACGCATACACATGACCACCCTCACCGCATGAGTATTATTTATAAAAGTGATGTCATAATATCGCTAGAGTGTTGCTGTGGCTGTAAGTCAAGGTTATAAAAATAAGAAATGCACAAACAGAAGTACATTCAGTGCAAGACTCATTCCACCGAGATGCACCACAGAGCGCCACAGGAAGTCATTCCTGTCTATGGCCATCCAACTTTTCAACTCCTCCCTCAGAGGGTCAGACACTCGGAGTCAATAGACTGGCCCTTGGACTTTTTTCATCCCAGTTAGCAGTTTCATAAACCCATAAATTATTTACTAATTTATATGTTGTGCAATACTGACTAAGCAGTACAACAAATGTGTGCAATTACTCAAATGCAATACTTTGGTATATATTTGTTTATAGTGTATTAATACTGCTTTTTACTATTATGTATACTACATATTTTAACACATTTACAGATCTGAAGCACATACTTTTTACATATTTCTTATTTTCTTATTTTCTATTTGTATTCTGTGTAGTATAATGCACTTCTTCTACATATTTTTACATATTTCTTATCTTTCCTATTTTTCTATTTCTTGTAATTTCTGCTATGTGTGTTCTGTTTTAAAAGAGTGAGCAACTGCAGCGTGAACCAATTTCCCCTTGGGGATTATTAAAGTATTTCTGATTCAGATTCTGATTCTGAAATTTAGAAATATGCAAGTGAAGGCTATCAAATACCAACATGTGTGATCTCCAAAAGGGCGATCACATATAAGGTAATCAAATGGTGTGATTCGCTCAATTATTTTGCCGGGGTTATTTGGAGGCAGTTCAATCCTTTGGATGATGGGTTTTAAGCAAAAATGTATTTCATAGTTTTTGATAGAGAAAGAAAACTGAACTGCTGCACAGAAGTAAATTACTGTTAGAATGATTTGAATTCAGCAACTTGTTACATCAATCTGAATTCATTTGTAGCAGATTTGTTTCTATTCAATTTCGATCTACTGTTCAAAAATGTGTACAATATTTATAAGGCACAAGTTAACTGAATGGTACAATTGCAAACGTAGATTAAAGAAGACCACAAGCCAACCACAACAACAACAAACAGCTCTAAAGCTAAGAGGCACTATACGCTACATGTCCCTATTTCAGACCCTCAGTGGTTTGATTGGTTGGATACGGAGAATCCTTTCAGAAGAATGAGTTTGACCCCAGAGTGGGGAGGACCACAGTGGGACAAGGTCACGTCTGCTGAGGCCCCGGGAGAATGTAAACACGGCGGAGACGCGGCAACAGAGAAAACCCATTCAATCAGCTTGTCCCTTGGTGAGTCCTCACACACACACCCACACACACACACACACACAGATACACATCCTTTTGTAGTCCCTCAGCACCACTGGGAGCAGAGATGTCTGCACGGAGATGAGGAAATTAGAATATGGAAGGACTCCCTTTATGTAACATCGATACTCAACAGTGGGGGACAATATACCATCTCTTCCAGATAAGGAAGCCAGAGAGGAACAAAAACACACAAATAAAAGGATCAATAATATGGCCAAACATTGACTCTAAGGTGACCCCGGCTTCGGTCAAGGACAGCCATGTTGGAGCTCACCAGTAAGATTTATAAGGTCAGTTCTTCTGAATAACAAAAGGCAATCATTGACTTTTTCTCTTCGCCCATGGAAGAGAAAAAGGCGAGGACACAACCGCCATGCGTGAGGTCTGTAGCCGTATGTTGTGTGTCAAACATCCTCTAAAAGATGTGAACTAGCATGGACTGCGCACAAAAAAATCAGGATGTTTTGCTTTTAGTGCAAATATCACACCACAAAGCTGAGTATGATGACACAGGTCCTAGCTGGAATATGGTTAGGAACAAAGTGTATGCATGTCATTATTAAGGTCAGATACTTCACCATCAGAAGGACAGACATGAGGTCCGGTAGAGAAGGAAACAATGGCTTGGTATCAGAAATCCCTCCTACACACACACACACACACTATAAAAGGCCATATATGCTATTATAGGCATACATCTGTATTTGTGGCACACACACACACACACACACACACACACAGCTAGCTTTCCCCCGTTTGACCCATGAGCGCTTCGTGAGCATCTTGGAGGCCCCTCGCTGAGCCGGGGTATCGACTACTCCTGCCGTGCCTGAACGCCTAGCTCTGTCCTGGGTAGCCCTGGAGCCCAGGCACCTGTCCGCTGGTGTGGACACAATCCGGGATGACAGGTTAAGTGGCTTACCTTCCCTCCGGGTGAGCTAATACAAGAAGGCAGGAACCGAAGACAGCCTTAGATGTCTCTCTAAGATGGATGGTGGAGGGAGCGATGGATGAATGGATGAATGAATGGATAAAGATAGATACGTTATTGGCAGGGTAACAGAGGAGATACATTGAGGCGAGTATGGTTGGAACACGGGAGGAAGTAGGAAGGAAATAAAGGTAAACTACTGGCTTTGGGTCAGGCCAGGTTTAAATGTAAAGAAGGAGCCAAAGTTAGAAAGACCCTGTTCACACAGGTTGAAGGTTCAGGGTTGAGATAATTCAACAATAATGAATAAACATTATTACACTTTGTTGAATTCCCGACTCTGATTGGTCAATTATGGTGTTCTATGGTCTGTTATTTCTGAAATCATTTTTAAATGAAGAAATTCATATTTTGTTGTTATATTTAGTGTCAAATTATTGATTTCTTTAGTAAGTAGCCATGTAATACGGGAGATAATGTACAGCGAGCCGGTCAGAGCTACCCTCCACTGGTGAAAGAAAGGAACTATTAGGAGCTACACCCGTTCACTCCATGAGATTTCTTTAATTTAACAAATCCTATTGCATGGACTAGATTACAGTGTGGCCAAAGAGTGATTTCCTGTCCTCAAAAGATTGCAAGAAAAAGAGCATCCAATGAGTCATATTTGGTATTTAGAAAGTCTGATTTGAGAAAACTCGCCCCACATATTTTTATCATCAGATCTTTTTAATTTCATTCTTTTCACCCGAAGCTTACAACTGCGATGACACAGAACTGACACAGTCCATCTGAATGAATTCACTTAATTACTCTTCAAAACAACCCAAAAATTACAACTTCTCCACATTGTTCCACAGATCAACGCTCCAGACATCTCAACAAAGCTGGCCCACATCACTGGCCCAGCAGTACTACACTGTATACACCACCACTCCCCTTCCAACACCCCCACATCCCACAAACCCTCCATCCTGGCTTCTGATTGGCTCCCACCTCGGTAACCAACCTCGGAGGTCTCTCCCCATTTCTCCTCTACCAAGGGCCAAACAAACAGGGAGAAACAAGCAAAACCCTCACACACACACACACACACACACACACACACACACACACACACACACACACTGTCTTGAGCCCGCCGCCAGTCCCTGTGACGGACTGCAGTAGCTAGCAGGTTCCATCAACCTGACAGGCCCGCTTCTTGCAGCAGAAGAGCTAATTGCTGTGGGACCGCGGCTGCCTTCTGCATCCATCACCCTCAGATCCCTCCTGCTCTGAGGGAGGGACTGCTGCTGGTGCTGGTGGTGCTACTGGTGGTGGTGGTGTTGGAATACCAGGGTGCAGTGAGTTAAGGGAAAGGTGGAGGTTGTGGTGGGGAGAAAGGAGTAAGGAGATTATTTTTGCCAGGGCTATGGGAGGGCAGACAGATGTGGGAAATGTGTGATTTCCTTTGACGTCCAGAGCCAAATAACTTTCCAAACAAATGACTGCTGCGGAGTTGAAATCTGCTGTGCACACGGGAAGCATTTGGAGCGGGCCAAGGCGGTCGATGCAAACCGTTGTTGAAGTTACAGCCTCTGTACGCTCTGGACAGCAATGTTTATCTGCCAATGACACACAACTATTTTCATGATTGGCCCCAATGGAGTACTTGTATCCATAATTAGAGAAGAAGATTACAATAGTACTTCATCCTTTAACAGATTTTTTCATCCAAAATGAGTGAATTTCTATTCTAGATCCAGTACATTCATGAGCAAGGTAGGGGTTACGCATCTTGACATCTTTAGGCATCCAGGCATCTTGACACTGTTCTTTCAGATTCGAACATTAAAAGAAACATCTGCTAGATTCACACTCTTACAATGCATTACAGTGCATGTTTAAATAAACTAAACACTGCATAAATAGAATGTTCTTCAGTTTTTGTACCATGCTAATAGGAAAAAGCTCAGGAAAGTTCGCAAGAAAAGCAAGCCGTGAATGAAACTTTCTGCAGAGTAAATACAATGGTAACATAGTTGACAGCTTTGGAGGACCAGCGGTATTCTCCAACCAGGACCTGCCAACCACACAACCCAAGTGTACAAAAACAGAGGGGTGAGGGTGGTGGATGGAGAGGAACAGGCTGTTCTGGTGACTCTAGTACTCCAGAAGCAAGCGGAGGCGTGGAGGAGGGGGGAAAGTTGGCAGTGAAGGAGAAACTGCAGAAGAAATGACAGTGTGTGCGTGTGTGCATGTGTGTGTGTTTGAGCAAGAGAGAGCGCGAGAGAATGAACGAGAGAGAGCGAGAGAGAGAGAGAGGCAGAGAATGACAAATGAGAGTAAGATTTAAATCCACTTCTTGTGTGGCATCGTCGGTTCTAACCACTACATCCAGAGTGCGGACATGTTTGGAGTGCTGCGCTGGACGTAAACAACCAAGGAGGTACTGGTAAAAACCGACGAGGCAACACAAGAAGTGGATTTAAATGTTTGTTTTGCAGCGTATCAACAAAGTATCATATCGTTTTTCATGAGGACACAAGCGTCGGTACAGTGGGATTTTTTGAACAAACATTTTCAATATTTATGATTCGTACTCAAAATTTGGTGCATGCACAATAAGTCACTTAACTTTTACATATATGCATTTTGGATATTTTTAGACTGGTTGTCAGAGGCTTTAACAAAGAGTAAGCTCGTCAAGCTGAGAGTTGTTGAAATCTGTATCTGTAAATGTCAATCAAACTTTTACATTAGATTACATGTCTATGTGAATCTAATCTATAGACATTTTAAATATGGAAAGTAAAAAGTACTCAGATTATTTAGGTTTTCATAAAATGCCCCATCTAAGACTAAAATGGTCTTAGATCAATCTCAAAATGTGTTAAAATTGAGCTTTTACACAACAATATTAACAAAAACATCTTCCAGGGGAGAATCCCCCGAACCCCCTATATCGGTCCGCGCTCACAAAAGTTTTCCTATTTCATCCTATTTCAAGACAGCCAGGCAATAAATCGGACACTGATATTTAATGGATGTGCGTATAGCAGCCAATATAGTGTTGCAATATGCAGTAAAAAAAAATGGACCTCCCTAATTTCTAAATCCTGGCTAAAGCCCTGAGTGTGTTCTCCATCTTTGTGGAAGGAGCCCACGCACCAGCCTGTGTGTGTTCAGACCCAGCGTGTGGCATGTGCCTATTAGACGAGACCACCCACCCACTCCACCACCTCCTCCAGCTCCGCCACCTCCTCCTTCAGCTCCACCACCTCCTCCTCCAGCTTCTCCACCACCTTATCCTCCAGCTCCTCCACCACTAGCTCCACCATCACCTCCCACCCCATACCACCACTCCCACTACCCATCTACCACCACTACCACTACTACCACCGACACAAAATAAGACCTGCAGCAGCAAAAGCTACTCTCTCCACACTCTCAATCTCCATGGAAACCAAACCAGTGCCAATCCCAATCACAGCTACCCCGGCTCTTTACCCTAGGCTTCACTGCCACTCACACCAGCAGAGAGGAAATATGTGTTTTCTAGTCTGGACCCTGCGTGACACAGAGTCGCCAGAAGGAACATACTTTAAGAGAGGAGGAGAGAGAGACTCCCGCTTGGCGTTCGCAGAACAACGACCGTCTGCCAGAGTACTGGGCTGATATGAACACAGTGCCATGGATTAAAAGTCAACGCAATGCCATTTCTATATGGTACGACGATACAGTGTTGTACTTTGGGTTGGAATTGGAGTCGTGAAAAAAAGTATACAATCATTCATTAATGTATTTGAACTGTTGTTGTTGTTGTTGTTGACATGTGTCTTAAAGGACAATACCGGTCAGGGCCCGGTTTCTCGATAACGGCAGATCCACGCTCGTACGATCCTTCTTACGAATCATCTTTCGAACGATCGTTATTTTTTTCTGTGCGTTTCCCGAAACTCCTCTTAACATGAACGCGCGTGCACAGATCTAACGATCGATCGTAGCCTTGTACCTGTCTACTGACACGGTGCTGAAATACATATTATACCATGGTCTGGGTGAATACTCGATTCTGATTGGCTGGAGGGTGTAGGTTAAAAAGTACACCTAGGAAAGACGTTGACGCTATGAAGACGCTATGGCCACGTTGCTTGGCAACGCCTGCATACGAGAGATATTAAATAGTCCGCTCGACTTGTACATTTTTTTTTTTAAACTCACGATTTTAACTCTAAAACACATTAAAGTATTATTAATTGATTAAATATTTCTTTCTTTCGTAAGTGACCATGGTATAAGCGGGATAATGCACTTCGAGGTGTCCATTAACAGAACCGCGTCGTCCATTCATTTCTGTTAATATTTAATCAATTAATAATACTTTAATGTGTTTTAGAGTTAAAATCGTGAGGTTTTTTTTATTTTTATAAGTCGAGTGGACTATTTAATATCTCCCGTATGCAGGCGTTGCCAAGCAACGTGGCCATAGCGTCTTCATAGCGTCAACGTCTTTCCTAGGTGTACATCAAAGATAAGATTATAGAGCTCCGCTCTATAATCTTCAGCCAATCAGAATCGAGTATTCACCCAGACCATGGTATGACAGACTAAGCTATATAGCCTATCGTAACTTTAGCGTCACCAGCTGGACATTCAGTGGTATTGGATGTGTTAAGACGCTCGTAGCGCTACGAGGAAAGCTGGAGCTCTCGTTAGCTACGAGCGTCTTAACGACGGTCGTTACGCAACGATGCTTTGGGGAAACAGAGTGAAAACTGTCTGATGGTCGTACGACGAACTTAACGAACCACTTAGGCTAACGACGCTTTCGGGAAACTGGGCCCTGGGCAATCAAACCATTGTTACCATCTCTCCTGGCTTCACTCAAAGATCCGTTACCAATATAATTTGTCAAAATCACTCGTTGTTGTGCCGATTCTGCTGAAGAGCATTTTGTGTGAACGCGCCTGCCACAAATGTAAACAATAGCAATCTAGCATTTTGGTCTTTGTGAAAAGACATTTTGTAAAGTACTTGTATGGCGATTCATTGTTATGTTGTCCACAAACTCCATCCTGTCTGACGCACATTGATTCCAAAAGAAGAAAGTGCTATATTGCCATAGTTTACATTTGTAGCAGGCGTGGGCACCCTAAATGCTCTCTGGCAGAATCGGTACAAGGAAGTCATTTTGAAAAATGATATTGGTAACTGATTGTAGTGTGTGTGGTTGATAGCTGGTCTGCAGCCTCACCTGGCCTGAGTCAGACTGATTAGACTCTGGCTGGGTGGGGCTGCACACCTGTGGTGCAGAGCAATCACGGCACCCAACTGTCAACACACATACGTACGGGTAGAAAGCTTTGACTGGTGTATACCAACTGGTGTGAGTTGGTAAATTGGTGTATACCAACTCTACCTGTTTTTTGTGTGTCAAAGTTTGATGGTGTTGGAGGAGGTACAATGGTTTGATCACCCAGACTGGTATTGTCGGTTAACAATTGGTTTCCGTTATCGATGTGGTAATGTGGTTATGACCATACCACATCTTACCATAGACCGACCATACTATACCAAACCATGGCTTACCATATCACACCACTCTAGACTACAACATACGGTATCCTTAACCATCTCACACTATACTATACCATGCCACACCCCACCATATACTGTAACCCAACCAACCATATTACACTATATTAATACCACATCATACTATACTTTACCATAGTATACCATACACCACACTATACCCTACCATATAATGTATCCTTACCAAACCATACCACACTATACCACACCATACTGTATCCCTACCAAACCATATCATACCATATTCTCTAATCTAATCGGAGTGAATACTAAAACAACTTCACAACTTTGTGAATAAACCATTGGACTGCAGTGATATAATTTCTGCCTTATCAATAAATGACACGATGTGCACGTCAGAGCCATGTTGTACACGCAGGGCATTAAGAGTTAAATAAATGAGGTGCTAGGCCATTGTTAGTGTTGCATAATGCATTCTTCTGCTCTATGCGTTACTTACTGCACACACATCTGCACTGACGGATAGTCCTACACACACGCACACACACACATGCACCCACACTCAAACACACACACACACACACACACACACACACACACATATACATGTATTTACATATTAATGCAGAAACATCCGTACGGGAGAGAAAAGTATAATTTATGAGGATACATAATTTGATGGACACCAATATTTCATGGACAAGTCACTCCGCCCTTAGGATGCGATTTAATGCAGGCACACACTCTCATGCTCCTAAATCACTTGCTAGCCCTTCCTATCCCTCTCTCTCTCCGTCTCTCTCTCCCCTTCCGGTACTGCTTGTATAGAGATTTTGTTCAAAAATGTCTGTTTTAGACCCCCTACACACACATACACACACACACACACACACACACACAAACTCGGCCACCATTTAGTAGCTTCAATAGTAAATATATGAACATAATGCTGGCTGACATAGAGATCAGTGTTTTAGTTTAGAGACAGTATGCATCACATCACGGTAAAGAGATCCTTTATTAAGCATAATCTATAGTCTAATATAGCCAAATATAGCATAATATAGCTAAAATCACTATTCCTAATAGTAATCATATAACTGCAATAATGTGGGCTGAGACACAAAGAGAGAGACGGTTCTTCTAGAATATTATTGATGATTCTTTTTGATTCTTTATGGTCTTTTTGTTTTATGATTTCATCATAAAACAAAAAGACCACAGGCCAACAATCAAGACGTTGCTGTTCATTGGTCGAAAACTGCACGCGCTCCGTGTAGATTTTAAACCACTCCCACTCGCCCCTGCGTCCCTTTCTGGCGGCATTCCAATAGTCAATCTTTAGCGATTCGATTGCCTTCGCTTCATAAATCTTCAAATGTTCTGCTCGACTGCCATTGAACCCACTGATCCAATAAAGACAGAGAAGCAGCTTAAAATGCCCACCGAAGCTGCTTCAGACCAAGGATACATTAATGTAAGACAGGAAGACAGGATTTTCCGACTATAATGGCTTTTAATGGCGCTGAAGCAGCTCAGCTCTCTCATTTCCATACTCCTTTCCTTCTGCTTGACTGCTATTGCTTGCCTCCTCGAAGGTACAGTGAACATGCGATGAGAAAGGAAGGAAATCCTTTTGTGATACAACCACACTCTCTCTCCTTTCCCTGAAGCGAGAGCCCATTCAGGACCATGGACAGAGGCAGAAATACAAGTCCTTTTCATGGCTGCGACAAACCCTTTCCTCATAAAAAAACACCACTATTCTCACCCCTCTCACACTCCCCCCCCCCCCCCCCCCCCCACACACACACACACCCCACTACCCTCCCTTTCACCCCTCCCTACATTTGACTTAATCACTCTCTTTTTTATCGCACAATGAGATGTGTTTGGCTCCTCGGCAGTCACTTCATTAAAGCTCTATTCAGGGCTGGGATGAAGGGCCGCTAGTGAAGCATTTTGGCTTCCCTGGCCGTGATTCAATCAAACCAGATGTCACAGGGCAACAAAAAGCAAGGCGTCCTGCGGCTTCATCTGATTCTGTTAATTAATCGATTTCACCCGCAGCTTATCCTATCATCTCACTAATGGAACATATTTTAACATCAATTATGAACTTTTGCTGCCGGGTTGCACGCTGAATGTCAATTTTGCCTAGGCATGCTCCTCTCAATAACCGCTACCTTGAAAACCTTTTCTGCCTTTTTTACTTCTCGTCACCCCTCTTACCTTTCTGCCTTCTTTCCTTCCTTCATTCATGTTTTCTATCTGTCCATCCATCTTTCTTCCTGCCTCCCTCCCAGTCTCCGTTTCCTTTTCCTTTCATCCTTCCTTTACGTCTCCCTCCCTCCCTTCCTTAATTGCTTCCATCCTTTCCTACTTCCTCTCTCCTCCTCTCTTTCCTCCTCCTACTGGAGGGACAAGATAAGGGCCAGTGACTTGTGCTGCGTCTGTATCTGGTGTTATCGCTGCTCGACTGATCTAAACACTAAATAAACCGCCGGCTTTTAGCCGATGTAATCACCAAGATGTAGCGCACCCACCAAGCTCTAGATAGCTATAGCGCTAGATAGCTATAGCACTGGATAACTATAGTGCTAGATAGCTATAGTGCTACATATCAGCTGCCAGATGTGTAGTGACACCAATGAAGATTATTTTTTATAATAATCATTAATTGCATTCATAGCGTTTCTTAAGTCACCCAGAAAGATGTGCGGCACACCTCATCCACTGTCAGCATGTAACACCCACATGGGTGATGCACGGCTGCCAGTTTGCACTCACACATTGGCTATCACAGTGGAGGAATTAAACCATCCAATTAGAGAACCACAGACGATCAGGTGGTCATGTTGTTATATTTACATTTCTTAATTCTGTCGAAGATCTGCCAGAGGGAGACAGCTCCAAGTGGAGAATCAGAGAACCGCAGCTACAGTAAAGCCCTCTGTCTGCTTCAGGCCCTTTAACTCTTTTCTAGTTTGTAGGAGAGTATAGCAGTTTTCTTTTATGTATTATGGGGAACTTTCTGTGGCCTATATTGACTTAATGCTCATGAAACACTTAACCAAACATGAACTAAAAGTGTTTAGCTCAAATTAAACACTTAAGTTTAATTCTTTTATTATTTTTGTTGAATTATATTTGTTACTTTTATTATTATTAATATTATTAGTAAGTAAGTAAGTCATTAAGTTAGTCATTTCATAGTAACAACTTCCTGAAATAATATGTTATCATGACATTTAAACAATCATGCACAACTCATGCATTCATTCATCAAATGATAAATGAATCAATACAACCTCATTATGTTACGTTTTAACCTCATCTCTCTTGGCCTTGATTGGCTGATGGGAGGGAGGTGTGTGTGTGTGTATGGGGGGGGTGATTAAAAGACCCAAACCATTTAGCAATCAAGCAAGCAACTCCATTATCATCCGCCCCCCTCCCCACACACACACACACACACACACACTTAATATTCCCTCCCATCCTGGCATTCAGAGTCGTGATTGAGAGCTTGTGTGCGCCCGTGTTAATTGTTCTGTAAACATCGGAGCAGAGGGTGAGAAAGAGAGACAGACAGACAGACAGAGAGAGAGAGAGAGAGAGAGAGAGAGAGAGGCAGAGGCAGAGACAGAGACAGAGACAGAGATCTAGGTAGCCGGACACCTCAAACCAATGCCACCCCTCCCTCCACCACCCATCTCTCCGGCTCAGCTTTCTTCTTTCCACAGGCCCCGGCTTTCTTTAATGTACTTAATTATCACAGCAGAAATGTTAATTGGATTTCATTATGTATAATTTATGTAGTTTCAGCTGAGGGAATTTTTAATATGCAGCTAATGTGAGTGGCATCAGTGGGACCTGGTGGTGGTGATTGTGTGGGCGCGTTTGACAGAGTGTTCTGTCAATTAGGACAGGAGGATGATGGACAGCTACTGGGTCTAAACCACTCTGCTTGCTCCGTACAAGAGATTCCCCAACGACACCCTGTGTTCTATCAAGCTGCTGCAGGTAAGATGTGAGAGGTGTGAAGAGAGAGAGCAGAGAAGAGCACAAGAGAGCAAGAGTTTGAAAATAAACAACCCCTCTGTTTCCTCCATCCCTACGTTTCTCCACCATTGAGAAGCACACACGCATGTGGTGGAGCTATGATAATGGCGTGGCAAGATAGATTCACCGAACCAACCAGAGAAGAGAGGCCCTGATTGATCAGATATCAGCCAGGAATGGTAAAAAATCTGACAAGAGGCAGGCGCAGTCAACTGGAACGGATATTGAGTATTTCACCCACTAGTAGCTGACAGATGGCTATGGCATTTCTAACAAATTAAACTCAAACAATAGATCTTAAATCTTACCTACAGCAACTGAGGTAAGATTTAGTTGATCACAATATGAACAACTATCAAAAAAGATTGGCATGTATGGTCTACAAGTGTTCATGTCAGAATAACACATGAGCCTAATATGTGTTCAATATGTGTACTTCATATGTTTTAGTCAATGTTTTTTTTTTTTTTTGGTAAAAGGAAACCAATAAGAAAAGGACCTCTGGGTTCTGAGATGAGTCAATTATTCAATCAATCAATAAATAATTACATAGAAATGTAGTTAATTCTGATTCATGTTATTTGCTGTTTGTTCATCTTTACAAATTTTGCATGTTTTTGCGATAAAACTACATGGAAATCTTATTTTCCAACAAAGCAACATTTATTAGTCAATTACTGAGTGTATTCCCAAAACACAAAGTAGTTCCTTAAATGGAGATGTGAATGTAATGTAAAATTCTCCATAAAATCACCTGTAAATGTGTTTTGCTAACAACAACAAATGTGATGAATAAATGAAAAAATGGATACATCTTTGATTTGGTATGATGACAGACCTCAAAAAACAAAGGTTGCAAGAAAGATGAGAATAATAGATCGAAAAGTATGGTATGTAAACATGGTTTTCAAATCAAATTAAACAAAAAAAAAAAGTTGTATAAAACCAAATTAAACACACGAGACGTTAGATGGCTAGAAAGCTTATATAGGCTTTCTAGCCATCTAATGTTGCTAACGTGTAGCCATCAGCATACAATAGTCTGATTTAGTTTAATATCAGTTTGAGGCTTACAAAAAAGGAGTGCCAAATTTATCAAAAGCTGAACGGGAAAAATATGGCAGCAAATCTATCAAACCATTCCAAATTATATAAAACTCTTTTTCCTCTCGAAAAGAGCCCTGGCATCTCAATCAGCCAAGGACCAAACGGGAGATAATGGAAAAGAGAGGGATATATAAATGGGCCTTTTTTAAACAGCGGCTGTTCAACCATGAACGTCTTTCAGTTAATTATACTGCTCCAATTTAAAATATGGAGTGGATCATCGGAACGATATTCATAGACGACTATCATGATTATCTATCATCAAGCAATGCCTATTGTCATGTTGCAGAGTCAACGGTTGTCAAAGAGGAGTCTTCAGAGCACATGAGACTCAAAGCCCTAAAGACGGAAACGACTGTGGGCTTTTCATATTGGAGCCGCCAAACGTGTTACAAAATCACAAGAAACTTTGCTTTTATTAGAATGGTGTTTATATTTTAATTAGAAAAAACATTGACGTCTTTTGCGGCTGTTTATTGGAGTTCTAGTTGTTAAAAAAAGAAATCTGTTTTTAATTGAATCCTAATTGATTATTATCTTAATTTGATTTTGCTGACGACATTCGTTCAAAAGAGGTTAAGGATATAAAAGTGTATTACTTTACAATTTCAAACTTAAGATAAGATGGCAACTAAACTTTTAATGAATGAACGCATCTGCCAATCATCTGATACATTTCAATTTCCTCACCTCTCACATCCCCACTAATTTGCCTCATAATCCATTGCTGGCAAATATGAGTGATGACAATACATTGTTCATAAGTACAAATGGTTGATATCAGTGCAGATAGTCTAGCTGCGGGTAGCAGCCATATATAACACTGCAAACAAATCACAAATCAGTGTCACAAGATGCCTTCCTGATTTGTTCGTCTCAATCATCTCACCTTAGGTCAAGGTCACTAACTATTTAGTAATTAGCAGATGTTTTCATCCAAATCATGTTAGTGGTTTCAGATACATGTCATTAAGGAGTGAGAGGTTAGGCATCTTGCTCAAGAATGCATAAAGGTAGGCTGCAAACACAGGGGATCGAACCCAGTACCTTTCAGCTGGGAGTAAACCAACCTAGCCACGACGCTATCCTGTCCCTAAAGGGGTTCCTGGATGCACCGCCCGCTGACATACAACGTTCTATACATTTGAAAGCACGAACCGTGCTGCGGTATAACTTCTAGCACTGCTCAAAACCTTGGCGGACCATGCAGTGCCATCCATTGTATTAAACACAGTACAAGACCGAAAAATTAATCTTCCAAAGTGTGTTGTTCTTTTCCACGATGCCACTCGGCGCACCGTGGCTCGTGTATGACCCGCTGGTGTATGACCCGCTTTATTCATTGTAGGCATCCGTCTGTCTTAGCCGTGACATTAGCCACCACAACTTGGTATGGTCAACTTAATATGTTCATGGGCCTTGATCAAAATGACAGCCTCACCACAAGGGCATCACATTTACAATGGCAGAGTACCTGGTCTCTCTCTAGGGTGATACTAACGACTTAGGTACATGATGGGGCGTTACTGGCCTTCATTCAAGGGCTTGTACATGTAGATGAGATTTGACGGTGAATGCGGCAACCCTGACTCCTGAAACAGCTTTAGTTAGAAGCCTGTTAACACAGGGTCGGTCAACATAGCAACACTTTGGGCCAGTGAGACATACACCTTTTTCTTTTTTTTTTTCTTCATATTTTAATGCCCGAACACGGGACCACTGATGCAATTCCTCCCATCAATATATTTTTATACTTCCTATATGCTTCATCGTAATTGAAACAACATGAATGGGCGTGTTTCTGGAATGTCCACAGAAACGTATCATGGCTCATCGATAAGTCAAGTAAGTGTTGAGTGATGTCCCGAGGCTGGGATACAGTCTACATCTCGGCCAGAACAACCTTCGCTGAGTGGTCATTTTACTGACTAGGTTTGTGATTGCCTGTAAATGTAGCCTGGAGAGACTTATGGAAAAATGTATTAATTAGATAATAATTGATTTGATCGCCCTGTGGATAAGAGAATTACCATGTTTATGAGCTGAGACCGTCAGATTTAATCACCGGTCCAGGATCATTATGACGAACACAAGCACATTTAAACATGTAATTCCCTACAGCTCCACGTATGAATACTAAACGTGAACATCAATTCCTCCGAAGCCTTCAAACAGTATTCACTGTACGAATATATGTCTATGTATGTGCGCCTTGTGGAAAAGCATTGAGAGATATACTGCAAAAAGGGCGGGATCCAACAAAGAGAGAGAGAGAGAGAGAGAGAGAGAGAGAGAGAGAGAGAGAGAGAGAGAGAGGTGGAGGCGGGGGGGGGGGGAAAGAAAAAGAGAGTCAAATCTGAAGAACACAAGCATTGGGAACCATTAAAAGAGCGAGCTGCAATGCTGACACGGCAAGGACGAGTAAAAGTGAACCAAGCATTCTGGACCATTGGGTGCGGGTGGTGGTGGTGGTGGTGGCTCTCCTCCCTCTTCAAAGTATCTGGGATTGATCTAAAAATATCTCCCCCAGCAGCAGCAGCTAGGCGAGGAGTGCCAGGCGGCAGCAGCAGCGGCAGCTCGGCTGTTTGTTGTCGCACCGCTCTTTTGGCTCATGCGATGTGCGTCTCCCATGATGCAATGGGATGGGGGGGGGGGGGGGGTTTGGGGTGCGTTTTGGACATGTCTGAGAACTTTGATCAACAGGGGTGACATTCCCTGTGAAATTGCAGCCTGGCACGCGATCCAATAGGGTTTTTCTCTCTCGCTTTTTTTTAACTGGCTGCTCTAATGGGGATATTGGTTGTAGGGGATGTAGTAGTGGAGTAGAACAAGGGGATAAACCGACTGGATGAAACGGTGGGATTTGAATGTGACTAATTAGGCTAAATGAAGAGAGAGATTAGGAGATCTTACTGGTCTACATCCTGATGTACTGATCGCACCATCCAAAAGTAGTGTACAAGATGTCTCTAAAAGCATGACATACTACTGTAATTTACAAATACATACTAAATATGTTCATATCAATGTATAGATACTGTTTATTAGGGCAAATCCCTTTTGCTGTGTGAGGTATGATTTCTCATTTCAAGCCGTATGCAATGTTTATGTTCCAAGAACCACACGCACACTCGTACTTGTACATGTCCTCTTAAAAAATAAACATGAATAAATAAAGATCAATGAATTATAACAACTACATATAATATTGTGCATGTGCAATCATGCATATCAGTATTTATGTAGTGTTATTTATGTATATTCATTTGTTCAAGGGGATCACAAACATTATTAGTTCTAGAAGAGTAGGCATTTACAGGTAGATACATACATATACCTGTATGTATTCAAGTATTTATCTACGCACATCCAATACAAATGATTAATTCCAAGCATACAGCAGTAGTGAGTACATTCGGCTGAGCGTAGCATTTTAAATCGCTGAAACATGGCTGAAATGTGTAAAACAAAACCCTGAGTGCAATGAATTCAAATTGAAATAAAAAATACGTTTGGGGGGTGTTTATCAATATCAGGAGGAGAAGGAGGAGGAGAAGGTGGTGGAGGTGGAGGAGGTCAAGGCAACGGAGGAAGACTTTCTGCTAGGATGAGGATATATCAGCACTGATATCCCTCTCGCCCGGCCATTGTTATAATCTCCTTCTCTACGACCCTTTTCTTCCCCTCTCTCAGATTGAATGGAGGATCTAAATTGGCCACGGTATAAGAGCATCCTGAGGCCAGAAACACAGGCTAACAGGCTGCGGGGAGACCAAGGCCCATAGCCAGTGAGCAAAAGTGAGATAGAGAGAGAGAGCACTTAATACCCGAATACTTCCCGACTCCATTAGCAGAACAAGGGATTGACAGAGTTGCGGAGGAAGCCCTAAATGTAGCTCTGGCTGCTGCCTTCATACTTTCAAGCCCACTTGGCCCTGGGCAGAATTCAAGTGTACGTGAATGAAAACAAAGGAAGAACTAGACCAGAGTGGTGTTCAGACATAGGCAGAACAACTTCACAATACTGGCCATAGATGGGGGACGGTGCTCAGACAGCAAGGCATAACAGCAGATTCTACTTTACTACTGTGATATCAAGACGGTTTGGTTCACGGCTGGTTGGTTAAGGGTTGGTTAGTTTGTTGGCTGGTTGAGCACAGAGTGCAGGCATTCATATAAATTAATGTTTACTTGATACTTAAATCATATTATTTGTGTCTCTATTACAATGGCAATAAACACAATTTGGCTTCATCTAAGAGCTAAATTAATGTCATTTAATTTAATTTAATCAAATTCAGTGAAGATGAGGTCATGTCTATAAAGGAATAAGAAGGATTAACCATTACCACAGGGACATTTCTGAGAATATTGCCTGAGTATTCTTAGAAACGTCGGACCTTAGTCATTCAATAAGGCTTACTCCAAATAATTACTTTTCGAACAAGGTCGTGAAACAAATCCTTAAGGCCAGTTTAGATTTTAATGGCATAGCCCTAGGAATGTATACACATTTGGCTCCTTAAGCTGTCTCATTAACATGTCTGGAAAATTCTCCTGCATGCCCACTGAGAAACATTATCAGTTGTGAATAAATAAATAAACTGAGAAAGAAATGAATAAAGAAAGAAAAATAAAGAAAGAACGAAAGAACAAAAGAAAGGAGCTCTGTACATTCTCCCTTTCAACAGCATATATATATATATATATATATATATATATATATATATATATAGAGAGAGAGAGAGAGAGAGAGATAGATAGATAGATAGATAGATAGATAGATAGATAGATAGATATAATTCCTGGGCTGAGGACTTGGCGCAGCATGCACTCTCACCTGTCCTTTGCAGGGTTATCAACAGGTATTGTTTTAATGAGGAGGAGTGCAGGGAAAAGGCGCTGTGCCAATGTAGATTGAGATGAGAATAGTTTGGTTGAAAAGTGCAGGGGCACAAACTTTTCGCCAAGAAGATGTTGTGATGGTGGTTGTTGAGCAGGTGCAATCCCTGTGCTGAGAAATAAAAAAAATCACACTTGGCTCATTTGAAAAAACGTGTTTCCTCTGAAAAAAAAGGAAAAACCTGTGTTTTGTCTGAAAGTCTAAAATTTCATGAATCTCAGCCTCAACCTGACAGGTCTGAACCTGTTTGGATGTCAGAATTGCAGAAACAGAAAGAAATATGCGTAATGTTTCAAGTTTCAATCCATAATGTTGCTGCTGGAGTGTAGAAAATGCACTCTCACAGCCTTTTGCTATTTATGCATGTGTGTGTGTGTGTGTGTGTGTGTGTGTGTGTGTGTGTGTGTGTATAACTTCATGATTAACTAACCATATGATTTAAACTCTAATCTTCTTCTCTATTGAGATATTTTGACAAAACTAGAATGTAAAATAAAATAATACAAAAATCGGCCTTTCTGGTAGATGAATTAAAGTTGGGAAACTAAAAACCAGCAGTAAAGTCAGGGCGAGTTTTTATTTGTGTCGCCCTTTATCATGGTTACCGTCTCAAAGGGCTTCACAGGCCCAGATTTTATGACACCGCCATAACCATAAGCCACCCAAAGGGCAAGGAATAAACGTCTTCATACTGAGAAACCTTGAGAAGGAACACAAAAAGTTATTTCAGGGATGGTGAGGACTGCAGGAGCTGCCAATTGGCCAGACATGATAAATCAGCAGAATAAACAAAACTAAAATGGGCCCAAGAATGCACAGCAAATGGGAACAGTTACACATTCTCTAACAGCCAAAGTCAGGAAAAGATCACACATTGAACCATGAAATCCTCTCTCTTGCCCTAATTCTCCAATTCCCCCACTCCAAGTTCAAGTATATGCTGATTCACAAGCTTAAAATCTATTAGCGAACTGCCAGTGCATCCATGTCTAGAGATATCCTGGGCAGCTTCACACTAACGAGATTGAGATTAGCTTCTTGTCTGGACACAAGGAGAGAAGTTAAGTAGTCCAAGGCTAATTTACCCAAATAACCACCGTCATCCTCACGTCATCTCCTCATTGGCCATGATATCGTAATGTGTCGTAACGATGTTGTTATGTGTGTCCCACCCCCCCCCCCCCCACCACCACCACCACCACCTAATTACCCAGAGAGCTATGCTGTGTCCCTAATGACTCTCTGTGTGTTGCCGACTTCTTAAGAAGCTTCAGATAAAGCGGAGGACAAAATGATGTAAAGCACATTATCCTCATGGCTGATGGACTCGTGGCGCAATGACTTTAAATAGAGCAATGATTCCATACGTCTCTGTGGTCCAGGGGTTCCTTGGTGGAGAACTGGAGATCAGCGATAATGACTGCACCACACTCCAGATCCAAAATGGCCCCCTGACTAATTTATACCACAGGAGGGTTGAGGCAGATTAGCAAACAGAGAGAGAGAGAGAGAGAGAGAGACTATTCTTCTTCTACTCAATTACACCAAGAGGCATTTCGCATATAAACTGTTACAGGAACAGGTGTTGGATTTCATTATTTTCAACAAGCTTCGCAGACATAATTGTGAAAAAAGGGTAGACAATAATGGAGAATAAATATCAAAATTGTCTTTCCCTGCATTTATTTTTGTTCACTCTGTGTGGAGTTTGTTGGATGGAGGGATGAAGGGGTTGGATGAAGGCACGAAAAGGTTGGATGGAGCGATGAAGGGGTTGGATGGAGAGATTAAGGGTTGAATGAAGGGATGAAGGGGTTGGATGGAGAGATGAAGGGTTGGATGAAGGGGTTGGATGGAGGAATTAAGTCGTTGGGTGGAGGAATGATTGGTTGGATGGAGGGATGAAGGGGTTGGCTGGATGGATGGATGGATGAAGGGGTTTGATTCAGCGATGAAGGGGTTGGATGGAGGGATGAAGAGGTTGGATGGAGGGATGAAGGGGTTGGATGGAGGGATGAAGGGGTTGGATGAAGACCCAAAGAGGTTGGATGGAGCAATGAAGGGTTGGATGAAGGGATTAAGGGGTTGGATGGAGGAATTAAGTGGTTGGATGGAGGAATGATTGGTTGGATGGAGTAATGAAGGATGAAGGGGTTGGATGGAGGGATGAAGGGGTTGGATGGAGGGATGAAGGGGTTGGATTGAGGGATGGCTGTGTAGATAGATGGAAGGACATTGGTGGCCCATATATCGGTGCATTCCTTCCACAGAGAATAAAAGTATAGGCAGAACTGATATTATTTATTACTTTTGTAAATGTTTGTATTTACTGATTTCCACAATAAAAGTCCTATTTCAATGTATATTCTACTCCATCTGCTCCATGTGTTTGCTGTGAAACTCTGGAGAGAGACGAGCACTGTGTAGTTCTGTCATTCTGAGTTAGTGGCTGAAGGCCTGTTCAGAAAGTAGTTGCTTTGACAGCTGTCAGTGAAGGGTGTTGTGCACGACAGTACACATGTATATAAGCCTTAAAACACTCACTCTCAGAGGGATTCAACCCCCAGGATTGGCAGATTAAACTCGGTAACCACAAGGGATTTTTGAATAAATTCAACAAAAGTACGTTCTTGTGGAGGGTGTGTGGAGTGTGTGTTGTTGATGGCTGGTTTACAGCCTCACCTGGCCTGAGTCAGACTGATTAGACTCTGGCTGGGTGGGGCTGCACACCTGTGGTGCAGAGCAATCACGGCACCCAGGATAAACCAGCCATCAACACACACACTCGAGGAGGAGCCACTGTCATGGCAGCTTGAACATCAGCTCAGCAAATACCACCTGCTCTCCAATAAACATCTTGAACTACCATCTACCCGTGTCCTGTGTCGGAGGGCCCCGAGGAAAGCCACTTAGGTCGCGTGTAGCCAGGAGCAACCCTGCCACAGTTCTCCTCTCCAGTTCCTAACTTGGTTCAAACAGCACTTGAACCAAAACCTCGACCATCGAGCCACAAAGGAAAATGTTTCTCTGCATAACAGGAGAATGCTGCTACTTTTAACTGAATCTCGTGTCTACCGAAACCTCACAACATCATCCAAAGAAGAACCAGTCAACATATAAACTGGGATTATATTCTCTCTGTGATCCTGTGATTGAACTACAAGATAATCAAGAAACAAACTTCTTAAACAAACTGACTGAGGTATTACACTCATCTATCCTCCTCTGTAGACAAAATGGCATCCACACAAATGAATGCATTTGTTAATTAATTCATGATTTTTAACACCCTTATTAAGCATATATTATCAATACAAAATGAATATTATACATGTATTACCCACAACATATGATACACAGTTTACCAACAGCCACCTAAAACTAAAAAAACTACTGGCCATGATTTGAGAGTATTGGATGAAACTGGCTCATGTCCATAACTATGACCTCACCTGTATGTCCTGGTTTTACCTCCCCTGAGTCCCTGGACTCCTGATGGGACACGCGTTGAATCATTGAAGAGCCAGGAGGCTGCCAACAGAAGTTAAGTGTTTAATACCAAGTGCCTAATGATCCATTAGGATGATGTTGATTAAGTGCTTGATAAGTTATGGCTAATGTATTTGATTTAGCATTTTATGTGTTTTTATGCAAATATCTCACACACACACCCTGGAAGGAAGACCGTTTTAAGGAAAACAATCATCCTTTCAAATTCACATCAGTATAAAAGTTATAAAACCAGAACATATCGAAGCCATGTGAGTCTGTGCAGCAAAAAACAGTTGGTTGCTGGACTATCATTAGCCAGCTGCATTCAAATGGAGGGCTTGGCGATAGGTCAATTGCAGACTTTGCTGCCCAACTTCCACATTTGTTGTTCTAGAGTCCTGTTACAGGGCTTACATGCATGATGCAATGTCTTTCAAGACAGCACCTTGAAAAAAACCTGAGTTAAAAATACTATGGATGGATGTAAAAGTGACTCAATACTGAACAAGAGCCCAGAGACTCAGTGTCAACCCAAGGTATCTGTTCCCCTGCCACTGCAGGTACAGATGGAAGATACAGGTACATGCTCTACAGGTAACACATAAGTATGGAGAGAGAGCACTTTTCACCATCTGCTTTGACAGACAGAGTGGAAGACAGAGAGCAGAAGAACGACACCCTTTTGGTTGCTTTAATTAGAAAAGTAATTCTGCTGTTCCTGTCCTGTAATCGAAAACACCTTAGCTGCTCATCACCATTCCTGTTTAGCTTCACCCAAACTTCTGACATGTAATGACAACAGAAATGGTTTGCCTCTTACGAATAAAAAGCCTTAGGGTTTTACACAAGCGAATTAATTGTGAATCCATGAGTGTCCGTGTGCGTGTGTTTACGTGCAGGCACCAGGTAGGGCTTTGTTTGCAGGAGGCAGCAGAGGATTGTGGGAATGTTTGCAGGGATGAGACTTCACAGTTGCAGCAAAGGTGTGAACAGCTGGCTGCAAAATTGCTGCTTGCTGTAAAAGGCCTGGAAAAAAGCCGACAGGAGCACCCTAACCCAACATCACCCCCCCCCCCCCATCCAATCCCTCCAACCACCCTATCCCCTGTAAGCCCTGCCCCCCTGAGGGTCATTGAGAGGCCTCAAACCAGCCAAACCAAACTATCATAGAACAATGCTAAATGCAGCCTGCTTCCTCCACAGGGACCAACATTGTAGCACCAGTTTATTTCCTGGCATGTGGACAAAGAAAAAGCTACCCGGGCTCCATTGGGAGAGAGCTCCCATTCATGCATCGCTCAGAAACCCCCACCCAGCACCATGTTGTTTGGAGACCGACTGTGCACCGGTTAACAAAGGGCTTGTAATTATATGTTGCTGTTGTTGTTGTTGTTGTTGTTGTCGTTGTGGAAACATACAGTGTTCATAAGCAGAGCACTCATAGATGCGTGAGTCGATGTGGCGTATCTCTTTGTGGGAAATTGAAAGGTTTTTCAACTTTGTGGTGTTGAAATTGTGATTGTATATCACAATTGTATGTATTGTATAGGGAAAGCAGGGGTGATAATGGTTAGTTTAGAATTGTTCTGTAAAACAAGAACACAATAAGGGAAGTCAATAAAGCAATGTCATGAAACTGGTATTTAGTCATTAAACCACTTCTATTGTAATGTGAATTATCCAGTTTGTGTATAGGTGTGTGATCTATGTCTAACAATAAGAAACCCTTGATGGATTGAATGTGTTCAAGAGTTCACAAATGGAGTAAAAAATGTGGTAACACTTTAGATTAGAGACCACATATTCAACATTAACTAGTTGCTAAGATCGTAATTTATGTACAACAACTTCCTTACTATCAATAAGCAGTAATTAGGAGGTTATTGAGGAAAAACTCTAATATTAAAGTTAATGGCCTAGTAGTTCTAGAATATGGTCATGCAGAATAATGCATTAATAAGTGTTTTATAATGACTAATAAAGAGCCAATATGCGTGCTTATAAGCAACTAGTTAATGGTGAATATGTGGTCCCTAATCTAAAGTGTTACCAAAAATGTTAAGGAAATTATTGTTTATCAATACGACTGTCAAGTCAGAAGTCACATGTATTTATGACACGTTATGAAAGCAATCATTTCAAGTGACTGCCTGGAAGCACAACCAAGGGATAGATTTACCTGTTTAATCCTCATCCCTCAAAAACAACCCAACAAAAACTCAAAATTTCAAAGAGAAAAGGCGGAAACCTTTTCAAAGGTGCTCCATTCTTTCCAGTTGTTTTGATCAGTTTATCAAATTAATGTGTGTCGCCGTATGAAGTTTTTGTGTGCGTTTTAGACATGTCCCAAACATTTGAAGTTTCAAATGTGTGAGTGGTCTCCTGGGTGTGTGAGACCTCTCCTCATTCACATCTATGACCTCCTTCACAAGACGTTTACAAAATGCCCAGAGCCCTGTATTTCTGCCAAGTCAGACTCAGACAGTTAAATTTCAATTTGTAGAAGTGCACTTCTCTTCCCCTGTCATGACAGGAGAAGCAGGAGGAGAAGCAATAATTGGCGCCTGCACTCCACATAAACAGATCTCAACGCTTTTTAAGGACGAGCTACAAAGCGGTACGGGAGGAAGGGCCAGGAGATACTGCCACCGATACTACTGCTGCTACCACCACTGCTGCCGTGATCTCATTGTCAACATGTCCGCCGGCTGATGAAAGTTTGTGGAGATGAGCGGAGGCAGGAGAAGAAGAAGAAGAAGAAGAAGAAGAAGAAGAAGAAGAACAGAAACTCTACAACTCAAAGCTGTTATGGTGTTCGGGCTTTACTCAAAAATGATTGGCTCGAGGAGGAGGGATGGAGAGGAGGTGGAGAAAGAAAGAAATGGAGAGGAGGTAGAAGAAGAGAGATGGAGAGAGGAGGTGGAGGGATGGAGGTGGAGGAAGGGAGGGATTTAGAGGTGGAGGGATGAAGAAGAGGAGGGACAGAAGAGGAGGTGGAGGGATGGAGGTGGAGGAAGGGAGGGATGGAGAGGTGGAGGGATGAAGAAGAGGAGGGACGGAAGAGGAGGTGGAGGGATGGAGGTGGAGGAAGGGAGGAATTGAGAAGGTGAGGGATGGGGAAATGGAGTAGAGGAGGGATAGAGATGAAGGGATGAAGAGGAGGGATGGAAGAGGAGGTAATAATAATAATTCATTGCATTTATATAGCGCTTTTCAAGACACCCAAAGCGCTTTACATAGTGTGTGTGTGGGGGGGGGGGGGGGGAATGACACCTCATCCGCTACCAGTGCCAGAACGCTCACCACACACTGGCTCAGTGGAGAGGTGGGGAATTAAACTATCCAATTAGAGACCAGGGGATGATTAGGTGGCCATGATGGTACAAGAGCCAGGTTGGGAATTTGGCCGGGACACCGGGGTTAGCACCCCTACTCTTGCGATGAGTGCCACGGGATCTTTAGTGACCACAGGGAGTCAGGACCTCGGTTTTAACGTCTCATCTGACGTCTCAACAAGACGGTGCTCTAGACAGGACAGAGTCCCCATCTCTGTCCCGGGGCACTGGGGATCTTACATAGGCCAGAGGGATGGAGAGGAGCTGGAGGGATGAAGAAAAGGAGGTGGAAGGTTCACAAATGCAGGGAGGGATGGAGAGGGGAGGCGGGAGAGATGGAAAGGTGGAGGGACAGATGGAGGAGGATAGGAATAAAGAAAAAGAGGGATGGAGGAAGGAAGAGGTGGAAGAGGGGGTGGAGGGAGGGGTGAAAGAGCGGGGATAGAAAAGAGAAGGGAGGTAGAAGAGGAGGAGGAGGAGGAGGAGGAGGAGGAGGAGGAGGAGGAGGAGGAGGAGGAGGAGGAGGGATGGAGAGGAGGAGAGGAGGTGTGGCTAGATTGTTGCATGCCACATCTGTGGAATCACGCATGCTGTGGTGGCCCTTTCCTGCTACTCAATTAAAGCAGTTATTCGCTCCACTTGGTAAATTCCCCCCCCCTTTGAAAGCCGGAGCTCTGAAAGGCCAAGGCTCTCCTCATTGGGCGTATTAATACGCCCAATTAGGCACTTAATGAGCTCATTTAGAGCTCTAGTAAATCCTAAATAGAAAGGTATAGCATGAGCAGAGAGGTGGGAAGAGGCAGTGACTGGACAAGACTGAAAGGGAGGCTCCAGGATTTTTTTAGTGTGACCGTATTGATCGCTAATGAAATGCTTTTTGCAGGGGATTAATCATGTCCTTCAGCGCATGAGTTTGTTTTCTTTGAGAACTCTATTGGATCCAGTGCACAGAGCGATGTAACATTGATGAACGGATGCGTGACAATAGCTAACAAGAGGTTAAAGCAGGTTTTGTTTTTGCAAATGTGAAAAACATTCATCTGGGCAGTGAGGAAAGACTAGGTGTGCAATGATGACATTCCAATTTAATGTGAATTATTATTTTCCATTATTTTTATCATCGGCTACAATGCAATACTGTTTGTCCCATAGCCAAGGCCAAATTTGAGGTTAACATTTGAATTTTTGGTCAATAAGAAAATACTGCCCAAATGAAACATGCAAATTGTCTATGCAGTGTATTTCCATACACTGCATTCAACACTACCTTGTATCCATCGGAGTTGTGAGCAGGATTCCTAATAAAGAACATCTTGTATTTGGAAACAAAGGGCTTTGAAATCCCCCAGTGGCAAACACCTGCCATACACACACACACACACAAAACATAAAAGCACTTTTGCATCTGAATTAAACTATTTCGTATCATTTTATACTTTGGAAAACAAATTTAAAAACGCTTACAGTGAATTTAGATAAAGATTTGTTTGGTAGAGTGTAGGGTTTCAGCATCTTGTTCAAGGCTGTGGACATCATGGGGATCGAACCCAGTACTTTTAGGCTGAGATTTGACCACTTCCAGCCACTACAATATCCTGTCCCCCAAAAATTCTTCCATGACTGTGAACTTTGACCTCAGCATGCAAGTGGAACAACAAGGAGCAGAAACAGTCCCAGTGTTCACCCAGGTTATGGCGAGACCAACCACCCTATAACAGTTTTAATAAACCCCATTAGTATACAGATGACATTGGCCAGAGCCAGGGAATTCAAATGAGACATTGAAAAGTTGCATCCATAATTATAAAAGATATGACCAATTCAATCAGGGTCTACATGAATAATAACTAATTCATGTTGATTTGCCCTTGGGCAGAGCTCTCCTGGGTGAATTAAATATGTGTGCGTGTCTAAGAGGGATATTTGAAATAACAAAACACATATTACTGTGATTAATTGAGGTTGAAAAGAAATATAATTGTGTGAGATTTCTATTTGTACGACTAATGAGTGTGTTTTGTGTATTCGGAAAATGTTCTGGCATCAGACACGTGGACGTACTGCTCCATAGCCACAAAATGAACAACAACAACAACCAATGACAATTATTAACCTATTTACAACAAGGTAATATCTGTTCAATAAGAGCTATGCAGCAGTATTAAAAACACAATGACTTGCATATTAAGTAGACACCGCCATAGTGATTTCCTTCTGAAAGCCACGTAGAGAATGTGCTGTATGTAAATTATTCATGTTAAATATACTGAAAGAAAACAAGGGGAAAAAAATAAGACTGCCATTATGCAAATCGAGTTGCGCTGCTTTTCCTTAAGTAATTCATGTGCTTGTCATTTACCAAGCAGGGCATTTTTTTTAGACGGCAATGCACTTACTGTTGTGGAAATGTAAATTTATCTCAACACTGCTCAAACATTGTGTGGAAAGATTGTGATGAAACAAATGTGATTTTAGATGTTCGAGGCAAGATTAGGGAAATCGCAACAACAACAAAAAGTCACATAAATTATCTTCAAATTCAAATGAATGGCGTTGAAACAAATCAAAATTACTATCATTCATTATAATTCAACCTTAAACTAGCTCTGCAACATATCAACGTTCACGATAATTATTGAATGAAATGCATCCATCATCTTGCTTTGGTAACCTTGACCAGAAATTGCGGTTTCACTCCTAGTCATACTTTTCTTTCTGTATAAACAAGCACACACATATCAAGCACACACATATCTCTCAGCTTCAACACAACAAATGTTTGCTTTCATAGGTTTTCCTTGTGGAACATAGTCAGCGGCACAAAGAGGGAGGACAATAAAGATGTTAAAATTGTGTTGTTTTGGTGTACGGATGTACAGATGTCATCGAAAAACCCAGTTTATGGAAGCTTCCTCCACCAACACCCACGCACTCCAATGCTGCCATCGTATTGCCTTCTACAAGTTTGCATCTTTAAAAATGGCAGAAAAAGACACAGACAGACATTTCGTCCCCCTCTTTCGTGTCTCCTTTTCTCAGAGAAAACAGACAATTTCTTTGACAGATTGCACAGCCAATGCCATACAACAACAATTTCTTCAGCTCCCTGGCTCGATGCTTACCTCTTTCAGGTCTGTAAGACCGCCTTGGAACGAAAAACTTTTTATTGAATAATGTATGACTAGATATCCTCTATATATTTTTTTCATCTTAACTTCATAAAAGCTACTCCTGTCTGCTGTGATTTCTGAGTCAAGTACATTAAAATACATTCATGATATTACTATCTATCCACTCATCTTTATCGTTCCTAGTCTGGGTCGCAGGGGTCAGTCCTAGACACAGACATTAATACATTATGTCTTTGGAGGTAACAGAAGCAACCAGAGGAAACCAATGGGTCTGTTGTTGCTGTTGTCGTTGAGATGCAGAGTGAAAAGTGTTTTGTCTTCTATAATGTGCCTAATGGAAGAATATGATGAAACAATGAGTGTGGCAATGATCAAGACTATTATTCTGAGCACTTTCTGCCTTAGAATGGATGGCACTTCAAAGAGCCGAATCAAAAACACATCAAGTCAATGACGTGAGGCTCATTCATTTTGATTATTTACTCAGTAGCTAAAATTGCTGTCGTCTCGATGGAAAAATAGTTTTTGCTGTGGAATCTTTGGATGGAAAAAGTATCGACAAGGCAATTGACTAGCCTAGGCAATTAAAAAAATAACTTCTCTTTCTTTCTTTCTTTCTTTCGATCCCGCTTGACTTTTCTGTTGATCGCTCCCTTTTCTTACCATTTCTATCCAACAAAATAACAAAAGCTGTCTGCTCTCTGTCCGTGGGCTCTCTGCACTAACAGGTGAGAGAGAGAGAGCCTTAATATCCTGCCACCACAGCCCTGTTAAATGAACGAGTAACATTGAAGGTGGCCTCAGCCAGGTCTCTGCAAGGCTCATCCCATAACCCTGTATGACAAGGTTAAAGCAAACAACATTCTTCCCGCTACGTGCTCGCTCTGCTAAGTGTTGGCGGGCTGGACTGGCTGGAAGCTCGTGCCGGCGATGAATTAATGTGCAAAGCAGAAGGCAAGCGAGGCGAGCTGGGCAATCTTAAAAGTCCTGACGAGCAATATTGGTTACACACACGATAGGTACACACACGACGCATGCACACATAAACACACACACACATCACCTCACGCAACTGCCTTACACTCTCACACACGCAAAGAGCAATTTGACTCCATGCAGGGATAAAATTAAAAGCTCTTAAAATGTGCACGCAGACACAAACAAATGCACACACACACACACACACCAAGCCTATCAAAAGGAGCCAGACAACAAGCAATGACCATTCCCAAATTATAATTTGGTAACAATGAAACTCTCTATAAACACGCCAATATCCATTTGAATGCACATATCCTTTACACACACACACACACAGGTCTTTAGTGTGCCACCCCATGGAGAGAGAGAGAGAGAGAGAGAGAGAGAGAGAGAGAGAGAGAGAGAGAGAGAGAGATGATGATGATGAGGACAGCAATAGATATGGAGAGAGAGTGGGTGAGACAGAGTTAGGGAGAGAGACAGAGATGGACAGGGTAAGAGAGATATGGGGAGGTAGGCAGAGATAGAGATGGACAGGGAGAAAGAAAGAGATGGGGAGGAAGAGATATGGACAGAAAGTGAGACAGAGGGCAGAAAGAGAGACAGAGAGAGTCAAATAAATAGTGACAAAGGACAGAGAGAAAGAGAAGGAGAGCCAAACCTTCTCTTTAAACAAGGACCATGCGAGAGAGGCTTTGGAGATAAAACACCAGGGATCTGGTGGGAACTCAAACCTGGTCTTCACTGAGGTCCAAATGTTCTGGAAACACGATGGAACCCATGGGGGCAAGGCAGCAGATCAAAGACTGTCGTCATCAGCGGCAAAAATTAGTTTTTTACAGTCATGGGGAAAGGTTGGACATGAGGACCCATATTGAGGGATAAACATACCACATGAACTCCGATGATATGCTTTTTTTCCCCTCTCATCTTCTACACCACATGCATGCCTCCAGGTTCCACAGTCTACCTGTAGGCATCATTGAGTTAGATAACACTTGCCTGCATAGTGCATAAATTACTATGCAGTAGTAGTGAGTAGTGCATACGTTGCCCAGCTCAGAGATAACGCCACATGAATTAAGTGTCTGGCTCAAGGACCCCTCAATACTTTAGCCAGAAGGATCAAAATGTCCACCTCCTTTTTTTGCAATGAAGTTGCTATACTATTTACTATTTAGTTCATTACCTGACATATTTCTCCAAAGCAACTTTTTTCAGATACATTAGGTAGGGGGTAGGACAGCTTGATTAAGGGTGCCTACAGGTAGACTGTGGACATTGGTTGCTGGGCCCTGTTGCGGCCCAGCAGCAGGCATAACCCCCAATACTGCTCAAAACCTTGCAATGCTACTCACATACTATCAATAACACACAACCTAAAGAAACTCAAGAATCAAGTTATGCCCCATCCATTAGGCAATGTTATTAGGGTTGCCCCATATTAGTCGACCAACCCTTAGTTGACCGACAGAGGCTTAGTTGAATAAGTTTTCATTAGTCGCAAGCCCTTATTTAACTCATCGCTCCATCTTGCATTGCTGCAGAAATATTGACCAAACGATGGCTCTATAGAGAGGAGTGCTGCTGCCCGACCGTCTCCTCGGTAGGTATACACCTAGGTAAGTAGACACCACTAGACATGTGGGACTAATACCGATGATCGCGTCTTTAGTTCCCCGTGTCTGATCGCTGAAATTTGGAGCGTGAATATCTGTTGAATATCCAATACCTTTCTAACTTTAAAAAACACTTTTGTATTTTTTAAGACAAGACGATAGTCGTACATCCCTAGTAACTACACCCGCGAAGGTTAACCCTCCCGTACACCGCTATTAACATTAACCGCTCCCCCGAAGGAGCGCCACACATCCACACGCACCTGACCCGAAAATACGAACAAACTTTTTTTTCCATTTGATTGCTTTTAAATAAAGTTGTGTGCAGTTATACGGTGTATGAATACAATTATCAAAAGTGGTACCTGGTAAAGGCTGATTATTACGGTATTGTATTATCTGTAAGGAGCACATGGTTAACAGTGTTACTTTTTTAACACTCTTGCCCTGGAACTCAAAAATAAACCGAAATAATTTCATTAAATGTGCAACAATTAGTTGACTATCGACTTGAAATGGCGACTAAGAGTCAACTAAGATAATCTTTAGTCGGGGGCAGACCTAAACGTTATGCGCCACATCTTGACTGGTGTGCAGCAACCACTTATGCATTGGCGAGCCTTTTAGCCAGGATAAATGGACCTCTAAGTGGCGAGAGAGCGTTATTCACATATTTTATTCATATTTGTCATTCATGTATGATGGCACAGATATTGACCAATTAACAGGGCAGGAACACAACCAGTCAAGGACCACTAGAGTGACCAACTGACCAACGGTGGTGCAACGTGTGGAGTCACGCAGGCTGTGCTGGCAGGCTGGCTGAAACGGTAATGTCCCTCAGGACTTAGGCAGTAAATATGACTTAAAGCTCAAGGTTGGCTTCTATAGGAACTCAGAAACCAGGGTTGCCATGGTAACTGGCTTGTATCAAGATGCTCCTTGTAGAAGGTGTTTGTCAGCCAGAGATATGCCACAGTGTCTTTCTTATGTTTGTTCAGCCAGAGATATGCCACAGTGTCTTTCTAATGTTTGTTCTTCTATTTTTGTACCTTTTGCCATGTACTAGTAGGTACAGGCACTTATCATTGATGTGTTTTCTGATAAGAGTTGTTTGGATGGTTCTTTTTAAAATAATTTGGTTAAAAAAACTGTTGGAGAGACGTATGCTTCACATCACTGACATTAGTCAGTTAATTAGTGGGGTTGCAAAGCAAGCCACACTATTGTTATAATGTGTCTTTTTATTGTGAGAGCTGACTCTCACACTATTATCTTACTTTTCTCTTTTTTGGCGTCAATCTACTTCTGTACTGGTTGTCATAGAAATTTTGTTTCAACGTCAAAACGCTAAATCTTCTTCATGAGATGTATACTATTTATTTTCTTTATTGTAACATGTTTCAGTGATTGTATTTTTTTCTTCAAGTATTACATTTTATAATGGAAAGTCTGGAGGATTGTTTTAAAGTTAATATCTCAAAAACGGTATTCATACTTTATGGACAGATGCCCCATGCTGAAATGTTTAACATATTAATATTATTTAATATTTAGATTGATATGCATTTAAATCATCTTTTGTTCTCAGGTAGCAGTATATCTGAATAGTCCAGTGGTTTAATGTCTTGCCACGTCTGTGCCCCTTTTAGCTCCAAAGATTCCCAAATACCCATATCAGTGCAGTGCGCTATTACCTTAATAGTAAATATACTGTATACTTTTTTTATATACATTTTTCCAACATTAATATTTATTACGGAAACTGAAAGGGGCCAAAACGCCTAAAATGTATGCAAACCGTAAGTAAACAGGTCTCCAAAAAGTTTGGTATTGCTATGACCACAGGGGGCAGTATAATTTGCAGCCATGCAAGTATAAAAACAGCCATGCCCCCCGCCCCGTTTGCCAAAAATCTCTGAAACTTGATAACTGGGCCTTATTTGACATGCTGAAGCTTTTTGCATCAAGGCCGCATGATTGATTTTTCTGTACGTGGGAAGTTTTGGAAAACCTTGAAAAAAACCTTAAAAAATGAACCATATATCCAAATGACACCAAACGAGGTACACATGTTGCCGTCCTGTGTCTGACGAAAATGTATATATATATTTTTTGATTGACCTTAAAATGTCAGTTATGTGCAAATAAACAATATGCAAATGAGCTGACATTATTCAATCAATCACCAGTCCGCTGCAGAATAGCCGAGGGACAAAATTGGCGGGCACTATAAGAACATCCCCCTTAGGTAATGTGGAAAACTTAGTGTTGATAGCTCAGAAAATGACATCACAGCTTCAATTTAAACTTACCAATGTTGCAGGTGCTCACCAAGCTATTATATATAATTGAAGTCAATGGGGAAAAAACGCTGACTTTAACCACTCCAGAGTTGTCCAAAATGGTACACATATAGAAACCGCGTGTAAGCAGGTCTCCAAAAAGTTAAGTACCACTTTGACCACAGGGGTCACTATAACTCAGGGTCAAAGTAAAATGATCAGCTCCCTGCCCCGTTTGACAAACATTGTGAAACTTGGTATATGGGTCTTATTTGATATGCTGAATATTTTTGCCTCAAGGACCCATAGGGTCCGTCAGGATAGATTTGTCTGTACCTTCAAAGTTTTGGAAAACCTTGATTTCTTTCTCATGAATCATAAACCCAAATGACAACACTTGGTACACATGCTCCTTAGATGTGTCTGACCATAAGTTATATTACATTTTCTTATTGAGTTAAAAACGAGTTTTGCGCAAATAAATATATGCAAATGAGCCAACATCATTCAGTCAATCAATCACAAGTCCACTTCAATGTGGCCCAGGGATTTGAAACTTAGCATGCTGGAGTATTAGCCTTGCTAGCATTAGCATGTTAACATGCTGATGGAAAATTGCACATATGATGAGTTGGCTCATGTTGCCCATTTCTAGTTGAGTCTTGTTAATTGAATTTCATTATAAAGGAGTGTGTTTGCATTCATACGGACACCTAGGCAACATTATTTGCAGTACATGACGCATACTTTTGCACACTCAAGTTGAGGAATCCTTAATAAAGTTTCACAGCCTACAGAAAAACACTGAGCTTCTCAGCATGACGACACAGAATGTCCAGAATGAGGTCTGCATCGACATAACTGGGAAGCTCCTTGCAGGTGTCCTCTCAGTTTAAAGATCACAGAAGCCCTGCAGCATTCAGCAGGTGAGCAAACACAAGAATGACAAGAAACTGGCAAACACAAGCACTAATACAACTTGACAAGAGAAGGGAAAGGACTGAAGTTGATGCCAAATTAATAAACTCAATAGAAAACAAAACCAGACCTATAGTAGGATCCAAAAGGTAACCAATAGTAACCAATGCTAACTAATGGTCATGGAAAAGCTGAACTTTACCAAAAGGTATTCCAAAGCTGGGGATTACCATCGAAATGCGTGTCAGTGAATATAATAACATCTGAAAGGGAAAGTATGATTTTGTAGAATCTCTGCTACTTTAGTAAGCGACTGATGCTCCATCATTCTGTCTTTGTATGTTGTTTGTTGCATTCCTTTCACTGCATTCATCAAGCAATCAAAGACACATAACAGCAGAAAAGCATGCAGACATAATGTCTCAGGCGCCGTAATGGAATGCATGAAGTTCCCCTCGCTGTTTTGTAGGAATATTCTCTTAACAAAGTACGGCCATGGGGCATACATAATTAGACCATGAAATAGTGCAAACAAACAGGGAATAATGAGCTAATCATATCCCCACTCCTAGTTATGCCGGTCTCGCTTTAATAATGAATGAACTTGGAGAGCATAAACAAAGCAAACTGCGGCCATTGTTAATATCCTGCCATCAAACGAGCAGCGTTTTGATTGAAGGCCGGTACTGAAGGTGTCAGTAATAAAACCAGAGGTTCGTATATACAGCAGGCGGCTGGAAAGCTTACGACTCCATTAAAACAACACGACCGACAGAAACAAAGTTATCATCAGGCTGCAGTTTTCTCCATATTTTGAGCTGTCGTTTCGTCGAATCCCCATAATATATATATATATTTTTTTCTCAATGTCATTGGAGATCTTGGACCATTTTTCAGTTTTAATGCATGGATTTATTTCATTTTGGTTATTCCATTTTGTATTTCTATTGTGTATGTATCTACATTGTGTATGTATCTACATCTAATGTGTATGAGCAAATATGCTGTTTAAAGCACAGTGCATTTTCATACTCAGACTCGCATAGTTAGCATACAGTAGAACCTCATTCACCCTCATGAAACAAGCGTGTGACTATCTAATATATACTGCATCATTGTGGGTAACCCATAGCCATGCAGATGTGTTATAATGCATCTAAATGTCCAATCACATTTACAGCTCTGCATGACCTGTTGACAGCAAGACCTTTCCCCCCACACACACACACACACACACAGTGTCACACTCTCTTGTCCTGTCACAAAAAATAGTTTCACTTTTGGGCCCAGTGTAGGCATGCTGTGGTAAACTGTGGCGGAGAAAGGAGGGCTAGACGGCCCACAACCCTCACACCTCCTCCACTAGGCCCACAGTGGGGAGGCGGGGGCGGCAGAGGTGGGACAGGAGTGTGGGTGACCTTCACAGACAGTGTAGAGATCCGAGAGGGTGGAGAGCAGATGAGGAATGAAATCAATATGGCAATATAGGGCTGGGGGTGGATATGGTGGGGTGCGGGTGGTGTAGGCTTAACAGCAGCTTGCCTTGGCTAAGCTAACAGCTACTACAGCACAATGTGACCGCAGTAACACACACACCACACAGACACACACTCACACACATGCATGCACACACACACACACACACACACACAAAATGTGGACACTGACACTCATCGACCCCCTGGCACATGAGTGCACTATATACTTGCGCACACACACACACACACACACACACACACACTTGTATGTGTGTGAATGTGTACTGGGGTGTGTTTAAATGGTACACACACAAAAGTTTTATGTGTGTGTGTCAACATCTATTGTATATCAGCAGTGCGTTACAGTAACAATTTGTTATTTATTGAGTTACATACTTTGTATTGAATACCTAATTGGTTTATTCGCAGTTAAAAGTAGAAAACTGATCTTATCACTCACAACAGTTTTTTAAAACTTTTAATTCTATTCTAAATGTTACATTACGTTACTTTACTTGCATGCGATCCTCTGGTACATGCAATGCATCTAGAACCATCAGAGGCTGAAGGAACCAGCAGCTTCTAAGCTGCAGCCTGAAGCGCCTGTCTCGGATGACAGTTTAATAATACATGTTGTACTTTGGGCTTTAAGAAGCAGGCTTTTACTGTGTGTTTAAAGGGCTGAGCTAAGGGCTGGGCTAAGAAAACCACATCTCAGTGCTTTGGGTATTATACATTATTTTCAAAAAATGTATGCTTCAAGTTAAAAGCAAAGTATTGTCAGTGACGTATGACTTTTAATAAAGGCATAAGTCCCGTGAAATGAGTGAGTAATAAATGATGGATATCCGAAAGGCCTCACAAGCCAGGTTTGTTTGAGGTTGCTACCTCGTACAATCCTAACTCATGGGCATTATGGGTGAACACAGACATTGCTGAAGACATGAAGCTTTTTGTGTGTGTGTGTGTGTGTGTGTGTGTGTGTGTGTGTGTGTGTGTGTGTGTGTGTGTGTGTGTGTGTGTGCGTGCATGCACGTAAGTCAGGTTTGATTTGGTCTCCGGCAAGGCTACTTCTAGACTACGAAGAACAACGTTTTGTCAACTTGCAGCACAAGGAGGATAGGACACAGTGGTTCTGCCTACGAGTCATGCTACATGGGGTTTTGGGTCTTGTTTAAGCTGCGCTAAAAGCATTACTATGCAGCCAAGCGAAGCGAAAACACAGCCTTGCTGCATGCATAACTGACACTCAAGTGTTGTGTGTGGAGTGTAGGACACACTTCATACACACACACACACGGTACTAGAACTCTATCCAAATATCCAACAAGCACATAGTCAAACATGCATGAAGATAGTTATGTCGACAAACTGACACACACACACACAGAGGTAAACACTCTAGACAGGTCCCTACAGTTCAGTGGAACAGCAGTAAATTGCGCTTCTCATACGTACGGGACACACAGGTCCTATATATCATGTAATGGGGTCAGAGTCGGAAAGGGAAACCATGGAGTGCAATCTGAAGGAGAGGGGGAGAGAGGGGAGGGAGAGAGAATAAGTGCACGTCTGAGGTATACCTATATACAGTATATCTATATATCTACATCTCTCTCTCTCTATATATTAGGGATGTCCGATATTGGCTTTTTTACCGATAACCGATAACCGATATTGTTCAACTCTTAATTTCCGATACCGATATCAACCGATACCGATACCGATATATGCGGAAACTTTGAAATAATTCCAAACCACCGACATAACTACAGCTACAACTAGCGTCCCACTACACGGCCGCACATGCCCAGGCTTGTTATTGAGACGCCGCGGCGCATTTGATGATGTCATCAAACCACGTCCTCACTTGAAACATAACAGATGTCTGAAATTATTTCAAACAAAGTGTTTATTTATTTCACACTGTCTTTGTACTAACAGAAAATTGTCGCTTGCATTCGACTCAGGACAATTAGAGCTTTCCAATAGTGGTGGGTGGATCGATCCAAATATCGATAGTATCGATACCAAGTCGGTATCGGATCGATACTAGTCTGTTGGGATCGATTCTTTACTTTAAGTTCCGCTCTTGTTTGCAATGCTGCAGTTTCGGCAAAGAGAAAACAGCGGTCACCGGACTCGCTGCTCCTGTGTCAGCACAGAGCAGGCACACTTTGCTCCCCCTCCCCCTCTTGTGTTTAGATGTTGCGCCGTCACGCGAGTCACGTGACGCAAAGCAAAAAACTTGATAATAAAGCATTTTCTATTTAATTATAAACTTTGTTCTCATTCTGTCCTAGGTTTTAACTATTTAATAATAAAAAAGGAAACATCACAAAAAACACTTAAGGTCATGAAAATTAATTGAGATTTAGCAATTCAATGACGCATCCACCTTATTTATTGAAAAGTATCGGTATCGGTATCGATATCGATATCGGCGATACTGACCCCGTATTTACTTGGTATCGGATCGATACCAAAATATGCAGTATCGCACACCACTACTTTCCAACAAGGTATAACATGCCATAGGCCACTTTAGTCATTTTGAGCTTTTTTAAAAACCGATACCGATATTTTCCGATATTGATTTTTTATGCCAATATCGGCCGATAATATTGGTGGGCCGATAATATCGGACATCCCTAATATATATATATATATATATATATATATATATATATATATATATATATATATTATTATATATATTATATATATGCAGCAATGTATCTGTGTGTGCTGGAGCCAGTGTTTGTCCTTCCACTCTCTGGATTCACCATTAGAACATTTTCCAGCCCAGTGAGCCCAAACCTTCCAGAGCACATAATAGTGTTTACAGAAGAAGAAGAAGAAGAAGAAGAAGAAGAAGAAGAAGAAGAAGAAGAAGAAGAAGAAGAAGAAAAGGAAGAAGAAGAAGAAGAAGAAGAAGAAGAAGAAGAAGAAGAAGAAGATCGAAATCGAGCACCAGATTTGTTGTTACATAACTAACAAATACAGCGTAAAAGTCATTGTGTGAGAGTTTGGGCCCCCGGAAAAAAAGATTAAGGATATTTTTGATGCAAAACTTCAGTTCACAGTACATTTCAGGACGGCTTCAACGCATTGAAACTTGAATTTGGCAGTTTGACAAAATGTCAGCTTAAACTGCGAGCGTAAAACAAAGGAACATATTTGATGTGGGAGTGATAGGAGTTTATGAATCGTTTAGAAGGGACCGAGTTTATCTATATGATAATCTCGAGGCGTGATGAGTTCAACTAACACTAACAGTTCACTACACTTCTTTTTTTTTACTACAGAAAAACTAATGGATCAAATATGCCGAATTATGTAAAATAGAAGAGAAAAATAATAGTGAAGTTTGCTTTGAATGACCTCCTTTTTTTAGTTTAAATTGAATTTCAATTGATTCAATGAAAGCAATATGCCCAATTCCACAGTAAGTAAGTAAGTAAGTAAGTAAGTAAAGTTTATTTATATAGCACCTTTCACAGACCAGGAGTCACAAAGTGCTTCACATTTAAAATATCACGTGGTCACTATGCTAAAACAATTAAAACATGGACAATAAAAAATAAAAGACATAAAACAGTTTTACACAGACTATCATTAGCAAAAAGCCTGTTTGTACAATACGGTCTTTAACTGCTTTTTAAAAGTGTTGACCGAGTCCACAGATCTTAGATCCAGGGGAAGGGCATTCCATAACCTGGGGGCCACGGTTTGGAATGCACGGTCCCCTTTTGTTTTTAATCTGGACCGGGGGACAGCTAACAACCCCTGGTCAGAGGACCTGAGAGACCTACTGGTGGTGTAAGGACGCAGTAGGTCACAGATGTACGCAGGTGCCTGACCATGGAGTGCTCTGTATGTGATGATTAGGACTTTGAACTGAATTCTAAATTTGATGGGGAGCCAGTGTAGGGAAGCTAAGATGGGGGTGATGTGGCAAGACTTTTTGGACCGAGTCAGCAGCCTTGCGGCTGCATGTTGGACCAATTGTAACCGGCCCAGCGTTTTCGCGTCGAGGCAGGTGAACAGAGCGTTACAGTAGTCCAGACGGGAAGACACAAATGCATGGATGATTGATTCCAATTCAGCCTGGGACACAACGGATCGAAGTTTTGCGATGTTGCGCAGATGAAAAAAACAGGTACGTGATAGAGACTTAATATGGTGGTCAAAACACATTTTCTGGTCAAATATTACACCTAGGTTTCTGAGTTTAGACCTAACAGTTGTTGAGAGGGACCCCATGCAAGTGGCAACTTTCGAGGTGACTTTATCTGAACCAATAATGAGGACCTTGGTTTTGTCTGCATTTAGCTGGAGGAAGTTGTTTGCCATCCAGTCCTTGACAGCAGATAGACAGTCAAACAGGGCAGACAGCTTGTGGGTTTGGTCTTGTTTGAATGAGACGTACAGTTGGATATCGTCCGCATAACAATGGTAAGAGACCTCTTTGAATTGGCTAATGATTTTTCCTAGGGGGAGCATGTAAAGTGCAAACAAAGTAGGTCCGAGGACAGAACCCTGAGGCACACCACAGGACAAGGCAGCGGTATCAGATGTAAAAGGGCCGGTAGACACAGAAAAACTCCTATCCTGAAGATAAGAGGAGAACCAGTCCAGGGCGCTCCCAGTGATACCTGCCCACTGCCCAAGCCTTTCAATCAAAATGCAGTGATCGACTGTGTCGAAGGCTGCAGTTAGATCCAACAGCACCAGAACAGAACATTTTCCCTCATCAGATGAACTCATGATGTCATTTGAGACTCTGAGGAGAGCTGTTTCGGTGGAGTGCTTCTGACGGAAACCAGATTGGAATCTATCGAAGATGGCATGTGCATTCAGAGCAGTCGTGAGTTGAATGGCAACAGCCTTTTCTGCGATTTTCGAGATGAAGGGTAATTTTGATATGGGCCTATAATTTTGGGGGAGGGAAGGATCAAGGTTCGGCTTCTTTAAGAGAGGCTGAACAACGGCTTGTTTAAAGTATAAAGGGACACAACCAGATTGAAATGAGCAGTTGATAATAGAGACCAGACATGGACCAATGGAGGTGAGTAGGCCTTCATTTTTAAGCATGCATGTCGGTATGATGTCTAAGGGGCTTGAGGAGGTTTTCATAGAGCCCACCAGTTTTATAAGGTCTGTTAACGTGATGGGAGAGAAATCATTAAGAATTGATGGGCGTGAAGGGGGGATGGGAGAGGGGGTGAGGGAGGGGATGATGTTAGCCCTAACTTGGTCGACCTTGTTCACAAAGAAGGAGAGGAAATCACTGCAATCCTTGTTTGAGAAAATGGGTAAAACCGGGGGAGCTGGAGTGACAATGTTGGAGATGGTATCAAATAATATTTTAGGGTTGCGTTTACTGGTTATAATCAGATTGGAAAAATAGGAAGCTCTCGCATCTTCAACCATATTGTTGAAATCGGTTAACAGTTCCTTATAGTAGAGGCGGTGAACTTGGAGTTTTGTGGATTTCCATAACCGCTCCACCTTCCGACATGTACGCCAGAGACAACGAATAGCGTCATTTAACCAGGGAGATGGATTTACTGACGGAAGGAGGCGCGTTATTATTGGAGCCACTTTGTCCAATATGGATGAGCAGTGTGAATTAAATGCGCTGACCAGAGAATTTACATCAGCTTGTGAGGACAGCACAGCGCTTTGATCAAAAGCTGACGAAAATGTCTCTGCTGAGAGTTTATCAAGAACACGGAAAGACTTTACATGTTTACCGGGCACATGATTCAACTTACAAGATAGATTAAACATTATACAGTCATGGTCAGAAACAGGCAGATCTTCAGAACAAATGATTCAAATGAGGTGTGATTCTCTCATACCTGCAGTGAGTCACCAGCTATATTTAAGAATTTCCAGAAACTACCAGTCCACTTCTCTCTACCAACACCATGTAATAGCCACATAGAACATGTTAAGTCCAGTGGAGGAAACATTAAATAAAAGGTTTCGCGTTCAGTGCATTGCCCCCGATGACCTTATGTTCAAGATGCCTGTGGTGTTTGTGGATGCGCGAGGCATACCCATGTTGGCTGAGCGGAGAGGGCTTAAATCAAAGCATGGGGCTCGCCAGCCACAGCTTCCCAGTGGGGAAGCTTCCAAGCGGGGCTTTGATTAGCCGGTGCAGTGGGCAGAGCGGAGGAGAGGCTGGCTGCGGGCCCTTTACCTTCTCCAGGCATCAAGAGAAGCGTTTGATGTGGAGATCTTGCTCACCGGGTGGTGCATGGAAAGGTCAGTGCACTTAAAATATTACAAACTTCAGTCTCTCAATGTCCTATTTACTGAATTTATGCCTCGAAGCCAATCGTGCCCAGAGTCTCACAGAGAATTCAGTTGAGCTTTGTTTTTTTACAATGAGTTTAAGAATGAATGAAGAGGTACACTGCATTCAGTGAAATATGTTGAGTGCATATATATATATACACAAATATAAAGAATATGGTGGGACAATACCAGTAAAACGAAGAACGAACACTTTTTACACAAATAAATTTGACAGTCCACGTCAACACAGCCACTGCACTTCACTCGATTTCTTTTCACCAATGACCTCGCTCGAAAGCGGCGACTCCCTCTGGTGTCAGGCCAACGCTTGCAGTCGCAACGCCCCTCGTTTTACAGAAGGACCTTGCTGGAAATAAGGCACATTTGAAACTCCACTTCTGACAAGCTGGAGGAGCACTTTGGTGAAGCCTTACAGTGTGATAAAGGGTCTCTCGACAACACCATCGCCGGTCTCTCTCGTGCAACACGGGAGCCATGGAAGCGAGGAAATTACCAATGGCCAAATAATCAGAAAAGCCGACGAGCCTTCCCCCGTCCCAGTAGTGTGCTTAAGCAAAATGGCGGAGTGACTCAGCACAGCTGGTCTGGTGCTGTCCCATGTTGTTGATGGTGATTTTAGCATGTAAGGGTTAAAGGGGTGGCTATTTGAGACAGTGGATGATAAGAGAAATATTTAATGGAGGCAATCTGCTATTCAGTGCGTCAATTATTTAAAAATAGATATCTGTAGACTGGCGTTTTTCTGTGTGTGTGTGTGGGGGGGGGGGGGGGGGGGGTGATGTCTGTGTGCAGCAAAGGAGAATATGTTCATCATCTGTGCATGTTGTATTCCAGGGGTGTTTGGAGGATGGGGGGAGGGGGGGATCAGTCATTCCTCAAAATGAATTGCTCTCGGAGTAAATTAAATTTCTGCTTGAATTAAATGATGGCAAGCGGTCTGTGTGTTTGTGTGCCGCCAGATCCCTGTACGAGGGCAATATCGCTAAAAGGCTTTTAGAAGATTAATTTAATGTCTCTCTCTCTCTCTCTCTCTCTCTCTCTCTCACACACACTCACACACACACACACACACACACACAGCTGGTCTTTGTTTTGTTTTTTTCCTCTTTTGTTGCCTGTCGTCCAGGTGGTCATAAACCATCGCATTCCTCGTGCGTTGACATTTACTGGCCAGAACATGGCAGACAGCCAGAAGAGAGGGCATCGCTTCCAAGGATGGGGAGGAGGGTGTGCTGGTGGGGTGCGGTGAGGTAAAGGATGCTCTGAGCACATAGTAGCTTTGTCCCACCAGTACTGAAACTGAAATCTGGGTTAAGACACCGTCAACTTTCTCAGGGCCCTGTTTCAGCATATTTCCATGTACACTGTGAGAGGGCGAGGAAAGTAAAACACCAGCTGATTTACTGTTCTACATTTCTGAATATTTATGGGAAATATTTGATTTGACATGTATTAATTGTGTCTGGGAGTTGACTAAAAGGCTGCGGTACAGAAAATCAATGTAGGGTGTTTAATTAAAAAAGTGAAGAAAGTCAAAGTTGATGTCTAGGTTTTACATCTACATTTTAGTGTTTGATGGACATAATAAAACAGCAGGGCATCTGGCTAAATAAATCATCTTTCCTTAAGGCATCTGGCTAAATAAATCATCATTCTTTGAAGCATATTGTTGACAATCTTGTAAATAAAATTCAGGGTTGAAATTAGGCTTTTGTTACAGAAACAACTCCCGTTTTTCTTTTGATGCTGATTTCATCCATCTTTTTCCTTGTTTTGGATTATGGTGATCTCTTGTATGTGAATCATTCAGCATCAACATCTACACTCTGTTCATCACAGTGCTTTAAGATTTGGCGCACAACTGTAAAACCCTCACTTGTGATTGTACTCTGTTCTGCAGGGCTGCCATTTTTTACCTTAAGAAGGCTCTCTCGGTGGTATTTATTTATTTATAAAGCCATTCTGGGTAAAACTGACATCATATGTCTGCTTACTTACGGTTCAGAGATCTGACTGTAAATACTCTATGAGATCACAAGATACATTTCTTCTGTCTCTCCCCAATGTTCAAATGGAGATTAGATAGAAAGCTTTCGGGTGCTCATCACCCTTTGCATATAGGATAGTCTAGTCAAAAAGACTTAAACCTCAAAGTCCAAAGAATTGTAAGTTACATTATTTTCAACTTGACAAAATGGGTTAAGAAAAACGGAGAAGAAATACATTACTCAAAGGTCAGACAATAACACACCTGTGCCACACACACACACACACACACACATCCCTGAGTAACGGTTTGATTCTATTAGCAACAAACCTCCTTACAGCTGCGTATCCACTTTTCTTTCTATGTTTCTCGCAGAAACACAGATTGACTCGGCTGATCAAAAATGCCGGCAATGTTTCCAAACTCATGAATATTTGATGTTATGTATCAATGATCATTTTGTAAAATATATATTCTCGCCGGTTGCAAGCACTCGCGTTATAATGTACATTGATTTAGCAATGGCTTCGTAAAAGCCATTTCCTCCCCTCGCCTCGCAATACACATTATCTTTTTGTATCGTATAATACTCCCACACTTTTCATTAAGGGGGAAAAACAAGGGTTTTGATGAAGGGATGTGATTAAAATGTTGGCAACAGGGCGGACAGACAGACATTGCAACAACACCCGTTCCTAACTCTCCATTTTCCATTGGTTAGCTGCACACTTGGACTCTAAGTGAGCCCATTGGGTTTCCAGGCAAACTGATTGCAGCTTTTAGCCTATGGCGAGCCTGGATTGCTATGCTTTGTTTGTTGTGATTTCAAACTATTAGCTGTTGATCTAGCATTAACTATTAGCAAATACGCTAGAATTAAAGAACAACAACATGAGTTTCCCAGGGCCATCAGAACATCTGAGGGGAACAGATGTGATCATCAACCAGGCTCTGGGGCAGGGTAGTCTAGTGTTTAGGGTGTTTTTCTCCCAGTCCAAAGGTTCGGGGTTCGAAAACCCCAATGTTTACCTTTGAACATCCTTGAGCAAGGTGCCCGACCCCTACCTGGTCATTAATGACATGTATGAAAAACACATGTAGTGATTTAATGCATCAGCTAAATGACTAAATGCTAAATATCAAACCAGGTGTAGCAGACTACCAGGGGATGTGAAGAGATAACCGGGGTGTACTGGTGCTTCATAGCAGATGTGTTTAGTGATTACAAACCTAAGGGAGGGAATCAGGCCTCTATATGACTGACAGCACCAGGCTTGGTGGGGGTGGAGAGAAAGCATCAGCTCTTGGAAAATGTACAATCATTTAACTCATTCAGGCTGCCTCACACAGGCAAAAGTCAAATTGTATTTAACATTTAAAATAGGGCACATTTAAAATTCTCTCTCTCTCTGTATATATACAGTATATACATACAGTATATATACACACACACACACACACACACACACACACACATGAATTGCATCGGTATAGATGCTTTGAATAGAGCAGAGAAAATCTGAGGAAAAAAATCAGAATATATGAGAACAGACTGGATCAGGACGCTTTACATCAGATCAAAGGGCACCAAATCAGAATTTAACCGATCAGAATATATTATCATAATTGATTCAATTACAACAAAACATTTTGACCCCTTCTGAACAAAATGCATGAAGCTCACAGGAAAAAAAAAGGTGAGGTGAATGTCATGTTGCCATTTTAAAAAACCTTGAAACCGTGCTTAGTCCTGACAGCGTTTAAGCCTGTGCATACAATCGTCCAAACATAAGCACAGATCTACCTTGAATGGGTACATGCACACAGGTGCTATTATATGTACATATACTGTATATTAGCTATGTTAATGTCTGAACATGCTAAATAAAAGGTGATGAACAAAGCTATTACACAAGATGTGAGATAAGAACAGTGGAATAACCCTATCAACTAAAACCAACTACTAGACAATCAAGAAGCAGCACACTCATTCTACAATTTGTCCCTCGCCCACTTACTTTATATTAGCGGATTAAAGACAGAGAGAGCGAGAGAGAGAGTTAAAAGAGATGAATGAATACTCGTTTTATCAGGCGTTGTTGTGGTGACCCGTGTCGGGTTACACCCATGCATTAATGACGCGCTGACAGTGATGGATGGACCGCTGTCACTCATGAAGGAAGGAACACACACACATACTGTATTTTGTTACGAGGGCACGGGGAGGAAGTGGAGATGTATATTAGGACAGTGGTGAACTTTGTAATGTCAATGTCAATATGATCACATTCAGGAGAATATAGCAGAAAGAGAGAGAGAGAGAGAGAGAGAGAGAGAGACTAAAATGTCTTATTATTCTGTACTAGGTCTTGGTATTAGGTCTACTTGAACAGTTGTCAACATTGCAATGTCAATATAATCATGTTCAGAGAGAGGGGGCAGGGGGGAGAGAGGGGGGGGGGGGAGGGGGGGGGGGAGAGGGGGGGGGGGAGAGGGGGGGGGGGGAGAGAGACTCAAATGGGTCCATGACACATTCAACCCCATAGTGACAGTGGTGTCAACTGTGCACCAACAACCTGCCTCTCAAGTTTCCTGCTTAAAGGTGATACCCATATCCTACATGTACACTGTAGAAGGGGCCTGGGAATCAAACCAGCAACCCCTTCAGTAGCAAGACAACCCCATTTCAAATCCTTATCATTACTACTGTTGAGCAGACACTTTTATCCAAACACGGCTTACAGTGACTACAGATATATATCATTAAGGAGCAGGCAGACAGACACAGGGGATTCGAACCCAGAACCTTTCTTCTGGGAGTCACTAGCCACTACGCTACACTATCCTGAGTTACTGCTGCCAGTAACTAGAATAGAACAGGCCACTCTCTGATGACCAAGCTCTATTAGGAATTAGTGTAGGATAAATAGAAATGAAAAGTGGTCACACAGATAAGGCAGAAACAATCCAGTTTGTGTAATTACCTCAGCCGGCGACACTGTTCCTGACATGTCACTATATGATTTCATTTTATCCATTCCCTGCACAGCGAACACTATTCTCTAAGGAGGACAACCACACTCTCCCCTGGCACTTTAAACAGCCAGATTGCACTTTCAATGACTTGACCTTTGCCATTGACCGGCGACGTGGCGCGACACAGATAATGCAGTTAAGGAACAAGACGACGTTCTCATCTCGCCATCAAACTGAAGGGCAGAGACCAAAGAAAAGAGGCGCCCGTGTAATCCGATTTTTTTTTTACTTTTCCACCGACACTATGCAGCACAATGCAGTCTTCTAAATATGTTGTTTTTTAAAATAACGACAATAAATGACAAATAGACAAATGGAATAAGAAAGTCGATCCTCTTTTGCATACAAGCAAAATACTTTGTCTCCTCTGTGAGACAATCACCGTTAATTGTTAGCTCGTGGAAAAAAAGTTTGGTGCTAGTGTGATTATGGCTGGCGTGCCTCATCTGGGCTGGGGGGAGGGCAATCAAAGATAATTACTCCAAATTATTCAGATGTTTTGTTTAAATCGGGCACCTGCATTCCTCTCCAAGTCTCACAGCTTCAAGTTCCAATGCAGTATGATCATTTATTTTAGTAGTTTTTCATGCTGAATTTCTCTGGTTTGTATACATTAAATTAATGGAACTTTCAACTTGGTTCAGCATGCATTCTCTACAATGCTCAAGAGCACATATCTAATCCCTCTGCTTACGGAACATTTTCTTTATTTTCTGTTGAATGTTATCTTCAACAGTTAATCGTTTATGTGTACAGCTGGTTTATGTGTTGTTCATTATAAGTTTTGATGCTTCGATAACATGGGGGGGCTTTTTGTTGCACATCTTCTTCATTCATTTATTCACACTTTGTGTAAAATGAATGACACTAAGGGGACATAGTTTGCCATTTGCTTGGTGATATGAATATATGATGAACATATACTGCAGTTGCTTAGTTTGTACATACACAGTGTACACACATGGGCTGAGGTGGCAAAGAAATAATTTATTTTCATCCCGCTATTAATTAACACCACAATTACAATGTAATCAAACCCATCATATCATAATTGCCTTGCAATTAAAGTCTTTGGCATTGTGAATCTCAAAATTAGATCACAGTGCATCGACTTGTGAGGTATTATGACAATTAGCATACCCCAGTGTTTGAATTTGAATTTCTAATTATGGATTCCCACGTCCAATTTACTGGCGTTATCAGACAGACATGCTTTGCATCTGTAAATAAATCAAACTTTCACAACATCTGGCGACTTTAAGGAATAGATTTCAGTCCTTTTGTATGTAGAAAAGCAGAACACTGAATACATAACATTTTCTTTTTATTTATTTCGCTTTAATTATTACAACATTTTGGATAGGAACAGGAATCCATATTATAGATTGCAAAAGGTATAATTGAACACCCTACCACACCATATTTTACAACCTTTTAGTTTTCAGTGGTTTCCATTGGACTGATATGATCATGTTAATTATACTTGTTACAATTCCCAAACAAATAAATCAGGTTAATTTGGCTTTGTTTAAATATTTTTGTTTAAATATTTTTGTTCATATTGTGTATTCATATGATGCATGGAGTCTATGGTATAACAATTATTTGACTGAAAATAAATGTGTAGCAAAATAAAAGCGTGACTTTAGAAGAAAGAATGTGTGTTCCAATGTATCCGCATGTGTTTGTCAGGTTTCTTCTATGTATCCCTGCAAGCCCTTTGTATGTGTTTGTTCATATTAATGCCAGTAATATGCATGTACAAGCATTCTAGCAAGAGACTCTACTGTTCACCATATCAACGAGATGAAGGGAGAGAGAGATTGCATAGTGCATTATGTGTATGAGAGTGTGTGTGTGCGTAAGAGAGAGAGAGAGAGAGAGAGAGATCGAGAGAAAGAGCATGTCTATGTGTGTGTGTGTGTGTGCTAGCAGGAGTGAGGTAATGCAGGGATGAGCTTTGAGCACAAGGTCTAAACAGAGGAGAGAGAGAGAGAGAGACGCAGAGGTTCTGAGAGACCTGCGGATATGACCTTCAGGTTTTGTCCGACCAATTTCTACCTTTCTCTCAAGGAAGCATGAATCTAATTTAGGCCCAGAAGCTTCTTGGCTTCTCCCTTTGATCTGCAGCACTTCACGAGTACAAAGAGAGACGGGAATGGGGGGTGGGGGGGGGGGGTTGTCGAGGGAGGAAGAGGGGCGGAGCTTGGAACAGAGGCAGGGCCATGGCGACACAAACCTGTCATGTTTTTTTTTTTCAATGCAAAACCAACTTGCGTCCACACATTCGAGATGGAGGCATGTCCTGGGCATTCATATTTTTGTTTTTTATTACCACATAGTAATGCAATATGCATTAATCCAAAATTATTACATTTTTAGGCATAATATCACATAAACAGACAACAAGATAGTATGCATATATGACATGATCATATATGCAGAGTGTAAAAATTAGATTTTTACAGTATGTGCTCTGGTTTGTCATTTAATAATGTTTTATTTTTATTCAGATTTAAAACATTGGGGAGAGTTTGTGTCATTGTGTCATAATGTGACTGGTACAAATGAATGCAATACACTGTACAATTTAACAGAGCTAGCGAATGTAAAAGCTGCACGCAAACACACAAACAAGCACATGTTGATTGAGACAATTGAGAGGTGCCAGATATTTGTTTAATGAATATGAGCAACTAAATAACTAAGTCATGATTGTTTTTACAGGGCGAGTTATTGTATAACTACAATATATCTCAAATCTCAAATTAATTAGATACCACTTGAGATATATATATATATATATATATATATATATATATATATATATATATATATATATTAGTGACGGGCCGATAACGGTGTTATCGGCTGCGATAACGCAAGATTTTTATAGGCGATAATATTTTTATCGCCGATATTATCGCGAACCGAAATCCTCCGGTAGCCGGTAGTATATATACAGTATATATATATATATATATATATATATATATATATATATATATATATATATATATTAGTGGTGGGCATAGATTAAAATGGCTCATTTGAATTCTGTCGAAGGCATTCATAATATGTGTGTGCTACCTAAATAATGACTAAAAGTAAGTCTTTGAGAACGGGTTTCTCAAGCCAGGGGCTCATCTCCTGTTTCCAAAATGCATCGCAAAATGCTTGAGAAAGCTGTTCTACTATGATAATTGGTGATGAAAATAAATAATGTTCAATAAGATGTACTTGTGTTTACTAACTGTTTATTCAGTTAAACATGAATTTTGAATTGTAGGCCTACATAAGAGGTCATGATGAACTGTTTACAGTCAGTAGCGTGTCAATCAGTCCAAGCTCTATTTCTCCTTCTTCCACCGAAGTGAAATAGTAAAAGCCATAGAGCATCCGGTCAATTTTCAAAATAAAAACACCCTCCCGATCGAACACGGCCACAAATCGTTGTCGTTTATAACCAGGGCTTGAAAACAAAATTATTTTTCAATTGTTCCACTCCGAACGGAACCGGTATATTTAACGTTTTCGTTCTTGCGTTCCGCCACCAACATATCGTTCCTGAACCGGTTCGGAACGTAAAATAACGTTCGTTCTTAGCGTTCCGGCAGTGTTATTGGGCCTAGTCTATTTTTGTGGTCGATACCTTACAATAGACCTAGTTATTGGTATATAACCAGGGTGGTGGTGGGAATTTGTGAAAGCTGAGCTTAGCGGGCGGCGAAGTGAACGCGGCAACCGGATTATTATTTTTTTTTCATGAAATAGGCTATGCTTTTGTGAAATTTTATAGGCTATATAGAGAACGAAAAAAAACCGTTATTAACCGGTTTTGGGGATTTCAGAATAACGTTTCTGTTCCGGAACAGTTGAAGACCATTTGGTTTTCGTTTCCGTTTCCGTTCCTCGTAAAATTCCGTTCGTTTTCGGTTTTCGCTTTCGTTCCTTGAACCGGTTCGGAGCCCTGTTTATAACTGACTTTGTCTATAGGTTACAGCACAACACATTAGGACATAACAACAATAAACAACACTAAATACATAGACGCAATACAAGACGCGCGGTCTTGTAGTTCTCGCGTGATCCCGCGAATCCAGCCGCCTCGCAGCGCTAGCTGCCGTTACGCGCCCGGTGGGGATTGACGCCGGGCGGAGGACCCAGCCGTTCCGCGGCGCTTACCTTCCTTGGTGGAAATCCGGTATAGACTCAGCTCCCAACCCAACTTTGAGAATAGATTAACGGCAATATTTTTTTTATCGCCCGATAAGAGTCTCGCGTTATTGCAGCACGTTAACGCCGATAACGGCCCACCACTAATACGGTATATATACGGTATATGTACGGTATATGTATGGTGAAACGGGCAGTTCAGCATATCAGGTAGGGACAGGCATTAAGAACCAGGAGACAGGAAGGGACAACCTGATATGGAAGGATATAACTGATAGAGTGACAGTAAAGCAGGAGTACAGAATGTCTTTATACCCAGAAAAAACGATTTTTTTTGTCAGAAAAATACAAACAAAATGCTATTATGATATTATATAGTGTGAATATTTCCTTTGCTCAATAATTTACACAAGGCTCATCTCATCTTGTACTTCGAATTAGAACAGTCCGCTTTTGAGAGCCAACAGCTGGTGAATGGCTGGTATAAATGTTTGGCTTGAAAATGATTGGTTGTATTTAAATGGCGGAGTGGCCATTGTGAGATCAAAGCATTTTTTTATCCTGGTGCTCTCATATAAAACAAAAATATGTAACATTGTAGATGGAAAATTCCATGTAAAAGGCTAGCCACGCTATCTACAATCTCCCCTTTCCTCCTCTAAAAAGACGGGTTGTTATTAGGCCTGCCACTAACAATTATTTTTCTATCCATTATGGATTAATCTAAATGATACATTTTTATCCAAAAACACATACAATTCATTCAGATAGCTTTGCCTTTGCCTGAGAGCAAGAGATAAAAAAAGGAGAAAAACAAACATAATTATTTTACATGTAATACTTAATGTAATGTATAATAATATACCCTATTTTCTTTTAACTTAAACCTTTAATTATATTGATCACAATTATTTAAACATTGACATTCCCTACACAAAGACATATGCTTAACATAATGGCAGAAATAAAATAATTACATCCTAACAAGCGCAACACGCAAACACCGCCAATCAACGTAGAATAAGCCCAAATTCTAGCCTGAACTGTCACGCCGTCCACTTCTGCCACCTAGCAGGGGTCTGTGCATCGCTCATTCTATGTCACCCATTCATCCCTACACACCTGCCGGCAATCTCATCAGCACACAGTATTTCAACCCCGGATCTCCAGACAATCCTCGCTAGATCGTTGTTTACTCTACACCTCCGACTACCAGCCTGTTGCCGAGCCCCCTCATCCTGTTCCCTTCCTTCAAATTTTTTCTTCCTTCAAATTTGTTGCCCCCAGTAAAACCCCATATCAGTGTCTCTCTGTGTTGAGCATTTGGGTCCACTCGCTTTACTTCCCCGTAACAGTACGATCTAGCCATTATGGACCCAGCCGACACAGAGGATTTGCGTCAGGTAATACAGTTTTTCTCAATTGCTAAAACACAATTTCTGAAACCTTGCTCCATTTTCTGAAAACATTAAACACAAAACCTCAGCTTCAAGCACTATTTACAAAACCTCTGACTCCTCGTGCAAAATGAAACTTTCACCTCAAAACAGATTTACCTGTGCTCAAAACCAAACACTGCTCTCAAACCATAAACAAAGCGATCAAAATGATATACACTATCAAGCAGTCAGTAAACAATACACCAAAAAATACAAAACACGTTCAAAACATAGTTCTCAGGGAGAAGTACATTTTTCATCTCAAAACAAATTTCATATATTTCCGTCATTGTCTTTTGATAATAAAATAGTTTTTTTATAGCGCTTTTCTAAGTACTCAAAGACACTTTACACCAGACAAAAACAAAATAAAAAAATTAAAATGGGTAGGGAGAGTGTATCGGAGTTGATGAATGAAAACATGTTCTATCATAGTAGCTCCAAATTGATCAGAAATTATACTCTGCTTTGCAATTTTTTTGGTTCATTCTCCTTGTACCCCTATTTTTACAGTACTGTACCCTGCGTTCTTTGTTTTTGTGATACTGTAATTCTTGTTCTTTGTTGATATGAACCTGCAACCAGTCAAAATCTATTGAGCAGTCAGTACTGTAAACAAATGGAAAGCACAATGTTCAGGGCCAGACAATTTGCAACAGTATGCAAAAGTAAATATGTGCTCAATGTGCTTCTTCTTGTCTTTGGGCTGGGTCTGACCAGAGCACTTCGTCGACATCACAGGCAATATTTTCCCTCCTGAGGCAATGGGGGAAGAAGCCTCTTGTGTGCCGTATCCAGCCCTGACATGGTTCCTCACCTATATCACCACAGGCTAAATCCATGGCTTGCAGCAGATTTACTCTGGTGTAGGGTTGTCTATCATAAACTTTCCATCTCCAAGAGGAGAAAAACTCCTCAATCGGATTCAGGAAAGGCGAGTATGGAGGGAGGTACAAGTTCATAAACTGCCCATTGATGTTAAACCATTCCCTTACCTGACCAGCTCGGTGGAAACTGACATTGTCCCACACTATCACATAGGTGGGAATGGGATTCTCATTTAGCTCTTGAACCTGTTGCTCGAATTTCATCAGATATTTCCACTCTTTGTCTTCCTCTTCCTCTTTGTCCTCCTCTTCCTCTTTCTTGCCCTCCTCCTCTTCCTCTTTCTTGCCCTCCTCCTCTTCCTCCTCGTCCACCTTGCATATGCACTTGTCCTCGTCCTCGTCCTCTCACATTATTTCTTCCATCCATTCTTAGACTTTCTCCGTCCAATCTTCAACAACCTGTTTGCTCTCTGAACTGGCTTATATTGGTTGTGTCACATGATTTGAAACAAGTGAAATCAATTTTGATTGGTTGTGTTTAATCAATGACTTGTGTTCTCTATTTTTATTTGATTGTTGCCACTTGTGTTTACCAGTATGGATGACATGTGCATTAGAGTGCAGAATGTGTTTTGAGAATGAGAATGTGTTTAGAGTTCTGCTGAAAAGTCTAAGTGAGATCTGCAAATTGTGTTTTACCATGAGAAATGGTTTAAAGTATTGACAACAGACTGCACAATTAGCTAAATGAGTTCAGGCAACTGCGAACTTTGTTCAGCCAATGGGTTTTAGTGTTTTAGCAATTGAGAAAAACTGTATTAAGGCAAGGAGTCCTCTTGGGTCAACATGACCAGGCCCTTCAAGAGATCGCGTCTAGTTTCCGGGAATTTTCTCAGATAATTAGAGAACTCCAAGCTCCGGCGCATCTCCCGGCCGTTCCTGAACCCCCCCATTCCAGTCCCAGACCCAACTTCTCACACTTCGTGAACTCTTCATTCCAGCTCCAGAGCGCTACGAGGGTGACCGTGGGTCCTGTCGAGCGTTTCTCCTGCAGTGTTCACTGGTTTTCGAACAACAGCCCCTGACTTACCCCACCGACAGATCCCAGATCACTTACCTGATGGGTGCATTACGAGGTGAGGCTCTCGCTTGGGCTACAGCTTTATGGGAGCGCAGCTCTGAGATCTGCTCTTCCTACCCCGATTTCACGGAGGAGATGCGTAAGGTCTTCAACCATCCGGTACGCGGTAGGGATGCCTCACAACGCTTACTGTCCCTACGCCAAGGCTCCCGCAGCGTAGCCGTCTTTGCCATCGAGTTCCGCACCCTTGCGGCGGAGAGCGGCTGGAACGACGAAGCGTTGCAGGGGGTGTTTCTAAACGCGCTTGATGGGAGGGAGGATCCCACAGGCCTTGACCAGCTGATCGCGCTAGCCATCCGGGTTGACAACCGGCTCCGCGAGCGTCGCAGGGAGCGAACCTTCCGACCACCACCGTCCGTCGTCCTTCCGCCAGCAGCGTCCCGGTCTCAACTTCCGAGCCCTTTTTATTCCAGTCGCGGACACTCGAGTCCTTCCGAGCCTGAGCCCATGCAATTGGGGCGTACCCGCCTGTCTCCGGAGGAGAGAGAGCGCCGCATGCTAACCAGGGCCTGCCTGTACTGCGGTCAATCTGGACACTTCGTGTCCATCTGTCCTACGTGCCCGGGAAACAAGCGGCCTCGCCAGTAGCCCGAGGGGTCCTGACGGTCCTGTGCTCATGTGGAGCACAGGACCGTCCCAGTTAGACTGGTTTTATCTGGAAATCACCATGAGTCCCTATCACTTCATGTCATTGACTGTCCCTTTAGACCTGTGGTACTGGGTTACCTGTGGTTTCAGTTACATAACCCTCAGATTGACTGGAGAGTTGGGGGTATTACTGCATGGAGCACCTACTGTCATTCCAACTGTCTGCGGTCTGCCCAAACTCCCGCCACTTCCGAGTCTAGGCCCGTGCCGGACCCTCCTGACCTGTCCTTTGTCCCGGAGGATTACCATAACTTGGGCTTGGTATTTAGCAAGTTTCACGCCCTGTCCCTGCCTCCTCACCGCCCCTATGACTGTGCCTAGACCTCTTTCCTGGCTCTCCCCTGCCGAGCAGTCACCTCTATAATCTCTCCCGACCTGAGCGGGAGGCCATGGAGGTGTAACATCTGGGAATCCCTTGCTGCGGGAATCATCCGTCCGTCTTCTTCTCCTGTTGGTGCAGGGTTCTTCTTCGTCAGCAAGAAGGACCGAACTCTGCGGCCATGTATAGACTTCCGGGGGTTGAATAACATCACCGAGTATCCCTTACCACTCATCAGTTCGGCCTTTGTTCCTCTCCATGGGGCCACTGTGTTCTCCAAATTGGACCTACGCAACGCCTACCACCTGGTCCACATCCATGAGGGGGATGAATGGAAGACCGCCTTCAACACTCCCCTGGGCCATTTTGAGTATTTGGTTATGCCTTTCGGTCTCACCAATGCCCCTGCCGTGTTCCAAGCCCTTGTCAATGATGTCCTCCGTGACATGCTCAATCGTTCGTTTTTTGTTTATTTAGATGACATCTTGATTTTCACCAAGTCCTTGGTTGAGCACAAGCATCATGTGCGGCAGGTTCTCCAACGCCTTTTGGAGAATAAGCTGTATGTGAAGGCGGAGAAATGTGACTTCCATGTGCAATCCGTCTCCTTTTTAGGGTACATTATAGGTCAGGGGGAGGTGAAAATGGACCCTTCCAAGGTTTCCGCAGTGGCGAAATGGGTTACCCCTTCCACCCGTAAACAGCTTCAGCGGTTCTTGGGTTTCGCCAATTTTTACCAGCGGTTTATTAAGGGATACAGTCGTATTGTTGCACCTCTCACGGCCCTCACCTCCACAGCCAGAACATTTGAGTGGACGCCGGAGGCTGAGGCCGCCTTCCGGGGTCTCAAACTCCGGTTTGTTTCGGCACCCATCCTCTCTCAACCCGATCATTCTCTCCAGATTGTGGTAGAGGTTGATGCCTCGGACACCGGGGTAGGGGCGGTGCTGTCCCAACGCTCTCCCTCGGACCACAAAGTACACTTGTGCGCCTTCTTTTCTCGGAGGCTTACCCCACCTGAGCGAAACTACGATGTGGGCAACCGGGAGCTACTGGCAGTGAAATTGCCGCTGGAGGAGTGGCGCCACTGGCTTGGGGGTACCGAGCAACCCTTTATCGTTTGGACGGACCACTGTAACCTGTCTTACATTCAGTCCGCCAAGAGGCTGAACAGGTGGGCCCTGTTTTTTGGCCGTTTTAATTTCACGCTGACATTCCGACCAGGCTCTCGGAACATCAAGCCAGATGCCTTGTCCCGGTTATACTCGGCAGAGGACCCCTGCATGGTCCCCGAGTCCATTCTGCCCCCCTCCTGCCTCGTCGCCACACTCACATGGGAGATTGAGTCTGCAGTCCTCCAGGCACAAGGACAACAGCCTGACCCAGGTACCGGACCTCCCAACCGGTTATTCGTTCCTGACTCGATGAGGTTAAGAGTTCTTACCTGGGCCCACTCTACCAAACTCACCTGCCATCCAGGCATGACTCGCACCCTGGACTTCCTCCGACAACGGTTCTGGTGGCCCACCATGGATGCGGACACCCGCTCGTTCATCGCTGCATGTTCCACCTGTGCACGGAACAAGTCCTCAACCAAACCCTGCTCCGGCTTGCTCCGCCCCCTCCCTATCCCCAGTCGTCCTTGGTCACACATCTCCTTGGATTCGTCACCGGGCTTCCCCCCTCTGAGGGGAACACCACCATCCTCACTGTCATAGACTGTTTCTCCAAGACCGCTCACTTCCTGGCCCTACCTAAACTTCCCTCTGCTAGGGAGACAGCTGACCTTCTTGTGCTCCACGTGTTCCGCTTACACGGCATCCCTTCGGACATCGTCTTCGACCGTGGTCCTCAATTTATATCACAGGTATGGCGAGCATTCTGTGCGGCACTGGGAGCCACTGTTAGCCTCTCTTCCGGTTACCATCCGCAGACCAATGGGCAATCAGAGAGGGCTAACCAGGAGATGGAGGCCGCGCTCCATTGCGTGACCAGCGCCAACGCGTCCTCTTGGAGTTCCCAACTCCCCTGGGTCGAGTACACCCATAATTCCCTCACCAACGCGTCCACTGGGATGTCGCCCTTCATGTGCGCATTGGGGTACCAGCCCCCCGTTTCCCTCCTTGGAGGCAGAGATCGCGGTTCCCTCCGTTCAGGCTCACATGCGCCGGTGTCGGCGTACCTGGAGACGTGCACGCTCTGCCCTGCTCCGTGCCACTACCCGCTCCCAGCACCAAGCGAACCGCCCAGGCTCATTGATGATCACCCTGCTTTTACGGTCCGAGGACTACTTGATGTGCGTCGTCGCGGCAGGGGATTCCAATACCTGGTGGATTGGGAGGGCTACGGGCCGGAGGAGTGGTCCTGGATTCCCCGGAGTCTTATCCTGGATGCTTCCCTCATCCGGGACTTCAATAGGGAACACCCGTCCAGTTCCGGGCATATGCCAGGTGGCGTCCGTAGAGGGAGGGGTACTGTCACGCCGTCCACTTCTGCCACCTAGCGGGGTCTGTGCGTCGCTCATTCTACGTCACCCATTCATCCCCCCGCACTCTACACACCTGCCGGCAATCTCATCAGCACACAGTATTTCAACCCCGGATCTCCAGACAATCCTCGTTAGATCGTTGTTTACTCTACACCTCCGACTACCAGCCTGTTGCCGAGCCCCCTCATCCTGTTCCCTTCCTTCAAATATTTGTTGCCCCCAGTAAAACCCCATATCAGTTTCTCTCTGTGTCAGTGTCTCTCTGTGTTGAGCATTTGGGTCCACTCGCTTTAATTCCCCGTAACATGAACACGTTCCAATCAACACTGCGGGGCTGCTCCGCGCCCAAAGATGAAATATTTTAGCTTTTAGGCATGGTCAAAAAACGCGAGCTGCATCAAAAGAAAGCAGCTCAGCACAGGCGCGCTGTACCATAGGAAAACAATGGTCAAGTGGGCGCATTTTTAAAAATGCTCTGTGATCTGCCCACAGTGTTTTGGGGTTTTCTGGCGGTCCACCTTCCAGAATAGCACCTGTATGTTTCGCGCATGGCAGTAGTGCTGCTGTGAAATGCCATAGACATTTTGCACAGCAAACAAACGGCCATTTGGTCTGGTAATTTAAAGTATTCCCATACTTTTGAAGCTTTCGGTCTGGGAAAAACTTTACATGCACCCTCTTTGACAGCAGACTGCTGCAGCCGCTGTAGTGTGTTCTCTGAGGAAGAAGGCCGCCGACACAGGATCGCTTTTAACTCACTTTATTTGTGTAACTTTAGTTATATTTATCTATGAAGCAAATGGAGAGGAATTGTAAAATTCACGCGCGTGGAGCTCCCCCTTAGCTGGATATCTTTCCAGATACGCTGCCTGGGGGTTTCTGGCTTCCCCCCGGATCTGTAGTTTGGTAGTACCTGGGCAGGCATGGCCTCTATGACACATACTATGCTCTGATTGGCTAGTGTTGAACGCCCGCCCCCAGTGTATTATGTGTGCTGCCATCTGGTGGCCAGGTGCGGTTAATACAACTTATATATTTATTTCTATTCCTTTGTGGCTATGTGTAGATATTACAGCCTGTTGATACATATGTTATTATTTATTCTTAACACCGCAATGTTTGTAGGTGTTGACAGGAGCCGACCAACGACGGGAGCCAAAAGCAACTGACGTGAACGCAGCAATTACGTAGTGATATTGATGTAACACATTTATTATAACCAATTGAATGGAACAAATTGCATTTTAGAATAAAAATTAATTAATTAATTAAATGAATGAATTAAAAATATTGACGTTGACGAATCGATGACATTGACGTTGACGAATCGAGGCAGCCCCAGTTGTTATAAGTATTGGAGTCCTGACACTATATGTTTAAAGTGGCTTTGAAAGAACCACGATAGAAAAGAGCAGCTTGAGATAGCTAGCATGTAGCAATTCTCGGGCTAAACTGTGTCAAGCGCAGGGTTGTATTTAAGACTAATGCACCCGGCACACAGGGAGAGAGAGCTGAGAGAGATAGGAAGAGAGATAGGCGGAACGTATAAGGAAAACACAGTAGGCAGGACGTAGCAGAAAGCATATGAAATGTCTTTGACCCAGGGTGTAATGCGTCACGGACAAATAAGGCCGTCTTTATCGCCTGCAGGCTCGCAGGAGACAGAAACCTTTAAATTCACGGTCACTCCGCCAGCGACGGTGCCGGGCGCTAACTGATCTCCCGTGCAACGGGAGGTCACAGAGATACCCCGTCGCAACATGCGTAGTTTAGCCGCCACCGGAGCGTGAGAATCCTATTTTGTCGTAAAACAGCGAAGAGAAAAGTAAAAGAAATGGAAAATAGAATTCCACAGAACCACTTGAACACACTGAATGGCATCAATCATATTGAAACCAGAGGGTGATTATAGCAAAACAGACCGTTGGAAGAGTATGAGTAGTGCCCGAGTACCCGAGTCCGTATCCGAGTCCGTACCAGAGTCGGGTGTGTACTCGGGTATGGTTCGCATCAGGTGTGAAAGATAACTGTACCAAGACACAGAAGTGGACTGCTAATTAAATGTGACATCATAACTATTCAACTGTCCCCTCCCGATCTCTCTGGTGTACTGAAGAAATTAAAGGCCTACTTGACAATTGGGCAGACGAAAACATAAACTCACAACTGGACCCTACACGCAGTATTTACATGCGTGTAGGTACAATAGAACAACAGAACAATACTGTGGCAAAGAAAATGAGGCTGCAATACCAGAAAGTGTGCGATGTGGTACGTAAGTCTGGCAGCTCAAATGACAAAAAGATTTCTGTGGTAGAATGAGGTGGACAGCATAAACGGCCAAAAGCCAACAAGTGAGCCTAATGTTATTCAGTCACAACCCATCGCACCACCTCTGGTAACACCATCAACATCATCTCGGTTAGTCCACCAATGAGCCTGCCAACCAACCAGCGTTAAGTAGTAGGTTAATGTTAGCATCCATATTATTCTCATGACATCTTGCAGGAATTGTGTGTTGCTCTTCTTTTTTCTGATCTTTGTTAAAGTGAGTGAAGTGAGTGAAGTTTATAATATAGCATATCTAGATCCAAACATAATTTCTGGTTGCCTAGATTTGGGATATCGTAATATCGTGATATTGTAACTGTTTCCTGGTTTTAAAGGATGCATTATAGTAAATGTAATCACTGTGTTAATTCACATAGGAGTATTCAAAAATAGGCTTTACCATATGGCTATTTTATATAAACTACATATTTATTGAATTATTATATACCAGAGAACATGCTATATCGTAATATATATCGTTATGGAGATCACTTATATCTGGATAGAAGACTTCGGCTGTATCGCCCAGCCCTATGTAGGAAGAGTTTGTTAATTTGTGCATGTATTTTATACAATAAAAAATGCTTGTTGTTTGTAGCCTTCAGTTAATTTCTAATTTTCTTTCATTCTTTTATGTTGACAGACACACACACTGAGACCTCTAGCCCACGAGCAGCAGACAACAGAAGGAAGAGGAAGGCAAAGACTGGTGTGAGCAGCATGATCGGTTCCTTTATGGACACGAAAAAGAAATACGATGCAGAGCAGCTGTGTCAACAGCAAGAGAAAGACAGTCTTGCTGCCTGGATGAAGTCACAAATGCAGATCTAGAGGAGTGCTGGTGACGGGCACAGAGGGAGGAACACCATGAGACAAATAGCACGTTCATGCAAATGATGAGCAGGCGATGTCGATGTCATGGTGCCTTCATCCCAGCAGCACACGCCCTCACACCTACAACCTCCTCCTCCTCCTCCTCCTCCTCCTCCTCCTCCTAAGTATTACCTGGACTCCCTTGCACTACACTGCCCATGAAGAGACACCACTAACCTTCTGTGAACTGCACAGAGCTGCAGAGCCGCTGCCCAATTCTGCTCAGTCCGTTTACCGTACATAGGAAGTATTGTTTGTAATGGTTTCCCCAACTGTGCCTTGAATACTATTTATATATACATACATATTTCAATGTAAGGTGTGTGAACACTGTTTTGATGGTGTTACAATGGTTTATCTTGTTTCAAATGTTTTACCTTTGCTGTTTCTGTTCTGTCTTTTCTGATTGAAGATGTTTTCCCTGAATAGGAAAGGTGCATTTTCAAGCTTTTCCGAAATGATAATAACAATAACATATCACTTTAAAGAATCTTTAAAATAAAATGAAATGTCTTTTCTTACTGCAGACCTTTTTTCAAGCCCTTGATATGTAATTTTAAGAGTCACAAATGGATTAAAATTACTTTCAAAATTGATTAAATGGACCATTTTAATGGCAACCAAACAAAAGTCGCGATAGGCGAGTGAGGTGGTGAGCTTCCCCGCGGGTATCACACTGACTCTGAAAGCTTCCACCAAACATGGAGAAAAAAATCCTCTTCTCTGCCATTGCAAAAGAATCACAAATGAGGACAGTAGTGTTAGCATGCTGACGTGAGATATCGATTCAGGGACACGCTGTTCATGAGCTCTTCACTGTAATCCTTAATACAGCAGCACACATGAGAAATATCCAATTCATAACTGATTCTCTAACGTGCAAATAGTGAATACAAAGAAAATCCTAATATAGTCTCAGTTTATGAAACAAGTAGAGTTGAGGATCAAAACTTACATTTTAGAAATGTGACATTAGTATTTACCCCTCTTCAAGTGCATCTTGTTGAGGTGAAGTACTTAAACAAAACAATGACTCATAATTTGAACACATAAACCATATACGCACTCTCCATCTACTCCTCTCTCTCTCTACCTTTCTCAATTCCACCTTCTCCCTCATCTCTCCCCCCTCTCCACCTCCCCTCTCATCTCTCCCCTCTTTCTTTCCTTCATTTGCTTTCTTTCTCTTTCCTATCTCCCTCCCCCACCCCCATCCATCCACACACATACACACACACACGTCTCTCTCCCGCCATTTCTCCCCCCCTCTCAGAGAACAGCTGAACAGCCTATATTGCTAAGCTTCCAGGCAGCCAATAGCGCAGGAGCAGCGGGGTTAAACCCACCCTGCGTCGACAGCACTTTCCCTCTCTGCAGAGTAATCAATGGATGAGAGACATCGGTAGCCAGGTATACGACAAAAAAGAGAGAGAGAGAAGCCCCCCGGTCAACACCAACCACCCCCCCCCCCACACACACACACACACATTTCTACCTTTCGCCAACCAACTCTCCTCCATCTCTCAGAATGCGTAGCCAGTCAGTGCCTCTCCCGCTCCGTCAAGATTGACACATCTGTCAGTGTGACAGGCGTGTGACAGGCAGCTCCCCGAAGAACCCCCCCCCTCCCCCATCACCCACCGACCACCCACCATTACAAACTCTCTCTCTCTCTCTCTCTCTCTCTCTCTCTCTCTCCTCTCTCTCTCTCTCTCTCTCATTGACTGCTCATTGACAAGTGGAGAAGTGGGGGGAGTGGTGGTGGGGGTGGGGTGATGTGTGGTAGATTGGGGTGAGAAGGGGGAGTGGAGGAGGGAGGTAGAAGAGTCTCGCTCTCTGACTTTCCCCAACAGGAAATCATTTAGGGTGAAGACAGACAGACAGGTTGATAGGCAAGCTGACTGGCTGACAGACAGACAGACAGGCAGGAGAGACAGATAGGCAGATAGGGGGTCTGTTACCTGACACAACACAGACCCATTAGAATAGGGATGAAACTGTACTGATACGATGCCTTTAACCCACAATAGCTTCTCCATTTTATTCCTTCGCCATCTCAAATTACGTCATTTTAAATTAACAGTATGTGCCAGTAACGGATTGTGTCTTATCAAAACCATCGACATTGAGACGCTAAAATGAGTCATTCATTCTGTATGCAAGTTTATGAATATCATTAGTCTAACAATCATTTCCCTCCCCATCAATTCCTGGAGGGCGCTGATCTTGTGGCGACCGGCAGCAGATGTTCGTGTCGGTGAGCGTCTTATGTTGTTTACATATTTTAGATGTTTTAGATAGGTCTAAAGTGTGTCAGATCCCATTCACTTGAGCCCTAAATAGTTGTTCATGACCCTTCAGCGATGGAGACCTTTTACTTCTTGCTTTTGGTGATCTTTATGAACCTTGCATGGAGTCGCCAAGACTTGCAAACTGGATCTATCAATATATGTGCAAGTTTGTTCTGGGTTTACGAGGGAATCGCCAGGCTGGATCCGCAGTGTAACATAATTGTGATTAGCCCCGATGTATTGCCCCAAACGCAAGAGCATGCTTCTGTGCACATACACCCACAGACACACACAAGCAATCCCGATATTGCAAGCCTCTTCATGGTGACCATGGAGAGTGTACTCTTTAAAACAAGACTAATCTGATAAATTGGCTCTCAATGAGCCATTGAGATTAGGATGCAGAAAAGGGGGAATATTGAACGTCAAACTGAATTCATCATCGTGGATATAATTGTATGTTCCGTCTGCCTGAAACAAACCAAATATATTGTCTCTTAAACAAATAAATAAAATAATACCATAGGCTATAATACAAAACTAAATAAAATAAGTGTGTGTGTTGTTGTGTCACACACATCAAGTAGAGTTCTCAACTGCTTGATTTGTTAATATTTGTTAGTTCATATAATTAAAATACCAGTGTTGACTTGTCCCTCAAACAATTATGTCTCTCACATTTTACAATATAGCGTATAAAACTAACTAATTGTGTGTGTTCTTGTGTCGGACACACATCGCAATACACGCAGAGTAGAGTTCTCAACAGCATGATTGGTTATTATTCTTCCTTTCATATAATTCTATAATGATAATAAGTGTGCCATTGTTGACTACTAAACTTGATAGGCCTTTAATCTTAATGATATGTGATTTGATATTTTAAACATGGTAAGCCTATGTGTAATGTTCTGCTGTCATTGATCAATCTTCCAATTGCAATCCATAGAGTCTGGCGTGCTGTTCTACGGACTTCGCAAGCTTCCCCCCCTAGCGGACTCAAACCACCACAAGTATTATACACACCATAAGGGTTATGCCAGAGGGGGAAGGTGGTATATATAGCTATCACAATTACAAGTAGTGTTATCATTGAATGGTTACTTTGAAGACTGTGTGAAACGGTCAATGCGCAAAAGGGCCCACCTACAATAGTAAAGCGGCAAAAAATCGCCTTCCTACATGGGCCCCTGACAGCTTCTCTGCCGTAAAGCAGTTCTGCAGCTTCTTTGCGAAAATTGGGATAGGAACGATAGAGGGAAATATCTATTGATAGACATTTTTGTCTCGTCCCACAATATATATTGTCATATTGAACAGCCTTACCTGGATCCCATCCCAGCGTTTAAGGAAGCAACAGTGAATCAACTGTTTCCCCCTGCCTTCAATTATCCTTGCAAACATCAGATCCCTGAGGAACAAGATTGACGAGTTGCAAGGAAATGTCAGTCATCTACTGGATTATATGGATGTTTGTCTCATGGCATTTACAGAGAAGTGGCTTAAAGATTCAGACACAGACTCGTCCTTGGATATTAGCGGCTTTCAAGCTCCGGGACCGGGACAGTGAGAAACACAGAAATCAGAAGGAGGGGGGGTATGTCTTAATATCAATCGCAGGTGGTGCAGTAATATTACTGTGCCCGAGCAGTTGTGTCTACCCACTATAGAGCTACTGTGTGTCGGTACGGCCATTTCACCTCCTCCTTTACCCAATAATTACCTGGTAGATATCCTGCAATTGCATATTGTAGACAATAAACCCACTGAATGTGTCTATATGTGACTTTGTTAGGGTGATAATAACTTATATATTTACCTGGTACTTACCAGGTATTTACTCAAAAATGATCGCATATTTACCTGGTAACTACCACTTATTTACCTGGTAAATACCAACAAGTTACCCAGTATTTACTAGATATATACTGATAACTACCAGGTATTTATCCAGGAATTATAGATTATGTATTACCAATCAACCTGTGTAGTGACAGTGAGGGTAGTAATGACTCTGATATTTACCTGGTAATTACCCTGTATTTACTTGATAACTTGCAACTATACCATGATACCATGTTCAAAACTACACACCCTAATGGGTGGTAGATGATTATAATCTACAATTACCAGGAAAGTATATGGTAATATCATTTAAACAAACCACGCTTCCTTTTACAGTACAGTTCCACCTTTCTTACAGGGTAACTACTCTGTAAAACTCCGATATCACCCCGATAATTATCAGGGAGATATGGGAGTTTTTGCCAGATACCATGTTCAAAACTACACACCCTAATGGGTGGTAGATGATTATAATCTATAATTACCAGAAACTGCAATCCCTCTCTTCTGATGCTCCTAATATCATATTTGGAGATTTTAATTGACTTTTTTTTTTAAAAGCTGAAAATGTTTTATCAATATGACAGTAGTCTAGCAGTACGCATTGCAATAAAACTCTTAACCTCTGCTATGGTTCCATCAAGGGAGTCCGAGGCGGGACCTGCGCTTGGCTCTTTTGACCATTACACTGTGCACCTTTTACCCTCTTATAAGACTGTTGAGGTGGGAAAAGGTGCGTAAAAGGCAGGTGAAGATGTGGACTGAGGACAGTTCTCTTGCCCTGCAGGGGTGCTTCGACTGCACGGACTGGTCTGTGTTTATGGAGTCTTCTGACAATATTGATGAACTCACAGACGATTGTGTGCATTTGTATCTCCTTTTGTAGAGATTCTCTGATTCCCACAAAAACTGTTCAGATTTTTCCTAATAATAAACCATGGGCCTCTAAAGCCCTTAAGGGTATGTTATATAAAAGGCTTTTAAGGAGAGTGATGTTAGTAAAGTCTGGGAAAGTAGGATGGAGATCAGGTCCAAAATGAAATCCACTAAATTGAGGTATAGAAATAAGACCGAAGCAGGGCTAGGCTGTAATCATTTAAGTGAAGCCTGGAAAGGAATGAAGACCATGACTGGGTTTTGGGATAAGGGCAATACGGCCATTGCATTAGATGGTTTTAATTTAGACAAACAGCTGGCAGATGATTTGAACACTTTTTAACCTAATATTTGACAATCAGGAACTTACTACACAGCTAAATATCTGAGGCGAAGGCTCCTCCAGCATCCCAAATTGATGTTAGGTGTGTGTAAAAACTCTTCCAACTCACCAAGGTGAGTAAAAGCTCTGATCACTGGTCAGGTACTCAGCATCTTTAGCATCTTTATTTTATTTTATTTTTTTCTTCAGCTACAGATGGTCCCCAAGCTACGGAAACATTGCACAATTGTCCCGGTGGCCAAGATAAAAAACCCTAAGACACAGAATCATTTTAGCCCTGACCTCTTTAGTGATGAAAAGGAGGTTTTAATGCAGGTGGAGTCATTTCTGGTTCCCATGCAATGCACATTCAGGTCTGGTGGAGGATGCTACCATGACTCCGTTGAACTTTCTGTACCTGCATCTAGAGGCCCACACCAGACTTTTATTTATCGACTTCTTCTCTGCATTTATCACTGTCCACATCTGCTTGCAGACAATCATACACGCCTTTTTAAACTCAATCTTAATCTTGTTGGTTGGATACTGGATTTTTTGATTAACAGGTCTCAGTGTTTGAGAGTAAACAACCCAGCTTCACTCTTCCACTGGTTCTCATTAAGGCTGCTGTCTCTCAGCTCTTCTGTTCATCAAATTTTAAGATGACTGTAATTGTAAGCCTTCTAGAAGTGGATGAACAGAACCATGGGCCAGTGGTTGATGAATTTGTTTCATGGTGTGGTGAATCCTTCCTGCACTTAAATGTGTCTAAAACCAAAGGCATGGTCATTTATTTTAGAAAGAGGCCTTCTAGTCCTGTACTCACCTTTATTAAAGGTGCTGACATTGAGCTGGTGGATGTTGATTACATATCCAAAAAGGTCCAACAAAATTTGTTCTTAAGGAAAACATGCTCTAACGTCTCCACTCAAATGATGATGCTCTTCTGTAGAAGCTTCATTGGTAACCCTTCCTTTTACAGTCCGGTAATTACCAGGTAATTACCTGGTAATAAGATGTATTTACTAAGTAATAACCAGGTAATTAAATGTAATTACCTTGTAATTACCAAGTACTTACCAGGTAATTACCCAGTATTTAATTACATATTTATCTGGTAAATACCAACAAGTTACCTGATATTTACTAGATATTTTCCTGACATCTACCAGGTATTTACCCAATAATTACCTGGTAGATATCCTGCAATTGCATATCGTAGACAATAAACCCACTGAATGTGTCTATATGTGACTTTGTTAGGGTGATAATAACTTATATATTTACCTGGTACTTACCAGGTATTTACTCAAAAATGATCGTATATTTACCTGGTAGCTACCACTTATTTACCTGGTAAATACCAACAAGTTACCCAGTATTTACTAGATATACTGAAAACTACCAGGTATTTATCCAGGAATTATAGATTATTATATAGATTATGTATTACCAATCAACCTGTGCAGTGACAGTGAGGGTAGTAATGACTCTGATATTTACCTGGTAATTACCCAGTATTTACTTGATAACTTGCAACTATACCATGATACCATGTTCAAAACTACACACCCTAATGGGTGGTAGATGATTATAATCTACAATTACCAGGAAAGTATATGGTAATATCATTGAAACAAACCACGCTTCATTTTACAGTACAGTTCCACCTTTCTTACAGGGTAACTACTCTGTAAAACTCCGATATCAAATCAAAACAAATTCATCAACCACTGGCCCATGGTTCTGTTCATCCACTTCTAGAAGGCTTACAATTACAGTCATCATAAAATTTGATGAACAGAAGAGCTGAAAGACAGCAGCCTTAATGAGAACCAGTGGAAGAGTGAAGCTGGGTTGTTTACTCTCAAACACTGAGACCTGTTAATCAAAAAATCCAGTATCCATGGTATTTACCAGATAAATATGTAATTAAATACTGGGTAATTACCTGGTAAGTACTTGGTAATTACAAGGTAATTACATTTAATTACCTGGTTATTACTTAGTAAATACATCTTATTACCAGGTAATTACCTGGTAATTACCGGACTGTAAAAGGAAGGGTTACCGCTTCATTGAATCAATTTTAACTTTTTGTGCTGTGGCATGGTTTGGCAACATGACTCTGGCCAACAAGAACAGACTTGGAAGGGTGTGTAAGGTGGCAAGTAAAATATCTGGTAGGAGTCAAGCCCGGACCTTTATAATAAGCAGTTTTTTAGAAAAGCTATCAGCATTCTTAACTGTCAGGGTCCCCCCCTTCTTAATGAGTTTGAACGGCTACCCTCAGGTCGCCATTTTAGGGCGCCTGCTAGGGGGACCAAATGTTATACGGTCTCCTTTGTCCTTACTGCCATTAGTATCTTAAATAGTAAATACCAGTAATCTGCTTACGGCACACTGTCGTACCTGCACCTGAACTCGTCTGATCCACCACTGTGTTTTGCTGTTGTTATTGTCTTATTATTGTTCTTGTTGCGCTGTCTGTATTTATATTGTGACCCTGGCTGCAAAAGAATACTTAACTAAAAATAACCTTTTAAGCAGAAACTATTTGCAGAGAAAATGAGAAAAAAATGACCTGCTGTATAGCTTATGGAAACTACCAGTACTACTTATGGAAATGTACCATTTTCAAATTCCAGCATATTAAATGCATTTTAAATGTTCAGGCAGCAACTTGGCTTCTTCCTAATGAAATGTAAAATATATAAAATCAAGTAAATAAACATGGCCCTTCGCAGCCTCAGATAGGGCAGAATCAACATTAAATAAAAACCCTTAATGTGAGAACCCACCAGATGTGCTTTCCTGTTGACGTCTTCCTTCACCTGTCCTCCAAAACAACATGACCTCACTCACGAGTAATTAGCTAATTGGAAAAATCTGGCGAACGTCAGGCCCAGGTCAACAACCAACCCTCTCTGATTGGTCGAGCACCTCGCCTGCAGGTGCCACGGAGGGGGTGGGCTTTGTAGATGGATGGATTCCCAATCTGTCCCCAGCGTTAATACTGTGTCTGTGTCTGAAGCTCAACCATCTCTCCCCCCACCCCCACATCTTTATAAATATTACATGAAGGCTACAGCACGACAACGGTGTTGCTGAGATATATTGTGGCTCATCGCTGAGGGGCATTCTCCAGATGTCAAAAATATTTCATTAGGAGGGATGGAGTTTGCAAGCAGGGAGACGGAGCAGGTGAAGAAAAGACGGATGGAGCTTGCGAATGAGATAGTGAGATGATGAAAGAGGTGTGTTTTTATGTGAGTTCATGTGAGCTTATGAGTGTGTGTGTGTGTGTGTGTGTGTGTAGGGAGAGTCGTCTATATATATATATATATATATGAGTGTGTGTGTGCATATAAAGGGAGTCATCTATGCCTGTGTGTGCGTGTGCATGCACATGCGTGTGTGCGTGCATGTGTGCATGTGCACGCGTGTGTATACATAGTATACATTCCATATAGGGGTCCATGCAGAAGATCAGACAGCCCAGCAGTTTAATGAGAGGGTGCAAGTGCAGACAGGGTGGAGGATCAGGGTGTGATGCTCTGATTCAGTGGAGGCACCCCTAAGACCCCCTTAATCTGTCGTATATATTTACTGTGGGGTTAGGGACGATAAAAGGATAAACTGTATATACAGTATATACTTTTTAAGATGTGTATTATTTTATTACGCAAGGTCGAATTTCCTAAGGGTGTCATTAGTTTTGATCTCAACATTGTGCTTGTGTTCTTCTGTCACAGGGAGAGCTTCTAGTAGAACTGTTTGTGTGAGTGTGAGTGTGTATCCCCATGACCGAAGTACACACTCTCACACAAACAGTTCCACTAGAAGCCCTAATGGGCACCCACAATGCATCTGTGCAGCTTTGGTTCGATGGGAAGGTCAATTTAGGCAGGGCTCGGTCAGGCAGCTGAAGCTGTGTGTTTACCTGCTTACGCCAGGCTTTCTTCGGCGGATCTCTCTCTCTCTCTCTCTCTATCTCAGCTCCTGCTGTGGAAGGGGTGGCGGTTGTGGAGAGGTTGTGGAGTGGTGGTTGAGGATGAGCACGTGGGCATCCAACCAGAGAGGAGCCCTGGAAATGAATTCTCCTAGCCAGTTTCCTGGGGACGGTATTGGAAGAGCCCTTTGTTCTCCTGTAATGAGAGAAGGAGAACAGAGGAGAGGAGAGTTCAGATGGTTTGGAAATGTCACGTGTTGGAGGATTTCACAGGTAATTTTTTTTTGATTCTGCTGTTCATTCGGGTTGCATGTATTGTAAGTACATTTCTAGTATGTTTCATCTCAACAGGAAGAGTGTTTAGTTGAGCCTGAAGTACCCGTCGTGACCGGCGCCTTCAGATGTGATTGGACAGAATAGTTTGAGCTGTTGTAACAAGCGGCAGAAAAAAACAAACAAAAAAAAACTCAGGGGCCCTCAGGACTTCAGAGCCAGAAGTGCTGAAACAGAAACTCTGTTAAAAGTCGAAAAATAGTCCAAAATAAAGAGGCTTCAAACCAAGAGCATGAAGTCCATCTTCCTTTCAACATTCTTTAACAGTGTGTGTGTGTGCCGCCAGTGGAAAAAAAATTATAGATGACTTTCAATCTGTGGAAGGTTAACTGAATATATCGTTTCTGGCCTCATTCAACTGCTCTTTACTCATTCATGTCTGGGAGCTCGCTAACTACAAACACAGCCCTACGCCGTGCTGCCACACACTGCCGAGCAGCTCTACTCAACTAATTATTTGGGGAATGAAGCGCTGGGAAGATGAGGATGTCTCTTCCCACCCACCCACCCAACAGTTAGTACCTTTAACCTGGAAGTACTCTTGTACCTTAACAGGATAATAGGGGGGGGGGGGGGGGGGGGGGGGGTAGGGTGTTTAACTCCAACCCGAAAGGTTCTGGGTTCAAACCCCAATGTTCACAACCTACCTGTAGTATCTTTGAGCAATATCTCTAACCCGTACTAGCTCATTGTGTAAAAAAAAATCCATTAAATGAAATCGCTTTGGACCAAAGTGTTGGCTAAATGACAATAATAATAAAATAGTATGTAGTAGTAGATGGGGTGTGATATCACCCACACACACACACTTAAACAAATTAAACCATCACAGCTGCAAAAGAAACAACAAACAAATGGCCAGTAAGATGGACCGAGGATCTGCCTCCAACATACTACCTACCAACTGACCCCCGTGTTTCCACGGTGATAGCAAATCGCATTGTTCCTGTTAAGGCAGCGAGTGTTGTGGACGCGTTCACCAGGTTTAGCCAAAGTGACAGGCTACATAATAGCATATCCCCATCCTGGGCATCCTCCAGCCACACACACCTACCTCCACCCCTGCATCCCCCACCCTTTACAAAAAACTAACACCCCCCCCCCCCCCCCCCCCCCCGGTACCATTTCATATTAAACCGACAACCGCAATTTCTCTTCATAGCCAATCCCTGCCCCTGTAATCTGGCTGCAGGGAGTGTGGGATAAAGGGTTGGTCTGGTTTTTTTTTTTGCATGAATGAAATCTATTAGCAAACCTGTTCTGCAAAATAGGGAAACCAGAGGAGACATGGAGGCAATATCCCACAGGTATATATAGCGTGGTTTTATGGGGGTCGGATGGGTGCTGAGTGGTCATCAGCTAAGGGGCCGAGCCGCAGACGGCGGAGGAAGAGAGGATGTCATTTGAATTTCGGAAGAGGGATGAATCTTGCAGGTGAGCCAATTTAAGGAACACACGTACACACACACACACACAAGTGATCAAATGGCGGCGTGCATTATTTGTTATTTGTCATCCTCAGCCAGGCTACTATATATATGAGAAGGGGCCTTATCTCTCTCGCTGATGAATTGGGAAATTTTTGTAGCCTATAGAAAAGAAAAAAAAAAGATGGTGGTAGTGGTCGTTGTAGTGGTAACGACACAGCTGGGTGTTGACGTTAATCAGCCCCGCCCTCACCCACCAAAATGGGCTTCTTTCCCCCGGGATTTTAAAAACAGGTTTTGAGGCAAATAACTGCCATGTTCCCATTGGCTGTGGATGATGGCCTCGCTCATGATTGTATTGTATTGCTGCAATTAACATTGATATTACCATGATGGTGGCATTTTCACACATGGCTCTTTGGCTGGTTGTCATGGTAGCAGCCATAGGAGGCAAGGCCTAATTGGTTCCCGAGCATTCGGGTGGCATGATCAATATTAAAGTTGAGCGGATGACAATGGTTAAAAAAAAATACTCATGCTAATGTCCTGAGAACGTGGTTACTTAATAGTGTATGTGAACGTCTTTAAGGAGCATTGACTGAAACCTCCAGATGTATTACGCACACATCATAACTCATGATGGGGGGCTTTTTTCTGCAGAGGAAATGCATCGCACATCTTTGCGGGAGACAGATTTACACACTGCTTGCTTTTGGAAGTGTTTTGGGAGCTGAATTGAATGAGGAAGATCAAGCCAAAATTAATGGACCAGGAGAGGATAGATGATTTTGGCATAGTTTCAATACTGTGTTGAAATACTGTGTAGTTAACCATGGTAGCATGCATATTTATCTATAATAATAATAATAATAATAATAATAATAATAATAACATTTAATTGCCTTTCTCTTTGTCTTCAAGTTATACATTTGGCAGGTTGTTTTTTTTACATGTAATGTATCTAGAATAATTCCCTGTAAGTCACTTTGGATAAAAGCATCTGCTTAAAAAAAAAAAATCCCTAATAGTAACCCATTCAATTTACATTACATTTCTGCAGTACAATCAGAATATTTAGAATATACAGTACATTTTAAGAGCTATATTTTGAATTTAATTTGTTAGGAATGCCATAGCAATCCATCAGCTATTTGTGAGTGAAATGCTGCGCGTGTCTCTGTATGAGCCAATTTAGATTTTATACCGCTCCCAGCTTATTTGACCAATCAAGGCACCTCTTCCCTGATTGGTTCCAGGAATCCATCAGGCCTGTCACTGTGCGTGAATGCAATACTTCTTAATGGTGGACAAACAGAGTAGAGAGGAAAGGGACGTTTTTTGGGTTGTTTAGTTTCAAAATCTTATCTAATCTTTTCTGCTCTCTCTCTCTTTACAACTCCCAAATCCTAGCTACAGTAGCTTTAACACACAGTAATTTGAAAAGGTGTCCTCAAAGTAACCAGTGCCAAGATGAGGGGAAGGCCAGTTCACCCTATGGGCCCAGTGGTAGTTCTTACCTACAGACAGTCTACATGCCTAACAGCAGGACAGCAGACCAGTTGTGGTGCATTATTAATCCAGATAAACATGTGCCCGTCTCATTAACATCCACCACCCAATCCACCCACTGCTTCATCCAGACCCCTTACTGCTTCACTTCCTGCATGCAGGGCCCACCTTTAGCTTTTTTCCCCACCAGTCAGGAATATGAATATTTTACATGTATTTTTTTCATGATACCACGTGAGATGCTGTACAGGACATGGAAAGAAACCTGGGTTGTTTCTTGAAATCCATTCTTATTTTTTTTTCAATATTGGCATGGCTGACATTACATGACTAGCTATTTATTATAATTTATTACACAGCTTTGTTGACTACTCAATTCTGATTGGTCAATTACAGCATTCTATGGTCTGTTATTTCTGAATAGCAGAGCGCCGCTATGAATAATAGACCGTTGCTATGGACGCTGTTTCCAACCGTAGAATCTAATGGCCTGGTTTTTTTTAGCAGAAGCAATACAGTCATTTAAAAATCAATTAAACCATTTTTTGTTATGCTTTATTCATTTCAAGTAGCCGTGTAATAAGCGGGATATTCGCGTCGGGGTCCTGCATCACCTTGTGGGGGTTTATTTTGAAATAACGACCGGCTCACTGTCCATTTTCCCTTACATATTATATATTGATATATTGAATGATATATTATATACAGTTATTTACTGTATCCAAGGTATTTATTTTGATAGATAAATGTCATTCAGGAGCAGGTAGGGGTTAGGCATTTAACAGGGTTGGAACTCCAATGGACATTGGGGTTCGAACCCACAACCTTTCAGCTGGGAGTCAAAAAACCTGTTTTTTAAATGCTAATTTTTCACCTTCGCATTGTTGCCACAACAAAGTAGCTAGCTAACTCTGTTCTCTTAATACCCATAAACTCCGATTTCCAGAAGTAATTTCCGCGCTAGCCAGTTGTGGAAAGAGAACAGCGGTTTCATTGCGAGTGGCCGGAGATGAGTTGCAGCATAGAGGCGGCATAGTCATTACTGAGACACACCATTGGCTTTTCATTGGCCCGTAATTATTTGCTCCTTCAAATGAAAGATTGGTTAATATGGGAGGTACTCCAGTGATAACAGCCACGAATAAATCCTTCATTACAGCACAGTCTATCACCCTCTGTGTGCTCGACCCCTCTGTGTTAGCCCGACTCTCGCTCTCGCTCTCTCTCTCTCTCTCCCTCTCTCTCTAACCCCCTCTCTCTGATGTGCCTCTATATTCATCAGACTGGCTCTGTAGCCCCTCTCTGACACCAATATCACAGCTAATACAGCTTCATATCAACAGGAAAAAAAGAGAAAAATGAAATCCATTCACGCCCAAATGAAATGTACACAAGACAGCATCTCTGTTTAGAGACACCCCCCCCCCTCTCTCTCTCTCCAGACGGCACTGATGTCGCTCGCCCTCCTCAGATTGGGTCTCCAGCTGCTTCACAACGGCATGCCGGTGGACAGATAGACGTTTGTGCAGACGTTGTCGTGTGGTAGGAGGCGATAAGCCACTACCTACTGCACCTTCTCATCCACTCCTCTCCTGTCCACTTCTACTGTCCTCATCCCCCTCCCCCTCCTTTCCACCGTTTTCTTCTCACCTGTTTTCTCCCTCCTCTCTACTCCTCTCTTCTACACTGCTCTCTTTCCGCTTATCGTCCAGCCTCTCCTTGCCTCTCCTCTCTCCCTTCCCTTCCTCCATCCCCCCCCCCCCCCCCCCCCCTCCTTCCTCTCCCATCCCCTCTGCCTCTCCTCCTCCTGCCACCCAAGACTGGATTCAGAACTCTCCCACCAGGCTCAACAGAGTCACATAGAGTCACCACAAATTCTCTGAATATCAGGGGAGGATTTTAAGATAATGGGAAGCCAGTATGGAGCAATGAATGGGCCTCAGGAGGGGATGGCTGGGGCACTGAGACAGAGAGAAGGGATGACGAATGGGAAAGCGATATACTGAGAATCAGAGAGAGACAGAGATACAGGGAGAGAGAGAGATAGGCCAGGGTAAAGAAGCCTACAAGGATACAGAGAGATAAAGAGAGTGTGATAAAGAGATAGAGAGAGACAGAAATAGAGAAAGACCAGGAGAAAGAAAGAGAGCGTGAGGAAAGAGAGCGGCATATGCAGAGTAAGAGAGGCCTTTCACAGGTTAGGGTGGACAGGGTAGAGAGACCTACTTAGATACAAAGAGAGAGAGAGGGAATGAGAGAGAGAGAGTGAAAGAGAGAGAGGAAATGAGAGAGAGGGAATGAAAGAGAGGACGAGGACATTGTAGAGAGATAGGTTAAGGTGGAAGCCCCAGGCATTAGCGATAAGCCTTTTTGTCGAAGATGGGAATGGGTTTGCATTACGTGCTGCTTAGTCACACTTTAGTTTTTCTTCTGCTTCTACAGGATGCCATGGCAGTCCTACAGCAGATGGAGCAACACTGTGCCCAGGAAGAGGCTCAACGCTCAGCCCAAGGCAGTTAGCTGTTAGCAGTTAGCGGTTGGCGACGACTGGACCCACAATCTGGTGTAGCATGGAGCTACCCGGCTGTTGGATGAGCTGATTGTGTTGTGTTGTGTGGAGGATGACGTTGGAGGGGACGGAGCACTCTGTGGACGCCGTGTGTAATGATAGATGTTAACTAGTGACTAACCACCCTGTCTGGACTGAAAAGATGTCCCTTAGCTTTCACTGAATGAAAAGAACAATGGCTGTGAGAGGAGAGCATAAGAGTGACCTGTACTATGCATATTTGTATCCTATGTTGTTTGCTATTATTACATTTTTGTTCATATTCATTTAGTCATCCACCAAAAAATGAGAGCATAGCTTTCATGGAATCAAAGCACAGCCTCATATGAGAGATATTTCAGAGGTTTTGGGAGTTTATTATTTGACTTTTGATATCTAGATTTTCACGATGAAAATTGTGTTTTTTAGGCTTAATTTATGTTTAGTTTTTTTGTGTATTTGTCAGGGACAATGTACAACAAGGCATTAGTCTCAATGAGAAGAGATGCATTGTAGGGCTATACAGATATAGCACCTTGCTAATTTCCATTTTGCAGTCCCAGTTATCTATATATATAATTACATATTCAGTTATATGTATATAATGTATGTTATTTAACCAGATAGAGGTATTTGAAAAGGTTAGGGGCTAGTGGTTCATTATTTCCAAGTTACATGTCAATTTGACCGGATGCTTGAAAAACTAAATTATATTTAATTTCTCAAACTTCTTAACCTTTTAAACATTAAAAGTTTTGCTGCAAAAAAAAATCTTCGGAATGACCAAAGTAAAAATATCCAGATCGCAGGATAGGTGGAGGGGAAGATGCTTGGGCCTATAGAACATGAAGTGAAATACCTCAGTAAACAATGCTGTGATTGGACTGTGGAGTACACTGTGGATGCCTGATGATGGCTTTTGATTGGACAAAAAAAACAGAGAAAGACTGAATACAAAAGTTGAGGAAAGAGTAGCCTTCCTCGCTACTGACATGTGATTTTCATTTGTCACTTTCACTTAAAACTTTTCACCTGTTGCTATGACCCACTAGCATTGGAGTATTGGATAATGTACAGTACAATGTGAGCCGGTCACTATTGCGAAATAAACCCAGGCAGGGTGATGCAGAACCCTGACGCAAACTTATTACACAGCTACTTACTAAAGAAATTAATCATTTGACACAAACATTATTTTGATTTAAAAATGATTTTATTGCTTCTGTTAAAAAAATGTTTGTTAGATTCTGAAGTTGGAAATAGCATCCATAGCAACAGCCTGTTAGGCCCTATTCAGCAGTCTGCTATTCAGAAATCACAGACCATAGAATGCTGTAATTGACCAATCAGAATCGTGTATTCAACAAAGCCATGTAATAAATGGTAAAAGGCAATATAATAGGGGCAGGACAGTGTAGTGGTCAGTACCCAGTGTAGGTTCTGGTTTCAATCCCCGTGTTTGCAGCCTAACCTCTGTAGGCTCCTTTAACAAGATGTTACCTGCTCCTTAATGACCTGTAACTGAATTAATTGTAATAAAAACCATCGGCTAGATAAAAGTATCAGCTAAATTAATAAATAAAATAAATAGCAAAAACGTAAACCCTTGGTCATGAACATACCCAGCTTACACACACAAAGGACATGAGGTTGGTCTCGGCTGTGTTCATGTTTCATTCATTACCATTTTCCATGTTGTTGCATTATTTAAAAAGAAGGACAAAAGAACCATTTGTCAGTTTGCAACTGAACAAATGAGAGCTGGAATAAACAGCATTTGTTACATAAATAAACAATTTGTTCGCATAAAAATTTTATCTGAACGAGACGATCAGAAATGTACCAAGATAATGTGAAAAATGTCCTGCCTGGTGTTAATGCTCTGTAATGTATTTTAGAATGGTCATAGCAGTGTGCGTGTGCATCGGGCGGCTGCCATGAGCAATATCACATGACCAACTGCCATTAGGCAGACGGTCATTTGTAACAAAAATTACACTGGGAGAGGAAAGGGGATCGTATAACAGTTATGCCAAAACACATCCTCTGGACCTCAGCTGGTGATAAAACAGCAACCCCCCCACCCACACTATACCTGTACCGCATCTCTTCAAATCAAATCTGTATAGCACATTTTGTACATAAAAAAAGCAACGCAATGCAAAAAACACATAATGGCAAAACAAATGAATGAAACAGATCTGGACAAAACCCAAATTAATCTAAATTGAGTGATAAGAAACTACTCCTTAGTAAAAAAAATTTAAAAAGCAAGACATAGAGTTGACTAACCCTAACACTATAGCAGCCCTTAGCTGCAGAGCATATGCACTGAAAGCATACAGTATATCGTAGTTATGAATATAATGTTTAAAATCGGTCAAACCTCATATTTAAAAAAAAAAAAAAAAAATCCTCAACATAAGATGTTAAGGAAATGAGTTGGAACTGATGACCGTATCCCACAGCTGCTAGTAATATCGCATAAGATACAATAGGAGGGATCACAAAAAGACAAAAGGAGAGAGTTAGTGATTGAGTGAGTGAGTGAGAGAGTGAGAGCTATCGTTTGCCCTCCTCAGACTGGCTCTACAGCTGCTTTATAATGGCATGCCGGTGGACAGATAGACATTTGCGCAGACGTTGTCAGTGGTGGAATCGCTCTAATTAACATTGACTTGAAGGAAAAATCACACATGGCGTCGGCTGTCTATGTGGGTACTGCTGTTCCGTTTTCGAAAATACTTCCTACATTAAGTATACATTGCCTACAACTAGGCTAACGCAGAGTGGCATTTTATTTTCCCCAATACTTTGCTGTACACAGTGAAGTGATGGCTACTAATCACATTTAGGTGCCAGCGTTCAGAACTGATGTCTTACCCCAGTGTTTTGATTTAACCATCCTGTAATTGCTAATTAGCGAAACCCGGAGGTAGAGCTAATCAAATCAAATGGCTCATTTTATGGGCGGTGCTGAACCATAGCAGGTGTTTTACTGTCTTAACTGCGACAATGTAGGCTTGCTCTTTTACTCAACAGAGCAAGGATTTGATCATTGATCCCAGTATACATTGTTTTTCTGATACCACTCTTAAACTCTGATAATAATGTACTGTTCTTACTGTAAGCAGACAATTTTTTAATTTGACGATCATTCTTTATTTATTCTATATCACAGGCTTGACACAGTATGGCTACAAATGTAATTTTTAGCCATATTGGGTAATATGTACATTTGGGTACATCAATGTTTGCATGAGGATAAGATGTAATAAAAACATTGAATCCATGCCCATATCAAGCTTTGTCTTCTTGTTGGGTATAAAATTATTTATTCAATGTTTTCTGCCTTTAATGTTGGCCAAAGAAAATCAACTACCAAAGACAACATAACAACTGTTGTCAGAGTGACAGAAAACAAACTGCTATCGCCATTTCTACGCTTTCACTTACAGAGTCAGTGTATAGCGAGTGGAAAGGCAATTCGACACATCTAATGGACAAGGACTGTAATGATGGACCAAAGCGTTTACACCAAAGCACCGCACAAAATGGCCGCTCTGGGATTTTTCCAGGGATCCCTTAAGAGGACGAGGACATTCAGATTGTGATGAAGAGTGGATGTGATGGTACCAGTTTCACAGACAAAGTGATCAGGATGAAATGGGAATGGAGGCGAGGCTACTTAGCATACGACTGCCTGCACACAGCTAAAGAGATAACTCAGGAAGTAGTCGCTGGTGTCAGCAGACGCTGGTGAATGTAATGGCCGTCTCCGCTGCTAAACATACAATATAATTTAGCGGATAAGTAACCACGAAGCAGCCGCAGCTGCTGGAAAAATGTGTTTGGTAATTTCACTGCACTGTTTCTGTGAGGAAAATGGGGGTAAACAAACCCCCCTCCCCTCAGTTTTGGTTAATGTTCCTGTACCGCATGTTGTGTTTGACCAGCGGCCTTAACGGAGCATGACGTGTCCCCTGCGACCCTGCGCAACCTCGATGAATTCAGACATTTTGAGACACTTCCTCCAATGTGGATTGGATCCAGTGATTTAGCTATGTATTTCTGACATCTTGTACAGCTAAACATTGGAAAGCAAGTATGGGAAGTATTTTCTCCTACACAAGTCCAAAAAACCCCAACTCTGCCTGGTTCAACTCTAGCGGGCCTTTGTGCGCATCCCAAAGATACTATATTTGAAGTCATGGCAGGTGCTTTCCTTTCAACAGACAACCCCCCCCCCTCTTCCATCAGCATATCGAGGTCATGGAAACCCTCTAGGTAACTCTCTGGGTGGGGCGTGTAAAATATTCTCCCCTTAGGGCACACACACAACACAATCGTGGCATTTTACCAGTATTAGCTTTGTGCATTAGTGATGTGCGATGGCGTAGTCCATCACTATTTCATGACAACATCAGTGCGTATTTACATCAACTAATGCGCCAGTAAAAGCCTGGAGATGTTCCACTTCATCCTCTAATAACATCTGAATAAATCAGCTTCGAGGGGTGATTGGATCACGCATACATGTGTACATACTAGATCCCAGTTAATCACTAGGCAATCAAACAATACAACTTTTGTATGTTTGCAAGCATAGCCGTTCCCATGAAAAATCTGAAAGGGAAATTTTGCTTATATATGAGTAATAGAACATTTGGCTTATATAAGATAAAAGAGAAAAAATCTATCTAAGTATGCCTAATATGAAAATGCATTAAAATACGCATTATAAAACAGTACTGCATGAGAAAAAAAACGAAACATTGAAATAATTGTATGAATGCATCCAGCTATTTATCAGTATTGCTCAATCAATCAGATTACATCAATCAGAACTATGTGAATAAGCAACAACGTGGTAGATCTTTTATGGAGTACCGCTTGACATCAAGTCTAGTCTGTCACAACACCGGCTACTGATGCAGAGGAGGTTGCCGATGAGTAACCACTACCGTGACTACCAGTGTAACACAAGCAAATCCTGTGGAAAAAAATGCATGAGCCGTGTTTGTTTTTGATGGATTCAAAGACATTACACGGTGCTAAGCCTGGCACCCACAGGCCTGCAGAGGGGGGGGAAAAGAGTGAAAATGCAGGAGTAGGTTCAATTGACTATTTTCACCTAGCGGCCATATTGGTTAGTTGGGTGGGGAAACCTTCTAGACTCTTTGGGGAAACCATGACTCCATGGAAATGCATTCTAAATGCTACCTGAAGAAATAGACTACAAATAACGCATTGAGTTATCATGGTTTCTAGAAGTGTTACCCCCCCCAACTAACCAATATGGCCACTAGGTGAATAAGGTCTATATTTCAGCCAGTAGACAGAAGGCAGAATGGCTGACTGATGGCGGCTCCTGGGGTGGATGGAGGGGTGGGTGGGCAAGGGGTTCAGCCTCATACCCACACTCCTCAGAGCTAATTCCCAATGGCATCGCTGCCCCTCACAAAACAATGGAGCACCTGCCTTTGTTTCTGAACGATTGCTACTACTAAGGATTGTACTCTTGTTCAGCTACAGTTAGAGGAGGGGGAGGGAGGGAAGAGGTTAATGAAGGAAGGCATTCAGGCATGCCGCAAGGCACCATGGGAGCTCGCTTGGAGCTGACTAAACTGCTTTTTTGTTGCGTTGCTTTTGACAGAGGCCGGTGTTAAATTTAGAGGGTATATATATATATATATATATATATATATTCATCCAGGTTTAATAAGACAGTGGTTTAATTTGGTGGCGCTGGAGGGATGAGGGATATGCAGGGAGGGAGAAGAAGAAGCTGCAGTTACATTGCATCGGAAGGTCTGGTGACAGAAAACATTGAGCTAAGCTAGCAGCAAAACAAGGAGGCCTGGTCTTTAATAATGCATAGCAGTAGTGCAGAATCCCTCTCTCTCTTCTTCTCCCTCCTTCTCTCTCTCTCTCTCTCTCTCTCTCTCTCTCTCTCTCTCTCTCTCTCTCTCTCTCTCTCTCTCTCTCTCTCTCAATCTCTCTGTCTGTGTGGAGGGCAGCTCAAAGATCATCATTCACAGGCTGCTTATGTATGGGCACGTCCAGGTCTCGTTGGGTTAAATTGTATGGAAAATATTGATGAAGTGTGCCCAGAAGGGCAGTAGTGCTGTCATGTTGCGATCAATAATTCAGCCATCTTTTATTATTCTCCTTTCTACTCCACTACAACTGTGTCTGGGAACGTGGGCTTCTTCGCACATCCCATCATTCAGGTCTAAATCCAACAAATTAAGACCTGGGCTAACATTGCTATCTATTGTGATTTTTTTTCTATAGGAAAGCTTTAATTCAGATCCAGTGAACAGAAAGATTGCTTTAAGAAAAACAGACAGGCTAAATTATCAATGTTGTTTATTGTATTTCATAATAATATATTATTAAGAAATTATTATTTATTTAGCAATTTTACAGACTTGGGCTTTGTGGGCATCTCATGGCTGACAACAATGTGATGATCACAATTTTAATCTTATGATGCAGAAAATGAGAGGAAAATACTGTCTTCAAGAAGTGGTATGGCAGGAGAAACAGCAGGGCAGCGTTGACACAGCATAAGGCCAAGCCTTACGACATACTTCGCAATTTACAGGTTTACTTGTGTTAGTTGTGTAAGTCGCAAAACTCAAGCGCAAAACTAAAAACTTGTTTTTGTCTTGTTTTATTTATTAATTATTTTATTCATTGCCATTTTATTTATCTCTTATTTTATTTCATCATTTTTTTGTTCACTTGGTTATTTCCTGTCTTTTTAATTGTTTATGTATGCATTTATTTGTAATATTTTATGTAATAGTGTTTATAATCTTTAATGCACTTTCTGTTATATTTTATCGCAAACAATGTTTTCTATTATTATTCATTGTTGTTTGTTCAAATGTAACTGCATATTAGGCTGAATTGAATCAATTTTCCTTTTCCCGTATGTTTACAGTTGTTATGTGTTGTCAGGAAACTTTTGTAAAAAAGATTTTAATCTCAAAGGGCTCTGCTGGTAAAATAAAGGTAAAACAAAAATCCTATTCCTTCCCAAGGTTTCCGCCTCCCCCCACTGGGTTTTGGGGAATTGTTCTTTTCCCTTATGTGGGATTAGGGTTAGGGTTGTGCCCTCTAATGTGGGGCCTATGAAGCCCTTTGAGACTGTAACCGTGGAAAGAAAAGGGCTACACAAATAAACTTGACTGGAGCTCACAGACATTAGGGAGCATCAGGAGAGCCACCTGTGTCTCACTCGTCAATAATAGCCCACGAGACTTTGCAATGCATTGCTGAAACATAATCTTAATAATAATAATTGCTAAATGATTAATCAAATAACATGAATCGAAGATTATATTGTATCTGATTTTTTGATTCTCTTATGTTCGTCATGTTAGTGGCACTTGAAAAGCAATCATCGACATCCAAATTAAAAAATGCTACACTAGCATTAAACAGCAGCATGAATGTAGATTTATACATGCCATATACTGCATAGTACAGTGTTTCCCAAAGCAGTAGGGTACTGCAGGGGGGAGCAGGGAGATGGGATGGAAGGGAGAACTGAATGTATTGAGGGGAAAAGCTAAATCGCAGACTGTATAAATGCAAAGCACAGGGGGAACGGACAATTAGAAATGAATGCGCTGCACACAAAAGCTATAAACAAACACATTAACTACTGATATAATTTAAATGACTGCCTGTGTGTGTGCACCAAAATGTCACTTTATTACTTATTTTTACCAAAAGGGGTGACTGACAAAATGAGTTTGGAAACCACTGTCATTGTTCTATACGTAACTGCAATTACCTGTAGAACAATATTTACTTAATGTGTTAGATTAACAATGAATTTGGTGTCATGTAGCATACGCTACTTCAATCCAGTCCCAGAATGCAAATCTTAAAAGAACACATGTCAAAACACCGGCCTGTGTCAAATCTTACTGAGGCTTGCGGCTAGAGCTAGCTGACCCCAAACGGCCACCTGTGATAGTCCAAGCATGGCTTAACCTCCTCAAAGAGACTGCATGTTAAATTGAGATGCCTACTCTCTAAAATGTGCTTACAGATGTGTCTGAGGCTGGGCTGGAATGGTGGGGGTGGTGGGGGCGGTGGGGGGTGAAGATTCTTTACATCTTACGTCCATGTCATTTTCAAGACCTGCCTCTGGTGGACAGTGTGCATCAACACTGAGTGCCATGCTTAACAGTTTGTCAAATAAAACGTATTTAAACTGCCCTTCAGAATTGTCTCTCAATCTCCATCATTGGCTAATAGCACCTCAAGCATTGCTTAATAGCACCTCAATCATTACTAATAGTAATGAATAGGTTTACAGCCGACGGAGATCAACCAGACTTAGCTTTATGAAATGGCAATCATTCAATAGGGGTGTGGTCTGTCTGATGGACTCCTAAAATATGACATTAACACTGCCAGTGTTAGGGATGTGCATACAGGGATATTGTGTTGCCTCCTACAGGTAATGACTTCTAACAAACCAAATGTTTCTGTTCAGGGGGTAAAGCCTCAAGGCCACAAGCTGAGTTGCAGAGACTACAAATTACATCATCAGTCGGAGGACTTAGATTAGAATGCAACCAGAAAACAGAAAAATGGTGTTGGCTTGTTCAATATGTCAATAGCTCACACCATTTTGTTTCAAAGCTGGAGGGAGAATGGACGTCCATTTGCTGTGACACCTAAACCCATCTCCTGTTCAGGGACAGCAATCATTACTCTGCCCTGAAGCTCTTAAGAACAGCGTGACAAGACAGATGACCTTGAGGCTAGCCAGCTACCTTGGTGCCAGGTGGTTAGGCCCAGGAGTGCCAGTCTTCAGATCACCCCTGAGCCCCCCGCTGCCACCCGGCCACCAGGCACTGCACTGACAGGGGTTAGCCCTTACCAGGCCTAGGTGAACTCATACTATATATATATATATATATATATATATATATATAGCCAAGCTGTCCAACTCTAAACAGTGCAGACGCAATGCCACGCAATTGGATGCAACACACTGTACCCTTTCTAGCTGCTGCTTGCTGGAGTTTGCAACGTTGGCGATAGAAGTGCTTAAAACCATGGAGTGAGTTCACCGGTGATCACCAAATGTTGATTGCGCAATCAAACGGCAAACAACATGCTCATTTCTATAAAAGTAACCCCACCGCATCCTCTGGGCTACACATTTAGTGTGTCCAAAACAAAGTCAATGGGACATGTTATCGTTAATGTCATTGACTCGAGTTATCAATCGCATCTGGTGGGGGCCACACGAGCAGATCAATCTTAAGGGGTGAGTGTGGCCCGGAGGTATATGTATGCATGTATTGTTTATTTCTTGGATACAGATCCCACCACGGGTTTCTGTGGTGCTGTGCCAGCTGGTTTCCATCATTCCAGCTGGCACACCGTGGGACTCCTGTCGCTGCAGACTCACCGCCTGTGTTAGGGGAAGCGCTCCCGGGCGGAGACAGATGAAGCGGTGTGAGTAAGCATCCGCCCATCAAGGAAGCTGTCGAACAACCGGGACAGTCATGGCGGAAACAACAATATGTAGTCTGCGCTATTCATAGAAGTCCCTCCTCGTCGTGGAGGAGGAGGGTTAGTGCAGAGCCGCTGGATGACATCATTGACGAGGGGGGGGGGCTGGTGGTGGCGGGGGACTAGCAGACCATTAGTGGCCATGATGGCTTTTTTTTTTATCCTTGAGCTTGATGATGTGGAGTTTAAAGTTCAGTTGCTGCCGCGTTAGCGTGTGAGAGCAGGCTAATAGACCCTTAAATACTGTAGCTGAAGGGTGAACATAACCAAGCGAATTACACACGGCGGTAGACATGCTACACATTCACTTTGCTGAATTGTGGATGACAGTGACGCTAGCCGAGGAGATATGTGAAGGGTGTGTATGGTAGATGGTTGTTGGTACACTTAACACCTCCAATGTGGTCATGGTCAGCGTGTTCATATTCTGTCAACGTTTCGCTAGCCATCTTTGTCCTTCCACAGCTCATAATGAGAACAGCATTGTGCTTTTGGCCTCGTCCAACATCTGTAAAGCTGCTTCTGTAATATTCAGAGGTAGACCAATTTATTTATTTTTTTCCCTCAAACCACATATTCCTGCCCTCCCACCTCATTCTTTTATAGTTTATTCTGCATGGATGAGTCAGTGTGTGTTTATGTTTGTTTCTGTGTCTGTGCATATGTGGATATTGGTGTGTGTGATGGAGGGGGGTGTAATGTGTGTGTGTGTGTGTTCATGTGTGTGTGTATGTGTGTGTTCATGAGTGTGTGTGTTAATGTGTGTGTGTGTCTGGAGGGGGTGAAGTATGTGTAGGTGCATGTGTGTGCATATTTCTGCATCAGTGCACATGCATGTATTGGTATCTATTGGAGGGGGGATTTAGTGTATGTGTATTGGTTTGACTGTAGGGGGGTCTAGTGGTCCTAGTAGCGCAGTTGTTGTGCGATTCCACGCAGCATAGCGAGTGACATGGTGTGTAAACATGGTCTGTAAATGATTGTCACGGAGGCAAAATGCCGCAAAAAGCCGCTTAGCGTTTCCGTCTCAGATGCACAAAAGCCCCGTTGGTGGAGGAGACCAGCCTCCTGCAACACCGCTGAAGGTTGTGTGGTGTTGGCCTGGGGGTGGGTCAAAGAAAGTGCTTCTGTGGATTTAATCCAGTGTTATGCACTCTGAAGTGCCTTCTCCATTTATCCTGTCATTTAAAAAACATTCCAAGTTAAAGTTCAACCTGAACTTGAAGAAAAAACCTATGTACCAATGGAAGTTTTTTCCATTGTTTTTTAAGTCACATTAATCAGAGCTGCTAAGTGAGGACATAATGAGGACCAAGACAAGTGAGGACCTCTGGGATGTACTGCTGGCCAGGGATGTAGATATGCGGTACTGGAAGCACTGATCTGGCTCTGGAGGCGGCGGGGAAGGGCATGTTTATATGCAGTGCATTCACAAGGAGAGGTCAAAGGTCATTGATGAACAAAAAAAAGATAAGGCTTGGGGCCAGGGCAGCGTAGGACGATAGGAGAACACTGTAAGCAGTAATGTGTGTGTATATGTGTTTGTATGTGTGTGTGTGTGTGTGTGTGTGTGCGAGTGTATCCATTGCACAACATACACACAGGATATAAAGAAAACTAAAAACTTCTAATGTCATGTTTAGATGACCTAAAACATGAGATAAACAAGCATGTGTTGTAACTAGGGCTGTCAATCGATTAAAATATTTAACTCCATTAATCGCATGATTGATCATAGTTAATCATGATTAATCACGATTAACTATGATCTATGAGGTAATACTCTTTTCAACATGAGAATAGACAAATGCTTGCTTTATGCAAAAAAAGCATGTTTATTTATTGTTACAATGAGAAATACTTTCAGTTCAAGTAACTAACGTGCAAACTGCATAGTAATGTTTACTAACACAGTAGTGTGTTGAACTTCACATTTGATCTATTCATCCTCATTTTTGTTTAAGCAGCCATTTAACACAAAAGAATGCCCGTCAATGCATTGCATTGCAATTTGCATCAAATTCAAAACAAACAGGGTGATACACAAAATAACTTAAAGAAAATAATAATTTAAAATAAATAAAGTGTTTGCGGCTTGTAGAGTTGTCCAGCTGTTTCCCTTTTAAATGATCCAGCGTGGTTTGCTTCATGCGAGGGGGCGCCGGCCAGGGGTGGACTGGCCATCGGGCATACTGGGCAATTGCCCGGTATGCCCGATGCACATCTTTGGGCCGGCCCAGGGCCCAGTTTCCCGAAAGCGTCGTTAGCCTAAGTGGTTCGTTAAGTTCGTCGTACGACCATCAGACAGTTTTCACACCGTTTCCCGAAAGCATCGTTGCGTAACGACCGTCGTTAAGACGCTCGTAGCTAACGAGAGCTCCAGCTTTCCTCGTAGCGCACTACGAACGTCGTTAACACATCCAATACCACTGAATGTCCAGCTGGTGACGCTAAAGTTACGATAGGCTATATAGCTTAGTCTATGTTATACCATGGTCTGGGTGAATACTCGATTCTGATTGGCTGAAGATAATCTTATATTTGATGTACACCTAGGAAAGACGTTGACGCTATGGCCACGTTGCTTGGCAACGCCTGCATACGGGAGATATTAAATAGTCCGCTCGACTTACACAAATAAAAAAAAACTCACGATTGTAACTCTAAAACACATTAAAGTATTATTAATTGATTAAATATTAACAGAAATGAATGGAAGACGCGGAGGCGTGAACCGCGGAGGACGGTTCTGTTAATGGACACCTCGAAGGGCATTATCCCGTTTATACCATGGTCACTTACGAAAGAAAGAAATATTTAATCAATTAATAATACTTGTGTTTTAGAGTTAAAATCGTGAGTTTTTTTTTTTTTTTACAAGTCGAGCGGACTATTTAATATCTTCCGTATGCAGGCGTTGCCAAGCAACGTGGCCATAGCGTCTTCATAGCGTCAACATCTTTCGTAGGTGTACTTTTCAACCTACACCCTCCAGCCAATCAGAATCGAGTATTCACCCAGACCACGGTATAATATGTATTTCAGCACCGTGTCAGTAGACAGGTACAAGGCTACGATCGGTCGTTAGATCTGTGCACGCGCGTTCATGTTAAGAGGAGTTTCGGGAAACGCACGGAAAAAAAATAACGATCGTTCAAAAGATGATTCATAAGATGGCTCGTAAGATGGATCGTACATCGTTATCCGGAAACTGGGCCCAGGACTGTCATTTAAAAAAAAAAGTAATTTGTCATATCCGGAGGCGGTGTGTTACGATCGCCCCCCCCCCCCGTCGGTCGTCGGACCGGGGTGTGTGACGATCGCGCGCGCGCACCCCCCCCCCCCCCCCCCCCCATTTTTTAGCCATTACTGCTTACGGGGTTGTAGTTCAACACGTTCTCATCCCAACTCGTAATATACCGACGATTTGTCACGCCCCTAGACGTCTGATACTGACGCAAAAGGTACCCTCCCGCGTCTGTGTGAAACGATCTGGGTTCTCATAAACCCGTTCGCGGTGGTAAGAGACGAGCAGAGTCTACAGCGTCCATTCACTCCAATAATAACCCGGTCACGGTTTTTCACAGTAGACTGCGGACGCTGTAGACTCTGCTCTGCGAGCGGACGCTGTAGACTCTGCTCGTCTCTTACCAACGCGAACGGGACGCGGACGTCTAGGGGCGTGACAAATCGTCGGTATATTACGAGTTGGGATGAGAACGTGTTGTGTAGTTTGTTTGCGGCATCGACCTCGTGTGCATTGCTTCCTGATTTCCCGAGCTACGGAGTGGCCCGAGGTTCAAATGTCACAGCGTTAATCGCGCGTTAAAAAAATAGTGCCGTTAAACACATGTTGCGTTAACTCGTTAATAACGCGTTAACTTTGACAGCCTTAGTTGTAACACATGTTTTCTGGACCTCTGAGCAACTAGGTAGTCTCATACCATCATGTCAGCTGACGTACAGCACAGAAATCAAGAGCCACCATATCCCCGAGCAAACAAACACTGCAAAGGAAGAAAGAAACACAGGGCCACCCCTGAACGGTATCCCATTACAACTAATAAGTCCAAGAATAGCCGTCTCCGATTTCCCTCACTCAACTTCTCGAGCCTTTGATTTGTCAGATTAAAGGAGCTGTCATCGCTCGTGGCACGAATCCCACCACACTCCTCTGCGATCTCTTATCTCGACAGTAGTCTACAGATGATGTGACGTAATTACCATCGTTCAGTTGTATAGCAGGAGAATGACCGCCAAAAAAACGCGCCTGTCGTGTTCGTGTCGGTTATCATGGTTATTCGGGGTGGAGTAGGGACACGCTAAGGGGAGCGCTGGCCCGATGTCATTTCCTGTCCACGTTAACATCACAGGAAACAGCGTTGAAGCTGCTTTAACCAAAGACAACCGGTCATAATGATAAACAAACTAAAGCTTTTGCTAAAAAAATTGCTAAAAGTTTGTGGTAAAAGCTGGAAGGCTGATCGTCAAACAGCATGTGGTGTGTGTTGATTCTGACAAAGTACTCTAAAGAAAGGCCATGAATCATGAGAAATTGGGAGTTCCTTGTTTATAAAATGTTCCTGTATGCGAGTGTGTCCCCATCTGAACAATATCGCTTGTTGCTAATGACTACCGTTACCCATCCATCTATCCATCCATCTCCTTTACCCACTTAAACCTGGTCAGGGTCCCAGGAGCTGAGATCTTTCCCAGCTGGCTGAAAGCTCCTCAAACCCTGAATGAGTTGCTAGTCGATTGCAGTGTCTCTCTCTCACACACGCACACAAAACAACCTTTATTTAGCGTGTTTCGATGTGCCTAAGGACATGAATCTGAAGCAGCATAAAAAAAATGTTTTTAAACAATGTGTGTGTCTGTTTGTAAAAGAGGCAGAACTGAACACCAGATGTGAATGTATAGTTTAAGCTTTCACTCACATCCACCTCTACATGGCTTTATTTGTCTTGCTTTTAAGGCCAACCTGATGGCCTTGATTTGATTTCCGCCAGTGTTTTGGGGGTATGCCTCATGAATCCTCCATTTTGTGTATATCCATCCATACATCTCAGATGGTTAGCCTCCATGTTTATGCCCTCTCTCTGCTTACTCAATGACAGCAGAGCGACTCCTCGTTCCCTCCCCTCCTAATGGGAAGCCATCACCATAACATCCCATCCCTGTAATGGCCCTGGCCGGCGATTGTTCCCTAATGGGATCTGATTGGTGCATACAGTCTCAGATGGAGATTCATAAGTCGCAGTGGCCATCCGCGCCCGTGACTTCAAGCACAAATTACCTGATTCTCTCATCTCTCTGTTTCTCTCTCTCTATTTGTCCCCCTCTCTCTCTGCTTCTCTCCCCCTCTCTCATCCCACTCCTGTTTTAACTCACAGTGCTAATGAAGAAAGGGACGGAAACTGCTGCAGTTTATTTCTGTTCGTAAAGTGGTGGGAGGAGGTGGGTTTCTTGCTTCTCACAAAATGCAATATACACAGTGATACAGGCTCCCCAGAAAACAGACTTGTGCTGGTACGGATTCAATCAAGCAGTGCTTGGCTTGGTCATGGATTATTACTATTGTCTGTCCGTCTATCTATTCACGTGTCTCTTACTAGTTATTCATGCAACAGAAGCTTTTTATCCAAAGTGACTCACAGTGACTTACAGATACGGTATGTGAGTATACATAGATAAAGTAGATTTGTCATCAAGAAGCAGGTAGGGTTTAGGCATCTTGCACAAGGATGCCTTATGTCCCCAGCCTAGGTTAGGCTGGGGATATTGGGGATTGAACTTGGTGCTTTTTGGCTTGGATTCAAACACCCCAGCCAAGACACTATCCTGGCCCTGTCACTATCTGTCTGTCCTTCAGTCTGTTGGTCTGCTGTTGGCCCTGGAATCCTCAACAGTCCTCCCTTATCTTTTTCTATCTTCTCTCTCCCTCTGCCCTTCTTCCCCTTTCATGAATACCAACACATAGTTCCCGCTCAAACTGCCCTCACCCCCTTCCCAGTGTAATGGCCTCCTGTCTCCATGGGCTCCATCTGTCAGGGGTCCGGGAAGGGCAACATGCCCGCTGGTCCAGCCAGTCTCGGGAGCTGCCACTTTGGACACTGGCGCAACACACATATAGCATCTGGGTGGCTCACTAACTACAGGCCTCTGTTGTTGCTGTTGCCACACATGTGGAAACACACACACACACACACACACACACACACACACAAACATGTCCACACAAACAACAACATCCACGCACGAATACACACACACACACACACTCACATTCATACAAACATGTCCATACACACATACACACACAAAAATGACCTGCATGTGCATAAACTGTCAGCCAGGTGGTGGTGTCATGCATATGCATGTGTGGAGACGTGTGCAAGTTTTCAGGAAAACGTGCTGACACACATATACACACACACACACACCAATAAAAAACACAAACACACACATGTACCATACACTCATAAACACACAATATACACTTGTACACACACAAATACAATTAATACTATGTTGCAACAGGGACCACTTAAAATACCACATGACCTACTTTGAGTCTAACTTTTTTTGTTTTAACTTCATATTATATTATATTAAATTGTATTTATTTTGTATTTTTGATGACTTATTATGGAGCAGATGTAATCAGAGGTGACTCCCGGGCCCATCAGGGGAAAAGTTAAGTGGATGCATGATTTTTTAAATGAATGCATTACTTTTGTCCCAGAAGAATGAGAAGCAAAAGAAGTAGGACAATTAATTTGTTCCCCTTGCTGCTTCTGAATTTAAATATAGTCGAATCAAAAAGGTTAACGCTCAAGCAAGAAGCATTTTGATTCCACATTATCTCCAACTATTTTGTGTTGCCAAAATGGTTTGTTTTGTATTTTACCTTCTGTTTCAAATGAACTGCAAGCGAAGCTTGTTTGTTTGTTTGATTTGTTTTAACCCTGCTCATTTGGAAAAGTTTTATTCCAAAATTTTGAGTGAGAGGATAATTTGTAGGAGGTTCAAGAAGCACAATAATAATGTCATCATGTCAACAAGAGCTGCAATTATTAGTGTAACATATAGAAAGAGTGTTTCCTGTTTTCTTAAGGACATATTCTTAACGAATATTCTTTCCATTCGCGAATGGAAAGATGGAGGTTTCAGAAGACGATTTTAACAAATGTATTTCGACAGTGGCCAGTCTACTACACAGGTTTGATTAAACCTTTACAGACACATTGTCTAAGGACGTTGGTGTCTGGACAGGAGCTTGTCTTCCCACCGGCTACAGGAAAAGTTTAGTTTACCAGTTCTGGCCGAGTTTGTGCTTGCTGTTGGCCAAGAAGTGATACAGACAATGGGTCAGTATCACTTCGATGATTGGTCAAAATAAATTTGAAGCAAAAGAAAATTAAACCCTGTTCACCCTGATTTGAGCTCGTCAAATCTGGATGTTAATCTAAAGTCTGATTTGTGAGACACGCTGTATGGTAAATCATTGTCAGGGTTTCCCACAAGAAAAAGTTTAGTGGAGAGGGAAATGCTTCTGAGAAAGAGGCAAGCAGTAGCCTAGGGCTGTACCCTAAGATTTGAATAGTCAAATCATCGTTCCGAGTCGACTCAAATTGTCTCAGTCAAACAATCATGGGTTTTTAAAAAAAGGCATGTGCATTATAATAACCAAATAAAAGAAGATCTAGAGGCTGCTGTAGGCAATATTTGTGAGTCGGAAAGAGAGCGCAGAAGAGAGCAAGACCTCTGAAAACACCCCAAAGAAAACCTCCCTCCCTAAGTTTCTCTGCCATTGAGAAGTGTTGTATTCACGCACCTGTGGTGGAGCTTAGCTATATGTGATTGACAGGCAAGATGGACTCCCCAAACCAATCAGAGAAAAGATTCCCTGATTGGTCAGAAATTAGGCAGGAGTGGTCTAAAAGCTAAATTGCCTCATACAGCATAGTCAACTACAGCATAGTCAACTATAGATCTTGCCAGCACATTTAAATATGCCTACATCGAAATAATGGTGTTAAAGCAGGGCAAAAAGAAAGGTGATCCCGGGTCAGGTTCCAGCAGTTAACACTAGACCAAGTCACCGCCAGACCCACAGTGACTTGGTCCACTGAGTCTGCCTTTAGCTCCCCGCTTTAGATCGCTTTATTGCGGAGTGCTTATTGCAGACCTTGTGTGCTTTAAAGACATTAGCCTACACAAAAAACACACCCACTCACACTGGTGAAAATTATTCTCTGTCGGTACTCAGTAGTGATTTCTCACTGTTCTGTTAAACTGAATGGTGCCGCATTTGTTCTATACACTGATACACATCATCCACATGTGTTTTACATTAATAATGAGAGAACCGCCAGACGGTCGGTGAGAACAGTGAGGAAACGTTACCTGACTTCTGAAGTGGCTGCAAATTTTATTGAGATTTTACAGAGCACCCCTGCAGAGATTTTACCTGCACCCTGTGATTTTATTGTTGACAATTTTAACTGGAAACTGAAATCAACACTGGACTCAGTGGCTCCACTTTTAACTAAAACAATAACAACAAAACCCATACCACCATGGAGAACCGCCAATATCCAAAAATTCAAAAGAAACTGCAGGGGTGCAGAGAGAAGGTGGAGAAAAACAAAACTGACTGTTCACCATGATATACAGTATATCGTGAACAACTCAAAACTTACAATAACGCAGTCAAACAGGCAAGAACTTCCCACTTCTCAAAACTCATCACGGACAATAAAAACAATCCCAGGTTGCTTTTCTCCACCTTCGATCTTTTAACTAATTCTGGTTTTAATAGAGCTCGCATGCCACCATCAGAGGCCCTCTGCGAGGACTTTGCAGACCACTTCAGAAGTAAGATCGATGGTATCAGATCCAGTCTTTTATCCCAGAATGTATTCTTTTATACACCTGATCCATCGCTTTTATCTGAGGAAACACTGGAGAGTTTTGCCCTGGTTGATGCAAGGACACTTGGTCGAGTTTTCTCCCAAGTAAACCCAACTACCTGCCTTTTAGATCCAATTCCCACATCGCTCTTAAAATCATTTTATGGATTCTTTGGGAACAGATTTTAAATGTTGTGAATTACTCTCTTCAGACGGGCGTCTTCCCCACTGCTTATAAAACGGCGGTGGTGAAGCCCCTTCTGAAGAAGAGTAATTTAGACCCCAACATTTTAAATAACTACCGGCCTGTATCCAACTTACCATTTTTAAGTAAAATTTTAGAAAAACTGGTTTTTAACCAGTTAAGTTATTTTTTAAATAGAAACGACATTTTAGAGAAATTTCAATCTGGTTTTAGAATGAACCACAGTACCGAGACTGCTCTTTTAAAGATTTTAAATGACTTCAGGTGTAACTTTGATTCACAGAAACTAACAGTCTTGGTTCTACTGGATCTCAGCGCTGCCTTTGATACAGTAGACCATCACATTTTATTAAACAGACTCCGAACCCTGGTCGGCCTCTCTGGCACTGTTTTTAACTGGTTCAGATCCTATCTCACAGAAGTTTCTCTGTAAGTTTAGATACATCCTCCTCCAGAACACATAAAATCAAGTGTGGGGTTCCCCAAGGGTCAATTTTAGGTCCAATTCTTTTTAATCTTTATATGCTTCCCCTTGGGGACGTCATCAGGAGACACGGCATCAACTTCCACAGCTACGCTGATGACACGCAGCTGTACATCGCCGTGTCTCCTGATGACACAGGGCCCATTGATTTTAAGGTTATTTTATTAGTTTTTAAATGTCTTAAAGGTCTTGGGCCATCTTATTTATCTGACATGCTCTTATCATATCAACCCTCGCGGGCCCTGAGGTCCTCTGGCACCGGCCTTTTAATTATTCCAAGAGTTAAAACTAAAACCTACGGGGAGGCTGCTTTCAGCCATTACGGCCCGCGCCTATGGAACAGCCTGCCAGGGGACATCAGGACCGCAGAGACTGTTGATGTTTTTAAAAGGAGGCTCAAGACTCACCTGTTTGGTCTAGCTTTTAACTGATTACTTCTATTTATTTATCTATTTACTTATTTATTTATCTATTATTTATTAGTTTTGTGTTGTCTTTTAGTCTCTTACTGTGCGTTCACACCAGAAGCGTCTTGAGCGTCCAAATCGCCGGAAGTCATTCACTTTCTATGGGCAAGAGCGTCCAAAGCGTCACAAGCGTCAAACGCTTCCAGCGTCAAAAGTTGAGCGTCCAGAGCGTCAAAAAAAAGTTGAAGACAGTTTAACGCTCAACAAAAATCTCCGCTACCACCCCCCCCCTCAACAAAAATTTGTCGGAGGCCGGTCCTTCATGGTGGGGGGTGGGGGGCCTACATCAACCTGCAGCCTAGGGGCCCCTGGCCTTCTTAATTCGGCCCTGCAAATGACTATGATGCGTTTCAGCGGCAAAAACTGACAGCCAATCTGAATGTAGACGCTCTCCGCTTGCGTGGGTCCCGGGGAACACCGGCACTTTGGTTCCTACTGTACTTTGTTGGTTCCTACTGTAAAATGTCGACGGAAAAGAAAATCGCGGCTGTGGCGGGGCACTCGGTGTTGTACGATCCAAGCCTTTTTTTATTTCAGAGACAATACCGTAATAATCAGCTTAAATATCATGTTTACAAGCACACGCACGAAGCGGGCCGCCTATTAACGGCATGGACCAAGCGGTTCTGGACCAGGTAGGAGACATTGACAGGGGCGGACTGGGAACAAAAATCGGCCCTGTCAATTTTGTCCTGGACCGGCCTTGGAGTTGCGCGATTGTTGACCGGGGGGGGGGGGGGTGCTGCTGCGCGATTGTTGACGCGGGGGGGGGGGGGGTGCTGCGCGATTGTTGACGCGGGGGGGGGGGGGGGTGCTGCGCGATTGTTGACGGGGGGGGTGCTGCGCGATTGTTGACGGGGGGGGGGGGGTGCTGCGCGATTGTTGACGGGGTTTTTCAAAAATAAATGGATGCATTTATACATGACAGGACGCAGGGCCACTCATGGGCCGCTGGGCAAATAAATAATTTTTTTTAAAAAATTCCGAGGCCACCGGCCCACATGTGGACCGGCCCACCGGGCACTGGAACAAGGGGAGACGAAGTTCCTGGTACGTACAGTGGATACAGATGTCATTGTCATACTTGTTGGCACCTTCCATGACATGCTTGCGACTCAACCTTTGGTTGACATCTGGGTTGCTTTTGGTATGGGCAAGAATTACAGGTTTTACCACATCAACACCATCTGTGCAAGCCTCGGGGAGTCACGATCAAAAGGCCTACCTGTGTTCCATGCATACTCTGGCTGTGACACGACCTCTGCATTCAATGGAAAAGGCAAGAAGTCAGTATGGCAAGCCTGGCAGTCTTATGAAGATGTTACAGAGACATTTGTATTTCTGGCCAACCATCCCTTCCAGCAGCTCGAACTGGATGATGAATCATTCCAGAAGCTCGAGAGACTGACTGTTATTCTGTATGACAAAACCAGCCCTTTGACCTCAGTCAATGAAGCAAGAAAGGAACTTTTCTGCAAGAAGAATCTGGCAATAGACAAATTGCCACCCACCCAGGATGCACTGCTCCAGCACCTGAGACGAGCAGTGTATCAAGCAGGAATCTGGACTACCAGCACACAAACACAGCAGGTGGTTCCTTCTCCACAACAGTATGCCTGGAACAAGGTATCCAACTTATGGGTGCCTGTTTGGATGACAACTCCAGAAGTTTCAAGAGCGTGCAGGGACCTCATTAAATGTTCCTGCAAAGGAGACTGTTCCAACTGCAGCTGTGGCAAAGCAAACCTGGACTGTTCACCACTTTGCAAATGTAAATGTGTTCTGGACTTCTGAGAGTGTTAACTGTTTTTGAATAAATTCTGAGTTCTTTCCTGCATTGGGTCTGCGTTTGAGTCCCTTCCTGCAATTCTTAACACAGGCTGGACAAAAGCACCAAACATGCCCTGCTGCCCCCTCCCCCGAACTCCCCCGAACTCCCCCTCCCCCACAGACTCTCCCCCACCCTCTGGTGATAAATAATGTTTGAGATATGGCACGACATGTGAAAACTATGGTGGCGGACAACACCAAAACACAGATATTGTACCACTAAACACCAATAAAATGTGTTAAAATCATTAGTAAGAGCAACCATAAAAAAAGTCTAGGCTTGTTTTTGTTTATACTAATTAATGGATCTAAAATGTATTAGATGTAATTCGTTTTTAATATAATTACACCCTGTCTGTGGACAGAAATGGGCCGAATTCTGAAAAATGGGCCCGAATTCTGAAAAATACCCTTAAATATTAAATAGGGAGGGGGGAGGGGTGGCTCCTAGGCTAAAAGTGACTACCAAGCCCTAAGGAAGCCTCATGCAAAATGTGGTGCTTTTGTCCGCCCGGTAACGGTAATGTCGAAAATACTCGTTAAGCCACCTGACTATATGGAGTTCACTCTTTGATATGGCTGTCTAAAAGCATACGGCTCCTTTAAATGCGTCTGCATAATTTCATTGTACGTCATTGAGCGTCTTGAGCGTCAAAAGCGAACAAAAATATTCGCAGCGAATCTTTTTGAGCGTCCAAAGCGTCTTTGCAGCGCGAGACGCTTCTGGTGTGAACGCACAGTTAGTCTTTTAGTTTTTATCCTGTCCGGTTGACTCTTAGTCTTTTAGTTTTTAGCTCCAGTGTTCCCTCATGGGGGCCTCCACGCTGGGGGTGTGTTTGGTCTGCCCATGGGGGGTGTTGTCTTGGGGATTCCCTGGCCCGGGGGGCCGGGGGCTCTGCACCATGTGTGTGGTTCGCCCTGGTCTACCCGGGTCGTGGTGGTCTCTCTGGCGGCATCCTCTATGGCCGTGGGCTCTGGCACCTCTCAGTGTGGACGCTCCCACAGGTTGTTTTTCCTCATTTGGATCCTCGGTGCCTTGCCATGTCTCTACATTGCCAGTGAATAAATGCTGTGTGCGTGTGTGTGTGTGTGTGTGTGTATACGTGTGTATGTGTGTGCATATCCATGTGCGTGTGTGTGTATGTATGTGTGTGTGTCTATGTGTGGGGAGGGGAGAGGTGGGTTTCGGGTTTGTTTTGTTTTGTTTTTTCTATTGTCTGTTTTTATTTTGTACAGCACTTTGGGTTGCATTTTAAATGTATGAAAAGCGCTCTATAAATAAAGTTTGATTGATTGATTGATTGATAATCATTCAAACGCTTCTACATTTTCTGTATCGATGGAGGTTTTGTTATGATCGGATGTGAATACTGTGTGTAATCAGACACCGGCCACTGTTTGATGTCATGGATGTAGGCCTATTATATTAATTAGGCTACATTATAGTATTATATTAGTCTATATTATAGTATATTATATCAAGCTAGTATATATAGTATATATATAATAGTAGCCTATATTTCTGTCAAATTGAATGCAGATGCTGACCTAAATGGATGCACACATTGTCATCCTCATATTGTGAAAAGTTAATTTTTTGGAAGAGGCGGTCTGTCATTTAGTGCAGGCGCTGCGCCTTGCCTATAGACAGCCGTGGGAAATACTGATTGTGTATATGCATTTCTTTAATGTGCCAGGTTTTGACTTTTAAATCCAGCTTGTTACTATAGCATCCACTTCAAAGCACCTCTTCCAACACCACTGTTGCCAACGGATACCGCAGCATCTTAATTATTGTCTCTCAGAGTGGCATAATAAGTTAATAATTATATTGTTGCCAATGGATACCTTTACACCTGTATGTTATATTGCCACCCGAAATGGCATAAGATGTAATTAATTATAGCAGTGCAACTGAAATGAAAAACAGAAGGTATCAGATAAGAGGTGACACACTAGCTTAACATTTACTTGAGATTACCAGCTATTGCTATTTTCAATTAGCCTTTTAGTCCTTTGCAGACACCAAATCATCAAGCTACTGTAGACCACAACCATATTTCATAGAAATGATATGAGAATGTTCACATTCTGAAAAGAATACCTTTAATTGAAGAAAATAATCTGAGGAAACACTTTTGCCACACATCCATACACTAATGATTTAGTAATTAAAAAATAGATGAAGATGAATTATTGTTAAGATTTCTGAACAATAAATGGCTAATATATCCAGTATATAAAAAATATGAATACATCCAGTGTATGAATAGAGACCAGTCATTGTATGGTCAAGGCAGATGACCATTCACCTAGAGCTGAAGGGCCTGTCCGAGGTTTCTGCCTTTTAACAGGCAGTTTTTCCTTGCCCCCGTCGCCAAGTGCTTGCTCATGGTGGTACTGTTGGGTCTCTGTAAATGTTATAAGGAGTTCGGTCTAAACCTGCTCCATTTGAAAAGTGCCCTGAGATAACTTCTGTTATGAATTGGCGCTATACAAATAAAATTGAATTGAATTGAATTGTACATGTTGGTTTTAAACTGATCCAGTCTCAAATCACAGTGTGTCTACGATGGCTCCTGGCATAAGGGCTCTACTAGGTCAACACAGAGCTGGTATTCATATTGACATATCACATTTTAACAGTTGGTAATGGCTAGTGGTGCCACAAGCAAATTCAACAGCAAGATCCTGCTTTAGTCGAGGAACAGTATGGTTGCCATGGCAGCACATGGTCGTTACCCTTTAAATGCACGCATCCGGTGGTTTAGTAGCACACTTTTAAGCTGGAGGATGAAACTTATATGACCTTGAAATTTTTATGAGTTTCTAAGAGAACAGGGTAGTCCTGGACGTCCAGCTGAAAGGTTCTGTGTTTGAGCAATGTCTGCAGTTTACATGGTAGCATCACTTGAGTAAGATGTCTAACCTTTAGCTGCTCCTTATTGACTGTAAGTGGTTTGATAAAAGTGTCTTCTGCATAATATATAGGAATATATCTATTCCTTTTTTTAAACAAAGGTCTGACTCTTTCTGACTCATCTTATGGGAAAATATAGCTTTTTTTCCTCAGATGAGAACTCTAGGAAGACCAAAGGATTTTGGTCTTTAAACGAACTACAAAGTATATTTCTCAACACATAATGTCACTAAGCAGGCAAACTTTTTTTTGGTGCAATTCCCTAACTGATCTTCACCAGTTGGTGAATCTTTAACAAAGCACAAAAACAAAAAACAAAGACACATTATTATATTTCCTTGGCGTTACCAAGCTCATCACATAGATGTGGTTTTGCCAAGAAGCACTTTTGTGCCAGCGAACAAAGCCAGACAGACGGACGGCCACCCAGCAATACTTGACAACCTGTCAATCAAACATGCCCTCTTTTTTATTGCTTTGTCTTGTTTAAAACAAAAAATGCCTCTGTCTTTGTAATTATCTCTACTTTACTACTTGTCCCCATCAGGTGCTTCTGTAGCAACACAATATCACAGCCTCACAGACTCAATCTTGGTTGGGCATCCAGGAAACAAAACAGGATGGTTCAAAACAAAGGGAACACGAATAAAGAGAGAGACAGAAAAAGAGAGAGACAGACAGACAGACAGACAGACAGACAGAAAGAGAGACAGACAGACAGACAGACAGACAGAGACAGAAAGAAAGACAGAAATACAAAGAGGGAGAGGGAAAGAGAACTTGGCCCTGGGGAATGCAGGGAAATTGAGACAAGGCTCAGCTAAACACTTCCATAAAAAGGGGACAAGATAGCAGCCAGAGGACGATCAGATTATTGGGACGGCTTTATGCAAATGTGCACTTGAGCTAGCGAGGCGCATGGAGTGGGATTCCTCGAGGCGGTGTGTATGTGTCTGTAGCTCTCGCTCTCTCGTTCCCAGTCTCTTGAATGCTCACTCTCCCTTTCAACTTCAACTTCAATGTGTTTTTTTGGCATGACAATATAGACTGTTTGTATGGCCAAAGCAAACACAATGTGAACAATGCAAAGGTAAATACAGATAGATTTAAATAATCAATAATAACACAGAATAACTCATAATACGCAACACTAAAACAAATAAGATACACAGGAATCAAACTAACAAATCAATAGAGGGTAACAAAAACGGATGTGTGAATTATGTACAGTAACAATAAATAAAAAGTAGTCTCTCTCCCTCCCTCCCTCCCCCCCTCCCATACACATGTATGTGTATGTACAGATGAGCTCATGGACATGTACATGCATTAAAGATCAAATGCAATGAAACTCTCACACACACACATACACCTGCTAGAAATGTGTCACTAATATAGCAATGAATTCACTTCTCTCTTTAACCCCCCCAACCCCATTCCCTTGTGTCATGTAGATGCATGCATGCCCATGCACACATTTAAAATAAAGTCATGCACATTCCTAAAGAAAACCAACTGCATATGCATGTTCACACACTGACTCCAAGATGAACACACACAGACACACTCAGTAAAAAGGGTCTTGTTTCTATTCTGCATGGGGTTAAGATGACTGACAGCTCTGCAATTACAACACCGTCTAGAACTCCAGCTAATAAGGATGATCATAGCAGAAGATGACTAGGGTGCGTTCAGCGGCAGTCTAACTGTGTACACTGGGAAATGTGCAGCCAATGGTTTGCAAGTGTGGCAATAGAGTATATTCCTCATTCCATGCGTGAAAGGGACTGGAATAGAATATGGATATACAAAAAATAATCTGTTCCTTGCAGGCGCATGTTTGGACCTGGCATTGTCAATTCCAGTTCAATTTGTTTAACTTCTATTGTCGTCCAGATTCAGTCATTCATTGCTGAACCATGATACACACACACCCCTTATCTGTTTGTAAATGCAGCAGCACGGCGCCTTTATACACTTTATACAGAGTCTCCATCGTCATCCCAAATGTCGTGCTGACCAATGAAGGGAGCCGGTTTACAATCATGTGACATTGAATAGTGATGTGAAATTATATAGGTTAGGTGGAGATTGTTAAGTTTTGGGTTAAGGTTATGAATATGAATAGGTAGCAGATTATAAATGAAGGTCAAAGTTTAAAAGTTTAGAAACAGATAGGTATAGGGTCAAGGGTCAGGGCCGCCATCGCTAGGCTATCCCTGCTAGCTAGGCTACATCGACTACTTCAGCTTGTTAGGCTACCTCAACCAATCTAGCTCGTTTGTTCATGTGAAGATGGGGTATTACATTGCATTTTACACAATCTAACCAATCAGAGGGTGGAAACACCTGGCCACGTGGGGTTCACATACAAAAAATATTTAAAGGTTATGATCGTCTCATCATTTTCAGAGGATGACAGAAGACTAATGGAAGACAGTGTAATATTATATGATACTGTAGTTATAGTTATATGTAGGTACTGTATATGTTGTAGTATATTACAGTCAAGTGCAGCATAATATAACGTGTATATAGCACAGTATAGTATAATATAGTACATTATAGCAGCAGGTAAGACAAGAGTTAGAAGGAAGAGGAAGGGACGAGGGTAGGGTTGTGCGGTATACCGGTTCCAAAAAAGTCCCTTTAAAACAATATTATACCAGAATTTTGCAAAGTTCGATACTGCATTTAAAAAAATGGCCAAAGGGCCCGTGTCCATGTAGTGTCTTTTTCTGACAGAAACGTGGTGGCAAGGCGCTGGAAAGCAATAGGGTGAAGCGATTGTGCTCTGAAAAAGAAAACCGCTGCGTCGCCGTGCTTTGTTTACTTTTTCCATGACAACTAGACCCTAGCTTCACATCGTAGTGATAACTTATACATCCATGAATGATGAGCAACGTACGCAGGCACAAACATCATACATTTGATTTGCGAAAGTAGCTGACTGTAGAGTCTATAAGTAACAACACAGTCTTTTCCGAAATTAAATGTGGACATAATCTGTGATTGGGTGAAGCAACAATGACGACGACAGCACTTTTTTGAAAAGTTCAGGGATTTTCAACCTGAAGCACCCGGAGCAGCTGCACAAAAAAAAACACAGGCACTGAGCTTTTTGTCTCGGCGTCCGCATGCACTCTGTCCTCATTGGAAACAACTGAAAAAAAGCACAGGCACCCAGAAAAAGATGCTTTGTGGACACAGGCTTTATATGTACTTCCAGGCAGCCTGTAGAGGAAAATAACTACAATATTGTTGGCAAAGTGGGCAATGGGCATGCTCGGTGGCACGAGTGTCTGTTTTGCAATGCTCTTGGATTTATATGACAGCAAGAGAAAGCGGGCTACGCGGATGAAATGGCATCGAGTCAAACATCAAGTGTTGCCTCATTTGGCAAGTTTGCCAAGCGATATTTGTGCATTCCGGCATAGAAAATTAGAAAAGTAGTAGTAATATAGTTAAAAATTCAAGAGATATTAAGTTAAAATAAAAGTTACAATACAAGCTCAAGAGCTCTTCTGTTCAAGACACCCATAAGACACCCACTTATAGTCCTAGTTAATTTGTTAATAAATATTGATATAAATATTTGAAAATAAATGTTACGTATATGTTTGCAATTATATTTTAGATTTGCCGTGGTATCGATATCAAGGTACCAAAGCTGGTATCGGTATCAAAGTCAAAATGTTGGTATTGGAACAATTCTAGAAGAGGGGGTGAGAAAGTGATGGATCCATATCAGTTTTCTCACCCCCTCCCTACAGGAAGTCTCCCACCTGCCTTCCCCCCACCATTAGCTGCCCTCCCCCTCCCCACACCTACCTCTCACCATCAGCTGCCCAACAGTCTGTGTGATTTCATCAGATGGATAAAGATGTCTCCCTTCTGCTCTCTCTTCTACTTCCATCTGTATTCTGTGTGTTGTGTGTCCTGGGCCCTCAGCCCCTGTCCCCTCTGTCATCTCACACTCATTTGTATCTCAGTATTGTATCTTATTTAACTTTGTCCATGCTTTGCAAATATAAATGTACATGTCCCATGCCAAGAAAGACCATTGACTTGAATTGAGAGAGGGACTCAAAGCAGCTAAACAAATAGAAATAAAGATATGACTGAATTTTACTTTGGTTTTACTTTCCAAAAAATGAAAAAAAAAGTAACAAACGGCCTATCAAGTATCATCAATTCAGTGCAGTTTCTTAACAGTTTTGTTATTTCATGCATTGCAAATTCAGTTAGATCACTTTAAAGGTGCAGTGTGTAGGATTTAGTGGCATCTAGCGGAATGGACTTGGCAGAAATGGAATTTAATATTCACATGTATGTTTTAATGAGTGTATAATCCCATGAAAATAAGAATCATTGTGTTTTGATTACCTTAGAATGAGCCCTTTATATCTACATAGGGAGTGGGTCTCTTTCTACAGTAGCCCAGAAAGATAGCGATTATTATTATTATTAGACAAACGACTCTAGAGAGTTGTTTGTCTAATAATAACAATAATCGCTATCTTTCTTGTAAGCTATGGCCTATAGTTTTACAGACTAAATAACTCTAATTCAGAAATCTATCAAGGAAACTCATCACTTGACACTTGGCTACTCGATGCGGTCGTAGACGATGACATAATTTTGGAAGTACCTACTGGCACCTTACAGGCCACCGTAGCTTCTCCTATGTCATTGGAAAGGGAGGGGTGGGGGAGTATTCAGTTGGTTGCAATCTGCAACCTCACCGCTAGATGCCACTTAATCCTACACACTGCACTTTTAACTGGAACAGTTAAGTTCTCTTCCCTCCCCCATTTGGCATTCATTGTCTCTCTCTCTCGCTCTCTCTCAAGAAGACAGGGGTGCTCTTTGGCACATCCTCATTTCCATTTAGAGTTCTTCGTTGCCTTTGTAGTGCTCCATCATCTTGCGTCTTGCGTCCACACACCCCCACCCCACCCCTCACCCTCTCATCCCAACCTACCCCCCTGTGTGGCTTTCAAGCCTGTCTTGTCTTGTTTGTTTTCAGCTTGTTTGTACAGACGACACCTGACCAATTAACATTAAACACTGGGTGAATCCAGCCTTTGAGTTCACATCAAGAGATACCGACCTAGCCTACGTCTATCTCTATATCGTAAGCCTTTTGAGCCGGTGACCACTTGCATCGGCTTCCTCACACATCTTGTTCACCCCATCAGCATCGTTAGTGAGACTTGCTTGTTGGTACGAATTAGGCAATTGGTTGGCAGGCTGTTTACCTTAGCAGGACCTTTCAAACCTTTTACATTGTTGACTTTTTTTTTAAATAAAAAATGCACCATCAAAATACTATAGCTTATAAGTTAGCAATCTACCGTCATGCCATCAGCATATCAGGTGATCCCAAATAGGGTCCCGACCCCAACATTGGGAATCACTGCTATAAGTGATGCTGTACATAGGCCTTACTTCCTCCGATAGCAGTTGGTGTTGGAATCTGAGGGACAGTAGGGAGAATAGCTGATTCTGATCCCAGCAATATTTTATGTACCAGGGATACATCTCAGAGAGTGTAGATCAGATGCTGCAAGTGCCTTTGCGTAGAGAGAGAGAGAAAGACATAGACAGAGAGGGAGGGGAAGGGAGGGGGGGGGGGGGGGGGAGAGAGAGAGAGAGAGAATATATCAATATATAAAGAGAAATGGTAAGTCAACTGAGTGGGGAAGCGGGGTATCGCGTGCAAATTGGTTTCATAAGAAATTGCTAGTAATGACTGTATGCATTATATGCAAATTATAAGTGCTGTATTCAACAAGGTCGGACTGTGCATGACACAATATGTCTACTGTGATGAAAACCATAGAATCCAGTGGAGTAGAAAATAAATGTTTCTAGAAAACTGGTTAAGGTAAAACTAGCAAACAAAAACACAAAGCAACACAGAAGGAGAAGGATAAAATAGTACGAGATGAGATCAAATTAGTGGAGAGGTGATGAGAGAGAAGATAGGAGGGGAAGAGAGAGAAAAGGACTACACTTGTGTTCTCGGTGGTGTCACCTTGCAGTGCACAGAAACGTCATAAATCACACCAACTCCACGGATCCTGGTGTTGATTGGCTGAAATCACATCTAGCCTGTCAGGGATTTCGCTCGACACCTTCGCCCCCCAAGTCTGTGCTATTTACCTCCAATTTGGTTGAACCGAAACGCAGGATTTACTAGATTTACAAGCAAATTGAACACCCGAAGAAAGACCGATTGTCAAGACGTAACACCCAAAGACGGATCAGGGCATTCGTACATTTCCTGTTTCCAAACTAGCTAAACCATGTTGAAACTGAGGAAAATGGTGGACATGTAGACACATAAGGTGAGGCTATTAAACTGAGTGTGATAGCGTATCTGTGTGCGGTGTGGGAATCGAACCTGCGGTCATTTCAGGAAGGCCTCATCTGAAGGATATGGCAACATATACAAAGGTCCAATGAAAAAGATGTATTGCTCCCACTTTTAAAATGTCAATGTTTTTGCATTTCTAAAAGTGTATATGTATGTATGTATGTATGTATGTATGTAAACCTAATTATCCAAGTAGTGCTTTAGTCAGGATTTACAAAAATGTCCAAGTCCATGTCCGAGTCCAAGTCTCACTCAAACTGACAAAAGTTGACAAATGATGATGTCATCACATGACTTCAACAACTTAGCCGAAATAACAGGCTGGCTGTCAATAAAGCAGGCAGGTTGTCAATATAACTCATGTCAAAAGGTGGCACACAGTCAGGGTTGTGCACTCACATAAAGAACCTGCCCAGGTTGCTGAGCAGCAGACCAGGAAGTAGTATCCACCATCTTCACCCACCGCCTGATTTTCCTACTAAACTGTCTGGTGCTGTAGTAGCGGACAGGGCGTGCAACAACCGGCCCCAGTGGAGCGAGAAAGGGGACAGGATAGAGGTTGGCTCGGGGCATCTGTCACCCGTGACCGGGGCGGGGGAGATAAGTTGGGAGTTTAGCGACAGAATCGTCCCATTGTATTCTCTAACCATCCAGAAAGAGGTCAGAGACCAGCGGGGGAAAAAGAAAGAACTAGAATAGTCTTAATGCTCACTTTGAGAGTTTTTCTTGTCCCTCGTCTCGCCTCCTTCACTTTATCTTCCGCTAATTCCCCTGTCTTTCTCTCCCTTTCTTTTTTTCACACTGTAATCTGTCTCTCTCAGAGTCCCTGTTCCCTCCAGGAGGATTTCACATCAGGAGGTTCCCTCTTAACATAGCAGAGATAGCCCAGTCATCACACACATGCATACACACACACACGCACACACACACACACACAAAGTAGAGCACATTAATGCACACACAAACGCTCAAACAACAACTACTAGGGTACATTAATGTGCGCACGCACACACACACACACACACTTATCATTTGGAAGGAGAAATAAGAAATCCTATGTCTGGATGTTACAGTGGGAGTGTTTGGCTGCTATTTAAGATGACACTGTTCAGAATAGCCAACGTCCAAATAAAGGATTCCTCCTCCACACTGACGGATTGTTACTGTACCTGGGCACTGCTGACAGGGAGGAGGAGGAGGAGGAGGAGGAGGAGGAGGAGGAGGAGGAGGAGGAGGAGGAGAGGGCGAAGGAGAAGGAAGAGGAGGAGGAAAAAGAGAGGGAGGAGAAGGAGAGGAAGGAGGAGGATAAGGAGGAGCAGGAAGAGACTCCAATAGGGGACAGGGAGGAGAGAGAGACGGACCAGCAAGAAAATAAAGTAGTCGCCATGGCGATGCGTCTCAGAGGGCACTTTATGGCCCCTGCTCACACTACTGGGCCTTCTTTGTGCGTGTGTACGTGTGTACGTGTGTGTGTGTGTATGTGTGTGTGTGTGTGTGTGTGCGTGTACTTGTGCGTGTGCTTGTGTGTCAGTATCCAGCGGTATAGCGGCAGTGTGCGATGGTAACTTGATTAAAAGGTGTCGCGAGACACCATCCGGAGCCGCAACGCTTCGGCAGATTGGCTGCCTCTAAACACAGACATGCTTGTTCCAGGCCCTTCTGGACCACAACAAGGCAAAGACAAAGATATAGAATATTATAATGCAGCCGCTCCATCCAAGGAACAACATAAATAGGATTCAGGATGTGACATGTCCCCCAAATTAATGAACAAATGGTATTTTACAGTCTATTCCGGCCGATTGGCTGCCAGGCCTGACAGTGAATAAATCACTATCAAATACACTCCTCTACTCCACAAGCACGATGACACACACACACACACACACACCATCTTTCCTTCTGGATGTCGTACCAATATTAGTTCCCTGTAGCTGTAAATCAATACATGTATCTAACATATGACAAGGTACTATGAACTAGCCATTACTGAAGATGCAGAATTGGTGAGGTAGAGAATGTTGCTCACGAATGCTATCCGGACGTACAATGAAATTAACTATACACATTCGGTCCGTGTACCATTCGTTCTTTTGAATTTCAATTAAGAACGGAAAAACAATAAAATGGGAAAACAGTTTGTTATTTCATTATTCCGTTTTAGTGTCAAACAAAAAAACTGATTTCCGACCTCTATTTCCAATATTTAAGGTTATTTAAGGTTCATTTCAAATATACAACAATTAAGAACAGTCTCGGTGCCTATTTTGATTTTGATATTTTATTCTCGGGTTTCTGTGCCCCTGAAGTTATGCTGCGCTTAGCACGCTGCGTGTGAATTCTGGTCACTGTCAACAAAGGAGTTTATCGCCTACCAGTTGTTTAACTGTTCTCGTCACTGATGGAGTCCAACAATTACTTTCTTAGGCACGAAAATAAATGCATCTCTATAAAAGAAGAGGACATGTTTGTCCACAAAATGGCGATAATTTTTCAGGTAAGTTCTTGTGGGGTTGTGTTCCGAGGAAGAAGGCCGCCGACACAGGAAACGCTTTAACTCACTTTATTTGTTTAGGTTTAGTTATAACTAATCTATGTAACAATGGAGGGGTAATGTAAAAGTCACGCCGCGTGGAGAGCCCCCAAGCTTTGCATCCTTTCGGATGCGCTACCTGGGGGTTCTGATTCTAACCGGATGTTTCCGCCCGGATGGTCTCTGGGCAGGAGGCGTGGCCTCCATGACGCACAATGGCTAGTGTTGAGCGCCCGCCCCCAGTGTATTATGTTTGCCGCCATCATGTGGTCAGGTGGGGTAAATACAACTTGTATATTTATTTCTACTCCGTTGTGGCTATGTGCAGATACTACAGCCTGCTGATACATATGTTATTATTAATTCGCAACATTCTTAGGTATTTTGTTGAACATATTTTCAAACTGATCGCTTGCATAGCTGCTACTACTGCTGCTCCTGCAAACTATGCTATGTATGCTAATGCTATGTATCCCATAGATATGTATCCCACTTTGACAGTGTAGTGGCCATTATGACAATGACGTTTCTCTTCGGATTTTGGAAAACTATCAGCACCAAGACTGTTTTTTGAATGTTGTATATTTGACATGAACATTAAATTAGATACTGGAAATTAGGGATGTCCGATATTATCGGCCCACGATATTATCGGCCAATATTGGCATAAAAAATCAATATCAGAAAATATTGGTATCGGTTTTTAAAAAAGCTCAAAATGACTAAAGTGGCCTATGGCATGTTATACCTTGTTGGAAAGCTCTAATTGTCCTGAGTCGAATGCAAGCGACCATTTTCTGTTAGTACAAAGACAGTGTGAAATAAATAAACACTTTGTTTGAAATAATTTCAGACATCTGTTATGTTTCAAGTGAGGACGTGGTTTGATGACATCATCAAACGCGCCGCGCCGTCTCAATAACAAGCCTGGGCATGTACGGCCATGTAGTGGGACGCTAGTTGTAGCTGTAGTTATATAGCCGCATATATCGGTATCGGTTGATATCAGTATCGGAAATTAAGAGTTGAACAATATCGGTTATCGGTTATCAGTAAAAAAGCCAATATCGGACATCCCTACTGGAAATAGAGGTCGAAATCTGTTTTTTTGTTTGACACTAAAACGGGATAATGAAATAAACTGTTTTCCCATGTCATTGTCTTCCGTTCTTAATTGAAATTCAAAAGAACGAATGGTACACAGACCACATTTGCTGTGTAATACCCATTATTTGTAACACACACCTTAAGTAATAAAACTATTTATTTATTTATTGAAGATATTTTGATCGTTTGTTGTTTTGATCTAGTTGTCGTTTTATTTTTGTTTTGTTTTACACATATGCACTGTAGTTACAGATGTCAATAAAGACTGATGAATCTTGAATCTGAACATTGTAATTTATATAAACCTGACAGTCTCTCAAGACTAAGTAGTAATAAAGGGCTTGCAAGTAAACTAGAATATTTTGGCTATCCAAATAGGCTCAACTGTTGGTCTGTGGAGATGGAAGAAAATGGGGGGTACCATTTTTAGCTTCAACCCAGAATTGTCTACTGTAAGAACGCTCTGACATGCTTTTGCAACGTAATGTTTTCTGTTTGTTGCATCTTGCCTGAATCTTTTCTAAAGTGTAACTTATTAATAATAATATTCTAAGTGGACTGACATTAATGATTAACACATATGTTAGTGTGATACTCATTTGTGTCATTAAAACTCACACATCTAATAATTTTGTGAAATAAATCATATGTATGTCTGTCATTATTGGGAAGTGAGACCATCCTGATCTTGTGAGTTCACATTCTGTTTCTCTCTGCAGATCAGTTTGAGCCTGTTAAAAGCCTTTTCCAAAAATGTAAAAATGATAGGACCAATCAGAGCTAGGGAGGGAGTTTCAGGTCATGACGGACAAGGAGCCGCTATTGTTTCATAACAATGGCGGTGCCCAAGGAAAGTGTAGAAATCAACGGGGCAATCAAAACTGTTTCATCCGAGATAGAATGAATAACGATGTTAAAAGATAAACAGAAATCTGCATGGAAAGCTTTTATCAGAGGAGAATATGTTTTTGCTTTAGTACTTCCAACTGGATTCGGTAAGAGCAAAGAGAGCAACAGCCTCACTCTGATAGCGTGGAGTTTTTTTTAAGGACGTAAGGCCGCTCCCATTATGTGGAACTCAATTGCTGCCCAGCCAAGGCCAGACTGATATTCGTTGTGAAACACAAACTTGAATATCTGGATGGTCTCACAAGGGTACAAATACACAGCCAGCATGTTCAAAATTGAAAAAGTTAAGCATTTTAAATGACACTTAAAACGTCCTACATCTCATCATCCCATCTCACTGTGTACTAAACAGACATCTTTACAGCCTAGTTAAAAGTAAAACACATCTCTAGTATGAGTGAGAGACAGTCCTGTCTACAGCTGCTGCATTACTAATAGTTTGTATAGCGGTCGTAAACAAGAAACCCTATCGCTCTGTTGTATTCTGACTAGAGTTGTTGCACAATCAATTACACATGGAGCTTACTCCAGAACAAGTGACAGCATACAATCTCTTTGTCTTCACTTGTTCACCCACTTGTTCCACAAACACTGTTGGTTCTGCTTTTTGCCACTGAGTAAATAATATTCAAAATAATTGCCCGTCAGTAAAGAAACGCAAATGTGGTAGTGAAGGCAGGATATGTCTTGCATTAAAGTAGAACACTTTCTTACAGTGGCACTTTACCAATTGCTGGAAACAAAAGCAAATAAATAATAAAAGTAACTAACTAGCTAGCTAACTCGTGAACTACTAACTAACTAGCCAGTTGACTAAAAAACTAGCTACAAAAGCAAAGAGATAATTAAAATGTAACTAGCTAACTAACTAGTAAACTACTAACTTTTTACCATAAAAGTCAGTGTTTTCCCAGTTTGTATATAATGCCTGGTCCTTACCCTCTATATTGTGAGTGTAGGTTTAAGTGAGACCAGTCAGTCCAGCTCTGAGACCACAGCCTCCCATGATGAGGTGGGTTTGAGACGCCAAGGGAGCTAACTCCACCCCCCATCCTGAACCACATTCATAAACAAACACACCCACACCAACAGAGAACAAGCAGATATCGAACTGATCGCATGTGGCTGAACCTGCACTAAACACACACACACACACACACACACACCACACATGTACAAACACAGCTTGTTTGCTAGTTAGCTTTTCTTCTCTCTTTCTTCCAAACGTCCTTCACTGTTCATATACAAGAACACACAGGAAACATACACACACACACACACACACACACCCTGGGCCATCTGTTAGCTACAAAGCAGGAAAAGGAGAGAGGAAGGTGCATAAACAGGTCTGTGTGTGTGTTTGTGTGTAATTCTCTACAATGTGTGTGATGACGTGTGTTGGTGTGATGAAACAACGTCAATATCTAAAAATGAATCACCCCTCTTCCAACCAGTTGGAGACAGATAGGAGAGACAGGGGGGAGAGGGACAGAGAGAGGGAGACAGGAGACGCAGAGAGACAGACAGACAGAGAGAGGGGTGTTTACCTGACAGCAGGTTGTGTGGTCGTATCTTATCTGCCTCTCTCTCCTCCCCACTTCCTGTCTGCTCCTATTCTCTCCCCCTATTCTCCCCCTAAGCTCATAAGGTCATATGAGAGAACTGGAAGCTCTCTCCTCTATCTCTTTCAACACACACAAGGATTTTTTCAACATTGTTTTAAATATTTGACAATTGTTTTTTTGTCATGCCGATATAAAGTATTTAGAATTTGTAGATATGTAAAAACAGTTCCACAAGGTTAAATAATTTCAGTGAACGTACAGGTGTAGAGTCTGTATACCTGCATTGCCTCAGTAACCCTCCCCCCCATGAGATTTTAATATGTGGTCTTTTATTTGAGGGTACAAAAAAATATGAATACAAAAATAAAATAATGTTTTCTGGTATTTTTCCATTTCCCAGAAGAGCAGGTAGCATTGTCATAGGATCCAAGCACATTAAAACAAGCATAGCCACACTGAACAAGCAGAAACAAGAGGTTTCTGTACCTTGCAGCGTTCCTGCACCTGCTTTAAATATTCAAAAAGTAATTCTTAGTCGGGGTTTTTGTTAAGATAGCGTTAACTATGCAGTGTTAGTCCCACAGACTTTCACATGACTCTCACACTTGACACTCACAATAAAGACACTGTGTGTGTGTGTGTGTGTGTGTGTGTGTGTGTGTGTGTGTGTGTGTGTGTGTGTGTGTGTGTGTGTGTGTGTGTGTGTGTGTTTGCGTGTGCATGTGCGTGTGCATGCATCTTTGTAAAGCAGGTAAGTTTTGCTGGTTTTGTTCCATTCCTTTATAGTGGCCTTTATGATATACAGCCACTTCTTTTTTACTGACTGTAGAACTATATGTTTCATTTTTGTTGATTTACATCATCAATCCAAGCCCAGACTGCTATTATAGCGATACCCACTTGCTTGTCAGATGTATGTGGGTTATTTTTGTGTTTGAGCAGTTTGGAAGTAAAGGCATGACGAGATTTAGTCTTGGAAAAACAATACAAGAAGTTTGATGGATGGAATATGTACACTAGGGCATAGATGTACTATTGTTGATAGTCTACTTTCCATAACCTTAAATGAAATGTATTGATGTAAACATCAGTTGAAACCTGTTCATAAATCATGTGTGTTGTAGGTAATTTCAGAAATGAGATAATACAATACTCAAGTAGCCAAAAGTACTTGAGAAGACTTTATATAGCTGCATGAATTTGCAAAAAGGGGAATAAAATAGTTAATATTCACCACAGCTTCAATCTACATGAAAAAATAAAAAAATAAAAGCAGAACTGAATATGTAAAAAAAAATGTAATACCAAGTGCCTCTATTTGGAAAATTAAGTGGGCAGCACTAGCATCGTAACTAAATAATGAACACTTTGAGATGTCTGTCCTCTAGGTTCTGGTCTGACCGGGCGAATAGAGTAGGACTAAGCGACTCACGCTTGCAACCAAAACAAAAATGCAAGCTGGCAAAAAAACACTAGCTAGCAAACAAACAACGTGGTTTCAGTCTGCAGTGTTGCTGCACCGACCCCCTGAAAGACAGACGGTCTGATCATCGCCGGCTTACTGCACAGCAGAGCAGTGTTTGGACCTCCAAACCGAAGATATCCACTTTACTTCGCCCTGGTCAGTCTGTCTGTCTGCCTATCCATCCCCCACACACACACACACACATCTTCTTTCTCTCCAAGATCTACACATTTCCTCTCTCACACTCTCTATTACACTGCCTCACTACCCCTCTCTCACGCCGTCTCTCTATATATCTTGACTGATTAAGCAGCAGAGAGCAGATAAAGGGAGAGAGAGGTAAGAGATGGGGAGAGAGAGAAGACAGATAAAGGGAGAGAGGGAGGAATGAGAGAGAGAGAGAGAGAGAGAGAGAGAGAGAGAGAGAGAGAGAGAGAGAGAGGAGATAGCAGAAGCAAAGGGGTAGACCACAGGAGATGAAATCAGCTGGAAGAATACAGGCGTGTAAATCAGAAGATAGCAACACAGATAAGTAGACTTTAGTGGTGGTGTGATTGTGTATGAATGTATTTGTGTGAAGCGTGTGTGTGTGTATGTGTACACACACACGCATGTGTGCTGTGCATGTGTTTCTATGTTTGTGTCTATGTGTGTATATGTGCATGTGCACGTGTGCATGTATAGTATCTATTTTTAGCGATGACTGTCTGCGTTTCCAAGCACTAGCATAGAATTGTGCACACACGTTCGAGACCTAGTGACCGCATGGTCACACCTCAGCTTCGTTCTTAGCGCTCCAATAGCATGTTCCCCTCCACATGCGTGATGCGTGTGTCCGCGTCCGATGGTTTCAGTCATCACACGCGGTGCATGAGCTTCGGCAACAGCATGAAAACAAGAGGAGGAGGAGGAGGAGGAGGAGGAGGAGGAGGAGGAGGAGGAGGAGGAGGAGGAGGAGGAAGGGTGTGCGTTAACAAGCTCAGTGTGGAAGCACACACAGTTACTTTGTTTGTGAATTGATTTGATCCTCTTTATCTGTTTGGGCAGGAATGTGATCCTAGTTGTTTGTGAATAGATTGGATCCTAGTTATCCGTTTCGGCAGGGATGTGATTCTAGTTAATTGTGAATAGATTTGATCCTTATCTGTTTCGGGAGGGATGTGATCCTAGTTGTTTGTGAATAGATTTGTTAGTTATCTGTTTGTATGCTTTGTTTGTGATTAGGTCGTTTTCTGAGATTGATTTGTTTGTAGAGGGGTTTGATCCTGGTGAGTTATTTGTTAAACACATACACACACACACACACACACACACACACACACACACACACACACATTGATATACACAAAACATCCAATCACATACACACAATGCATACAGATTCGCACAGACACCCACACATTCAACACACATATCACAGAGTAGTCGACATACAGACATACAGACACACCACTACGACTAACATAACTCCTACCACTATCGCTATACTGCTGCCTGCCATCCTATGGCGTAATTTAATTCTTTAACCCCCTCTGCTGAATCCACGAGTCAAGCACACACTTGTATGCTAAATGGTTGTTCTAGTGGTTATCCATACAGGTAAGGTGGATCGATGGAAGGAAGAGCCAAGCACTAAATCAGATCAACTTCAGTACTTTAGTGGAGTGCCCAAAACACAGCCTGCAGGATCCAAACCACAAGGAATGAATGGATGGATGGATGAACCATCAAATTAATGGATAGATGTACAAATGCATGAATGGGTGGATGGATGATCGAAGGAACTAATATAAATTAGCTTTGGTTTAAACTACTTCCCCAAAGATGAACTCCCCTTTCTATCCACATCCTCCATCAACGGCAATAAAAAATACCAGTTTACCTAAAGCAATCACTAATCCACAATGACGACAACAAGAGAAAGGAGCGATAGAGATTCTTTGACTCTACTGCCCAACAACTTTGTTATTTGCACTCGTCCGAGCCATCGCCGTCTGAAGGCATTTGCATCACAACTGTCGCCTGTGAACTCCAATAATTAGCAAGTTTTATGAGTGGTGTGTGTGGTGTGTGCCTGTGGTGGTGTGAGCGTTGTGCCTAGCAGGCTGCTGTGCTCTGACGCCCGAGGGAGACGCGCCGGGACATGACAGGAGGAGGAAGAGTTCGCGGGATGACCAGATGGCCGGGGGGGGGGGGGGGGGGGGGGGGGAGAGGTGGCGGTGTTGCTCGGGCTTGACCGCCGTGGGTTGACATCAATGGGAGGGAGGGGGGGAGGAGGGGAGGTCTGCATGACGATGACGACTAGATAGAAGATGTGGAACTGGACGGAAATTGCGTTAACTAGACAGAACGAGACTGAGTTTGACTAAACAAGACTAAATTAGATGGCACTGGAATTAACTGGAATCACCAGAATGAACCAGACTAAACTACACTGAATGAGACTGAACTATACTAAACTAGACTGAAATGGGAAACTTCACACTAAACTGGGACATGTTTAAATGAACAGGGAAAGTTTAAAGACAACATGAAATGAGGAAGGATTTTTTTCTTCTGAAATTGTATTCACCTTCATTTTAGCCATGGGCATGTGTGAGTAGGAGGTTAGCAGGGGGTTGTAGGTAGTGCAATCTACAAATAGTCCATACTGCAAAATATGTAATTTTACTTGCCTTAGGTGTGCAAGTTATTATGTCAAGCTATTATAAATAGAATAATAGGCTACAAGAAGTGTTTTTTTCTTTCTTTTTTTACCACCAGGCTAAAGCTGCATGGGCTGCATTAATCACAATGGCCAAGTCATATATCCTGGATGCAGAGGAGGAGCTGATCATTTTGTTCAACATCAGATGTTCTTTGAAGCCTGGTCAGCCATGATGTTCAGAGTAATAGGTTGATGGAGGGCAGACCAATATAGCAGAATCGAAAAAAAATGACAAAGCACAATCGATATGGACATGATGGAAAGAATGAGAGAGAAACAGCGGTGGCGGTGGGGGGGGGAAGATAGACAGATAACGAAATAGACGGAAATGGAGGACACAATAGAAGCTGAGGAAGGAAAAGGGGAGTCAATACATTATTCACTTTGCATTATTCATTACTCGTCACCCCCCCCCCCCCCCCCGCCCTTAACCCCCTCCCGTCTGGTTTGAAACATTATGGCGTCTCCATTCACATCTGATTATTTCTCTGAGTCTCTCACTGCTCTTCATCTTATCACCGCAGAGCAGGTGTTTCCCCCAACTCCAGGAATTCAAATTAAAGCAAATATTTTAATCAAAAAGGCCCCCCCCCCCCCCCCCCCCCCCGTTCCCTGGAGGTCATTCTGTTTTGGAACAATGCCAGTTTCAGTTCATGGAAGAAAAAAAAATCAATTTCCCCCCCCTCTCCCACACCACCAACCAAAAATCAGGGTCACTTTTCTTTTGACAGATTTTCATTTTACAGGTCAGTTGTATTAGAAGTGACTAAAAAGCAGTTTTGGATCAAACAGACTGGTGAATTTGGTAGATTAGAGAGACTGTGTTAACCCCTGGTTAACACAGGGGTTATCGGTCAGATTTGTTCCCTTGTATGGACTCCGGCATGCTTACTATTGAGTCCAATGAAATTCACAATCGTGAACACTGGAGGGTAGGGTAGTAGTGGCTAGAGTAACCAGCTGAAAAGTACTGGGTTTCGATACCCTGTCCCCAGTCTACAGGGCTTTTTACACTGCACTTAGCCTGGGGTTAAGTGAGCTGTTAACCCCGGGGCTAAAGGCCTTTACACACCAAGGACGAAACGAAAAAACGAAACAAAAATGCGGAATATTTGTTGATGAATATTTGTGTTCAAACCTTTCACACCAAGACCGACATGAATAATCACTCCATGCATCCACCGAAAATTAAAAGTTTGAGGACTAGCACTGGAGCAACTGTTTGATCGATATGAGAGAGCACAAGAAGAAGAAACGGAGCAGAAGAAGAAAATGTGCATGTGCATGTGTGTGTGTGTTTACAGTGCAGTGAATTAATTAGCGTAGCGGTGGAATAATCAAAAAGTTACAAATTGTAGTGGCCTGTAAAAAAAAGTTTTTAATATAATAAACACACATTCAACTCTACACACTGGAGATGGGCTTGTTATTTCAAGTGTGCAAGGGTTTTCATCATTCATGACTGGACTGAACAGAGGGGGTTAGTATATGTTTGCATTGTATAAATCAAAATGTGTTTATCATATGTATGCATTTATTATGTTATACTGCATGGCCTTTAATAGTCAGTTTATAATGGTCAGCTTCTTATGCCTCTGGAGCTCAGTGGATTGTTCAAGGAAAGACAGTGAGCCCATATGCTTCCACTATCTTTTGCTTTAATCCTGCCTGTCCACTGTCTTTCAAAATCTATTGACTGCGTCACCAAAAGTCATTATTTTATTGGTTGGCTTGTTTTTTTCGGCATCCGAAATTCTCAGAAATCGAACAAGTTGTGAGAAAAAAAAAATCCACATCGTTTCGGATTCGGTGTGGATAGAGTCATAGAGAAAGATGGGTTCAAATTTTTTAATTGACGTGCGATTTATTTACACAAATTATTCCTGCTTGGTCTGAAAAGGCTTTAAGGGAGCTGTTAGCCCCAGGCTAAGGGAGCTTTCACACGAGCATAATCCTCACAGATTCCAAAGTAGGCTAACCCTGACTTTAGCCGAGGGCTAGCTGTCCCTGCTCCGGAGCAGGGTTAACCCCGACTTTGCAGGGTTATCCCCTGAAAATCATCTCAACACAAAGCTAAAAGCTGCCAGTAAGGATAGCCCATGTATACCTATACATGTAGGTATCCTTGAGCAAGATGCTTAACCTGCCCCCTTCCTGCTACTTAATGACTTGTATCTGAATTCACTATAAGTCGCTTTGGATGTGGACTGGAAGTGTCTGCTAAATTCACAAACAGTACAATAAACTTTTGCACCAGCGATCTGACGTGGGGAACTACAGACGCGATCACTGGTATGAGTCCCGTGTGTCTAGCAGTGTATAACCTACCTGCCAAGTAAACAGGTAGTTTGGTTCAATATTCAATATACGTTCAATATTTCTACACAATAGGGCTGTCGCCAACTAGGATTTTCATTTTTTTGTCAACTAAAAGCAATCCATCCTGACTATTAGTCGACTAATAGTCATCATTTATTTTTTAAAACTGTAATCCAAATCTCAGTGAGTAGGCGTACTCGTTTTGTAGGCAATTTTGTTTTGGTGTGCAAAATAATTCTTGTTTCCACTTCACACATATTGAAAGTCAGTTTTAATATACTTCATGCAGTCTATGTGCGTTAAACCTACACCTGAGCTTTTTGTACCCCCAGCTTATAGTTGTAGAGCTAGCGGGGTACACTTCTAAACTGCGATTTTAATCTTATATCCGTTGGGGACATTTACATACGTCTCTGAGACGTAACTGGTTTAATTGCGTTTAGTTAAGCTGCTGTTAAGGGCAGGGTACTCTGTAATTCGTTTGGTCAATAATAGAAATATTGACCAAACGATGGCTCTATAGAGAGGAGTGCTGTTGCCAGACAGCTTCGCTTGGAAGCTCGGTCTCCTCAGCAGGTGTACACCACTAGACACACTGGGACTCATACTGGTTATTGCATCTTAAGTTCTACTTGTCAGATCACTGTAATTCGGAGCGTGAATATCTGTTAAATAATCAATATATTTCTTCCTTAAAAAAAACGACTTTCAAACTACATAAGCTGCTATTGAGATGTGTGATTCTTACACATCCACACAGCAGCCCTATGCTGCTGTACATTTCAATTTTAGTGTTGATGTCGGAACGATCCTGGCGATCCTCATTTAAAACCACGTGTAACGCAGTAAATAAACAAAGTCACATTTCCCAGTGTCTCCGTCATCACGCTGGATATTAACAGCAGCGTGACATTTCTCCCACTCCCGCAAATATATGTGTAAAGTTAACATAAACATAAACAGCTAACCGGCTAGCTTACATTAGCACAAGCTAAATACATATATTAATACAAGTGTGTTTTAAAGTTTACCAGGATATTGCTGCATAGTGTTAGCTAACTACGAACGTACCAGGGTTTCCATTAGTTGTCAATCTGGTAGTAATGTTAGGCATACATTTAAAATTATATTCGGGGCTACTCTCAAAACATTCAGGGCTTAATCCCTGACTATGACCGGTGGCGACGCTGATGGTGCACTGCATGGACAGGAGAGGCTTTTCAAAGCCGTTATGCTGGCTGACAGATTACACCCGGCTCTTGACGTTACGTGTTATAAGCAGTGCACCAGCGCACTAAAATGGAGCGGACCCAGAAAGAGCAAGAGTGGGGCAAAGAGGGGCTGAGCAAATCAATGTGCTGAGCGCAGCTCTACATTGAATTAAGATTTTACCCATTTTAAATAGTAAAACAAATTTAAAATCAATATGTGGCAGTATGGGTATTTTGTGGAAAAGTCAAACATTCAGTGTGTAGTTTCAATAAACGCAGTACTGTTTTTCAATACACTGACTCCTAATTGTTGATTGTATTCTGTTTGTCTTCATACAATGTAATTATCACTTATTGTTACTGCACCATTGGTTTTGGCCTTGATGCCCTACATTTTGGCCGCATGGCCCAATACATTTGTATTATCAAAGGCCAAGTAGCCTTGCCCTAAAAATGATTTAATTCCAGGCCTGAAGTACCCTGCCCTAAAAAGTAGCCTAACCAAAACACAATTAAACCTGATACGGTTCACATTTCAAAATGTCGGCAATGGATATAACACTAACATCCTTGTTTAGAAGTGTATCCCACTAGCTCTACACCAATAAAAAGCAGGTTCAAACACTGCATGGCCAGTAGAGCTCCGGTCCGGTACCTTTTAGCACATAGACTAAAAAGTACTGGTTAAACTGACTTTTGATATGTGTACACTGGTGACAACTATCAGAAAAACCAGTAGGAGGATTCGTTAAGAGTTGGAACGTGAATTCAATTAGAGTTTTGGGGTATTTTTTGCATCCCTCGTATGCTGCATTTTTCAATATTTATTTTGCAGAGGTGAAGTTAAATTTGCCGAGACAAAAATAAGCTGTGGTATTTTAAGCAGTTGATTACACAATTTGGGAAGAAAAAAAGAGAGCGATCGCGCGCGAGAGAGGGAGAACGAGAACGAGAGCGAGTTGTGCTCAGAACAACAGACAACAGATGGTGTAAAAGAGAAGCCATTAACAACTAACTTAACAGTTCAGCTCATGGATATTATTTGTATTGGACCTGTGTAAAGAATGCATTCAACGCTTTTTCAGTTGGGACTCGTTGCTCATGCAAGTCGGAGAATTGCTTCAAGGTTTCTCAAGAAACTGCTCTAAGAAACTCTTTCATTGATCAAAATATATAAATATATAAATGTTGTATTTCTCCCCAAAGGGCTTTGTCAGGTAACCATGGCACTGACGTCAGCATCTCTGATATGTTTTTGTTAGAAAGGTGTGTCCTCGGATCGCTCAGAATAAGTGTGAGAGTGTGCACACATTTAGGGGGGATTAAAGATGACTACATACATTACTTTTTCTGAAAAAGAAAACAGAATTTCCAACACTGCCTTTCTATAACTGCCTGGACACATGTTGTCCTCTGCTTTCCGATTGTGATCGTCTCAGTGTCTGTTTTGCTCTACTATTCATTTCCATTATCTTTTAAAGAAAAAAAACACTTGGAGAAGAAAACTATGACAATGAAATGCAATATAACTACATTTTCATGTTTATTGCTTTTTCCAAGCCTCAGATAAGACCATTTAGCAGTCAAAAAGAAACAAAGAAAAGACAAGCCTCATGATTCAGAATTTTGGAATCCTCTGATCTCCCTGGGAGGGGTGTGTGTGGTTATAATTTGTCATAACAGCAAATGATTGAAAGACCTTCAAGGTGCAAGCATCACCTCCACTCTTTTCTCTAGCATACAATAAGAATACTAATTTGGACTTGTAGAATGCCTTTCATACTAACAGGAAACTAAGAGCAGAAAATAAATATAAATATACATTATATATGTGTATATATATATATATATATATATATATATATATATATATATATATATACACATATATGTATATATATATATATATATATATATATATATATATATATATATATATATATATATATATATATATGCACCACATGATATATATATATATGCACCACGTGATAGTGAAGACAGACAGGAACGAGAAAGCCAATGGGTTGAATGAGAAAGCCAATAACGGGATTGTAGCATAGGAGTACAGGACGGAATCGAACCTGGTATGCAAAAAGGCGCATTTCCAACATGCACTAGCCCAACAGGTTGGAATCATCCAAACAATTGTAAGATAATACAGTCTCAATGAAAATATGGAGCCCTATCGATGATAAATGAAAAGACATAACATTGCTTTGTTGATATTTCATTGTCCGGGGGGGGGAGGGGGCAACGGTTGAGGATGCTGGTTAATCTAAAAAGCAGGGCTTGGATACGTGCGGTCTGTTGGGCAGTTAAGGAGCGATGTCAACATTAAAGTTATGTCCGCTCTGGCCTGCCTCGTTTCCAAAAGTACCGTTAGCCCAGCTAGAGTTAACGTTCCATAGCTTCACAGTGTGTTGCTCAGCAAACACAAACGGCCATTCTCCGCCATTTCCAAGCCTTTTTTTGTCTTTATAAACCGAAGCCCGGTTGATATTTCACATCACACGTTCAGAGGACATTTGCTTACACATTCTGTTCGGAAAATCTATTCCGAAATTGAGGCCCATAAAACATACTGGGGGGAGAAATGTGCTGTGTAAATGTTTGCGCTAGTATTCATCAAATTATGAACATGCTGACTAGCTGCATTTACATTGCCTGCCTTACTGGGGACATTAAAACAAACAAAACTGAAATCGAACTGGTGAGATTCTGCTGTTGGAAAATGCTGCAATGGGCAATTAACCCTCAAGCCCAAAGCTAGTCAAAGCACAGTTAGAGAAGTGCAGCTGGTAGCCATGTGGTATTGGAGGAAGAGTAATCATGTTAATGCCCAAGTCACCATCTCCAAAGCAGAAGAAAAAAACATCTTGTCCAGAGAGGGAAAGGAAGGAAACCGAGGGAGGTTCAGAAAACAAGGAGAAAACAGTCGGATATAGAAAAAAAAGCTGAATCCATGCCGTTGTGTGTGATTGGCCAGTGTCCAATTAAAAACAACAGGAACACAATTACTTTTTCCTGGATTTAAGTTTGGCAGGATTTTAACAAGCAGGAAATCAGTGGTGCATTTGAGTTAATCTTCTCCAAGTCACCTCGCAAAACTAATAATGAACCACTCTGCCCAGAACATAAACATCCGCATCAAAAAGCCAAAAGTACTGAGTAATGACTTAGTACTTTGACTTGCATGTCGATATAAAGACGACACCCCAGAGATCGGGAACCAACTGAGGAATCGATTGCATCACACCACAGCCCACCATGGAGTTGACAACAAATTCACAACTGTCTGAGTCACCAGAGAAGCACTCTTGAGTCTCAAGAGTTTTAGCCCCTCTGGGACTTTCGTTTGCATTCTCCTGATGGTTACAGCCAGCGCCCACCTGTCAGCAACGAATGTCCTCCACTCCTCGCTCGGTGAGGCGGTGGAAAAGGCCAACTATTGGCGTCATTATCGCTAAAACACCCATGACAGGTGGTGTTATCCGGGGGGCCCTAGCGGGGGTCTGGAGAAGCGCTGTGGGCGTGTAACTGTTGTCAGCCTTTGTGACCCCCGCCAGTCAGAGGGTCCACAGACACCGCCTGAGGCGCCATCAGACACCCGTCCCACTCGCAAGCGCTGCGTTCACAGCGCTAGAACTCTGACAGCACTCGGTGAAGATTGGGTTCATTTTTCCAATAGGTTCATAGTTTATTTAGTAGTGCTTTTAGTTAGTGGAAAGATATGATGGGGGTTTAAATGTAAGTTAACCTTCATTTCACAATAGTTGGGCTTTTGTAAGTTGTGTGTGTGTGTGTTTGTGTGTGTCAGTTTGTATGACTGTGTGCATCTATTTGTGTGCATTTGTACACGTGCATGTGTTTCTGGACAAATGTTGCTTGTATGTGTATCTGTAAGTATACTTATTAGTGTGTTCTTGTGTATATGTACTGTATGTGAGTGTATGTATTTGTCTGTATGTGTATGTATATACAGGATGTGCATTTGCTTATATCTCCATCTGCACATGGCACTGATAGACATCCTCCACGTCTCGTAACAATGTAATAACCGCCTACACTGTGATCGCGAGCTTGCGCCGTGACTACTTCCTGGACCGACCCGCCACCCAGGAAGTAATGAGACTCTAAATATCTTAATCAGAGATTGCCCTGGCTAACGCGGCCCCAGGGCGCCACTTCGCCCCCCCCCTCTAAACAGGCCCAATAACAGCTAATACTTTTCAGCTGGCTCAGAAATGACCAACGTGTGTAACAATTAAAAGCACTGCCCGAAGCAGGAGCTGTTCCGCCCCATGACACTCGTCCTGCATTCATGCGTTTCCTTTTTCCAGGGCAGTGATTGTTTCAAAAACCGACGAGCAGACAATGACTTCATTGTTTCACCATGAATTGAAGCTAATCATTTAATTTCCAGAAAAAGTTAATAAATACAGGTACATACACAGCTAAGCGAAATCAGTAAATTCCTGTAATAATAACATCTGCTGAACTCTCAAATATACATCTCTCTAGGCCACAATCCCTTCCCTTACCACATTTTAAAATAAAAATATAAAAAGTTAAATATATAGCGTAAGGACAGGTGGAGTGCATCACGGTGAAACTGCTCCCTAGAATAGACCGTCATGTACTGTTCAATTATAACTCCAGAGCGCGGACACGTCCCACCCTAGGCACTAGGCCCCCATTAGCAGTGCTGATGCTTCCACTAGCGTAATTGGGACCTTTTTTGAGCTGTTGGAGCCTGTAGCTCTTTGATAAATTACCCAGGGAACGAAAAGAAGGGCACATTTCTGTTGCCAGCGTCTATCTGAAGAGCCAACTGAAATGGTGAGCTAAAATAGCTACCATTAATGTTGAAGGCGAACATCTTTATTATTTTTATATGGATTAGGCCTGTTAAAGTATTGTAGAATCGTGTGGATTTGTTCTATGCCTAGATTTAGGAAGAAACGGACCAAATAATTATTCAATCTGTTTGTGCTAGGCCTGGTGATGCAAAAACGTTTTAAATACTAAACAAAATACAATTAAAGAATGCAAAATCCAATCAATTTCTGCATAAACAATAACAATAGCCTAGTTATCGCTTGCTTAATACCCGTCTGGGTGTAGAATATTTTGATTTGAATTAATTTGGCTGACGGCGTGTCTTCCAGTTGAGCAGGCATGTCGAGCCGCCTGCCGCCTGGAGACTCAGTGAAGCAGTCTGGTCATGTGACATCTGTAAGGGATGGAGTGAGACAGATCTCCGAGGCCCTGGACCCATACGATAACCGCAATACGCCGGCAAGTTATGCTATATGGCGCTTCTGTATAACTCCTATCCAGTCAGCATAAAAAGAATCTGGAATCTTCTCACCGTTGTAGTCTGTGTTAATGTAGTATTTACTATTTAGTCATTGAGCAATATTATCTGAAGCGACTAACAGTGGCTTGTATGTACACATTTATTTGATATGCAGGATAGTCTAAGTCAGGTCAGGGTCTTTGACTCCCAGCCGAAAGGTTCTGGGTTCGAACCCTGATGTCCACAGTCTACCTGTCGGCGTCCTTGAGCAAGATGTCTAACCACTTACTGTTATTTAATGATATGCATCAAACAATTATATTAATTCATGGTAAGTGGCTGTGGATAGTGTCTCCTAAATGACACTAAATAGCAGTAACTAATAGCAAATATGCTGTGAGCATAGAAAGATCTGGAATATTAAACTCAGTGGCAATTTGTTGCTTTCTTGCGTTTCTATAACAGTAATTTGTGTTTCTCTCACAGTTTTTGTTGATGGTTTGGGTATGATCTATACTTATCGGCAAATTGTTACACTGAGCCCGTCAATAGCCTTTACCCCCAAGAAAAATTGGTCTTCTACAATATCAACTGAAATCTTCTCCTCAACCTCGCCAGGTTGCAAGTGTTAAAAAAGAAAGAATTCAAGCTCTGAAACGAGATTTTTTTTTGTTGGATCACTTGGATCCAACCATAAAATCACAAACCAGCTTAGTGTTCGGCCACAATGTGATTTTGTACATACAAAGTAAGAATAATAATGAGTGATGTGAGGAACATCTTGAGACCTTATAGGTCTTGTGTGACACACAAAAAACCCAAAGCATTAGAAGAAGACAGGCTTTTGTCGGACAGCTGTCCGGTCATATGGCGTATGCGCTCTAATTCTTTCTTCATCAATGCCTCATTAAAAGTTGGACCAACATGTCACTTAAATCTACCCACCACTTCATCCACAATGCAGTTCAGCCGCTTTTTGTTTTCATATATGCACGATGGTGATATAATTATGAGAGAGCGCTGTTACATTTCACATAAAATGTGTCATTGCATATAGATTATCTACTGTATTAAATGCAAGATGTTTAGAGGCCAAATAACTAAAACAACTTAAGATGAAAGACAGATTGTACACGTATCACCATACACTGTGTATATAGCATCAGATTTGATGATACGGAAAGGTTTTCATAGGAATACTGTAGTCATGGCTACAGTCATTCAACTCCCAGGCAGAACCAGGTTGTGCATTCAATCCTCGGTGTCATTATCCATAGTCTACCTGCTCCTTTATGACCTACAGTATCTGCATTCACTACACATCACTTTGGATCAGAGAATCTCCTTGAAATGACTCATTTTTGTACTGTACTCATCATTGACTTGCCGGTCGACAGCTACGGCTGTTCTATAGAGTCTGATGGGAGAGCTTCTTCTTGGAGAGAGAAGACAGGCAGGCAGGGGAAAGACATGATTAAAGACTGACAGAATAATCATCTGAGGAACTCACACAGAGATAGTGTGTGTGTGTGTGTGTGTGTGTGTGTGTGTGTGTGTGTGTGTGTGTGTGTGTGTGTGTGTGTGTGTGTGTGTGTGTGTGTGTGTGTGTGTATGTGTGTGTTTTTGTGGCTCCGTCTAGCCACATCAACTAAAGCAGACATACATACACATAAATGGAAATATGTGCTTTTATAGACGCACACACACACACAAACACACACCTACCAAGGCACCCAGCTACGAACACACACACTCACTCACACACATTAGAATGGCCACTTATTCCCTAGAAGGAAGGAAAACTATGTTTGTGGTTTGAAGAAGTGGAAGGGGAGAGACGGCGTCAAGCTAAGAATGACTCACGCCGACATAAACACGCTAGCTAGCAAAACATGCTAATTCCTCCCCATTCTGCATTTCATTACTCGGTAAGTGACATCTCTTTCATATCACAATAACGATGGAAGGAAGAAAAATAAAAAATGTTTTCCTCTTGGCAAACTGTGGTGAGACGATGGCCACGGAGAAGGCAATTTGCATGAATGTGGAAAAATGCCTGCAGGGTTTTTTTAAAGCACTCGACATTAACAAATCTTTTAATTACCATTTGTCAACAACAGTGTTTGGAATAATTTCCATTGCTTAATGCTGGGGCTTTTTAACGCTGCAAAGAGCCCAATATTAATTTCCATTAATACTCTTTTGTTTCTTGTCAGGCTCTGCAGCAAACCAATAATAAACAAATAAAAAAACATTAACAAACAAATAAGGTGACCTCTGTGCTAAGTGGTGTGGACAGAAGAATGGAGCCGGGAAAGAGGCATGAGCGTGAAAGAAAGAAAGATATTGTGAGAACAGATGGATGCACTAGTAAGAGCACAGCAATGCACCGCAGAACTAGGGGGAGAGAGAGCGAAAGAGAGAGAGCGAGAGAGAGAGAGAGAGAGAGAACAGAAAAACCAAAAAGACTAAAAAAACAAATCAGATAAGATTCGGTAAACAACATTTTTGCTATAATTGGTTTGTGAGAATCTGCAGATTAAACGTTATGTGACGTCTGTTCAACTTCATCTTTCTTGCTCGAGTAAAAAACACACAATCTAAATACGATTCTAAACAAGAATCATGTTTTCTTTTTGCATGGCATTTAAAATAATAAGACTAACTTTAGTGTAACTATTTGGAAGTTGAAACTAAGGCCCTGAGAAATGTCAACCATCTTCCCCTCCTCTCTGCCATATAAAACTATAAAACAGAAAATGAATTCATTAAAAACGCAGCTCTTAGGCTGCTCTTCTGGTTCCCTGGTGGCAGGTAGTGGCAATGGACAGTGTGTGTTGTGTGTGTGTGTGTGTGTGTGCATGGAGAGATGAGGGGTAATTAGTTCCATGCCCTTGAGCAAGGCAGTTATCCTCCAATGGTTCCAGAGAAAGTATTGAATGTTAGAAGAATGAGGCTGCTCCTGTGTGTGCGTGCGACCACACTCATACACACGCACACATGTGTGTGTGTGAGTGTGTGAAGCCGGGCTGAGCTCCAGCAGCACTCCTAATCTTGGCGGTCTCACCGTGTCTTAATCAAAAGCATTTTATAAAACTATCCTCCCTGTAGTACGCAAGCAGCTGCTGCTGGCACCACGCACATCCCTTTAGGATGGAATAAACCACTCCCCCAAGTACAGTAAAATCCCCTCTTGTCTCACACCTCCGAGCTTCACACAGGTATTATGCCGCTCCCACTGAAAACAGACACTGGTTCAAAGTGCTGATATACATCACATCGGTTCTGTTGCTACTGGTTGGCTTTCAGATACTGAGGACAACAGCAACTCTCTTTCTTTCCCGCTCTCTCGATCTCTCTCAAAAAAACGTATCTCTTCTAGGGCTGTGCGATATGAGGATATATTTCGTGTGACGAAAGAAAAACATCTATTGTTTCATATTATGCTCTATCGTTTATTTCGTTGTGTCGCAAATCACACTCTTTACGGCAATATTTTTCGGCATTCTTCCACATGGCACATGAAGGCAACACAAACAAACATGGAGGAGAGTGAACGTGACCAGCCATAACAATACAAGGAGCTTGTATTGTCATGGTGGGACGTGGACATGGTTTTAAAAGTCTGACACGGACCAGAAAACCGTACTTTGCAAAGTATGCCGCAGACCGGTCCCCACAACAGACTCAAACACCACTAACCTCTTTTACCACCTACGCAAGAATCATGTCAAACAGTACGGAGAGAGTCTACGCATGAGATCCACAAAGGTACAGTCGAGTGCTCAAAATAAACCCCAGACTCAGACGTTGCAGGAAGCTTTTATATTTTATATATTTTTGTGAGCCTTATTTTGCTGCTATAGTTTAAACTTGAAAGTGTTCCATGTTTACATTTAATATTTATGTTAGGCCTGTTTTTATTTTTGTTTGCTGCTACAATTCAAACAGTTCTACTGTTAAAGAGTATTATATGGTTGGTTTTGATATGTTTGACCATATTCACATTTTAGGCCTATATTTATTTTGTTTGCAACTATAGTTAAAAAGTGTTTTCTATTTACCTTTTTAATATTTTATATTTTGTTACATGCTTGATTGAAAATTTGCACAAAGGTTCTAAATGAATAATAAATAAATAATATATACTTGTCGAGTATATAATTCAATATGTAATACGAAATAGGCCTTTCCATGTGGTCATTTTATATACATTATTTATTCATTGAATTTACAGAAAATGTGCTATTACGTGATATATATCGTTATCGGGATAATGAATGACCTATATCGGGATATGATATTTTGGTCATATCGCACAGCCCTAATCTCTTTGAGACCAGGGAAATTACTTTGTTGGATTAAGTAAATTATACTAAAGAACTTTATTTCAAAATCAGTTCTTTATCTCACAACTTGGAGTTATGTTTAGTTTGTCACAGCTTTGAGTTAGAGACAAATTGTCGCTTATTCTCCGTCTAGACATTTGTGCTAAAAGTCTATATATTTGTATACAAGTGTTTTTTACAATATACCTATTTTTACATATTTTACAGGATTATACGTTCTATGTTGAAACTTAATGTTCTTGTTTTCATCAAAGCCTGAACACATGTCTCAATGAGGGCAGCTAAACAGGTAAACAATGGAAGGATGGAAGGATGTACACGTTTCATTTTGAAGATAAATATCATGTTTTTCATCTGCCTGTGGATAACTTGAAAACTTCTGCCCTCCAAAGACTGGTTATTAGTTTGAACGTTTTGTTTGCCTTGTGATGCATGTGGGAAAGATCTGTCAAACACTGAATAAAATCACACTAATCTTTTCATTTCTTCTCACCCAACAGAAGGAAACCTTTTATGGTTTATTGCAGTGTATTATTATTATTAGTAGTAGTAGTAGTAGTAGTAGTAGTAGTAGTAGTAGTAGTATTAGTATTAGTATTAGTATTATTATTATTGTTATTGAAGTATTTATGTCTGGTGAGAAGGTAATGTGACCCCTGGGAGACATTTCTCTTTGCCTCTATTTACTGCGTATATTACCACAACCGATATTCCTGCCAATACCACTCAAAATGCTTACAAGTGGCTCCCCAGAGAGATAAGGTTTCATGGTTATTATGAAAAGTATTAAATTAGAGTTTAACATCCACCCCTACATAAGAACCAGCAAACATGGCGCTGCAATCATATGTGTATTGAATTCAACACTCAATATTCAATGCAAAAATATAAACACATGGGGTGGATGTGTGACAATGCAAAAATATAAACACATGGGGTGGATGTGTGATACAGATATATACTTACCGGTACATAGTTTGCTATATAGTTTTCCATAAACATGGTTCATATCTAAGCAAACACACAAACCCATGAAAATGGTCATCCTTGTGCCAACTAAGTAATCTAAACATTTAATGTGGACAGTTGATTTAGTGAGTGAGTGATTGATTGATTGATTGATTGATTGAGTGAATAAGTGAGTGAGTGAATAAGTGAGTGAGTGGGTGAGTGAATAAGTGAGTAAGTGAGTGAATGAATGAGCGAGTGTGTTTGAGCAAGCAAAACAACAACCACAAACATACAGAATGTTCACGAGGCAAAATACCAAAAAGCAAAAACACTTGAAATAAATAAAATAAACAAAAAGTGACAGGCAGATTTCAAACCTTGCTGGAAAGCGGGCGAGAGAGGAAGGCGCTTGGCAGGGGGCCGTGTGGCGAGGGATCCTGGCAGGCAAAGGGAAAATGCTTGCACACCGCGGGGGTGGTTAGGTGGGTGGGGGTGGTAATCCTCTGCCTCCCACCATCACATCTGCTGGGGACGAGGGCTGGACGCCCCACTTCTCACCCAGAAACCTGTTGGGGAAATGTTTTGTGTTTTAGTGTTCAGTGTTAGAAGGAAAAGGCTGCTTTGACAGGGAAAAGGAAAGAAGGGGTGCTTGATTTTAGTGCATTTGTTGCTTGGAGCTTGACATGCTTTGGTTCACTCGTCGTGCATTTGTTTATCCTTAACTTTGTGTCATTTAAACAGTATACTTGACGTAATACAATTGATACAACATGTAATACAGCATTTATATAAAAGGAATTCCATTGAGGCCTTAGCCTGTGGGCCCTCATTTCAACTAAAACATTTTGAGAAATCTCTTTGAAAATAGCGTTTCAATCTCTTTATTACCAAGATTGTAGTATGATGTCAGTTGTGAGTGGACGTGAGAATGCACGTCTAATGATTGACTGACCAATTTTTAACTGTCCATAATCTATTGATTTGTAGATAGGTTGGAATTGGCTGGCTTTGTCAGACCCATTTCGTAAACATTGGAAATGGAGAAAGGCCACCTAATATTTGTCTTTCCAAGCTTAGTATACAGCACAAATATTAGGTGCTTTTACTTGATAAACAAAAGCGATCGATTAATCAAAACTAAAATCTATTAATTATTTCCAGACATTGGACACAACATTGCAGGTGTATTGAGGTAGTTAAACCCAAATACAGTTCAGTAAAGCAACACACCAGCACAACACTAGTCTCTGCTGGGATTTTTATTTGACTTTTACCCATGGCTCGGATATGGGGCTGTCTCTTATCGTCTACTGTTTTTAGCACTATTGTGTCATTACCGTCTGTTAAAAAAGCTGCCATATAAATTATTATTATTGCTATATCACCACGCCTTGAGAGCCTAACTCAATTAGAAAACTCTCATCTCACCAACCATTGGTACATGATATCGCAACCCGCTCCCCCTCCAACACACAATTTATTTATAAAGGGCTTCCCAAGCAGAGACAACTTTGTCATTGAACTCCTTGCCGGAGTGTTCTCCATTCGCTGCACTTCATCAACGCCGCAGTGAGACTTGTTTCCAAAAGGTTGTATCTGCAGCAACCGTGACATTTATATCATCCCTGGGCGGAGATTATCGCCATAGTTACGAATGGTACCAGATGTTGGATGGGGGAGTGCAAGAAGCTTATCACACAGATAGATCAACTTGATTATCTGAAATGCAACAACAGGCACACACACACGCACAAGTACGCATGTATGTACACGCACACGCACACACACACACACACACACACACACACACACACACGTGTATGTACACACACAGGCCTCTGCCTTTTGAAAAATTGCACTTGCTGCATTCATGTTCTTTAGCATCCGTGGAGAACTCGTCTTTTCCAATGATCTTGACAACACAGTGCGGGCGTAAACTCCTAAAAGATGAAAGAAAATAAGGAAGAAAATAATGAACTTTTAGGGAAGTTTAAGACCGTGTGTCTCGTGTTGCCATGAGTGCCCACCTCGTAACACCCCCGGACTGGCAGATAGGCTCTCTGACACATGCTGTTGACTTTTTGCTGGCCGCAAAGGATCATGGGACAGCTGGCGCTGGTGCGTTGGGTTTGCAGTATGTCAAAAGGTGTGGGGCAAAATTGAACTTTGGTTTAACTTTATGCAAATGGGAATGTTGTGTGGCGGCCGTCTGGCCAATTGATTGGACAATCAACATTCAATGAGCACTGGTGGACTCGTGTTGAATTTAATTTCTCGTTTTTAATGCACTTCCATCTGCAACGTTGTAAACTCCCACCAGCAGCAGTGAGGGTGCAGTGAAAGGGGGGGGGGGGGGGGGGGGGTTGAAAACTGACCACCCTGCTGTCTTATAGTCTTTTTTTAACATTCCCCTGCCCTCTGTTCGCCTGGACGATCTCTCCCAGAAAACATGCTCCAAGATGGGCAAAGTGGGTTATGGCCACTGTGAGGGCTAGGGGGTTACGGGTCTTCTAGGAAGGTGTGCTTTCTGCCTCTAAGGTGGTGGTCTTGTGGTCATGACCCCATTACCACAAAAAAATGCCTTCATACCGACCAAGTTAAATACACCTTTTGACATCAGTGACTCAGAGCAGCAAGTACAAAATACAAGACATGTTATCCTCCATTCAAACTGGGAACTGGAAGAATCCCAGAACATTCTTAATTGTTTTAGAGATTAAATGACTATGGACACTACTTGGCAGTTGGCCTTGGAGAGGACAGAAGGCAGGGCCTACGTCATAGAGATAAAGTATCACATTGGGCCTCATGCAAGAACCACGCGTACACACAGATTTGTGCTTTAATCGCTTGTGCAAGCGTTTTAGGAGCACTTCTCGCATTCACCAAAATCCTTATATTTAGAACTTCTAAATAACTTCTAAATGTTCCATGGCTTTGACTAATAATAATGTTCAAATTAATAAAATAACCTTGTTCTATGTATAATGACGTTAATATAACACTCTTTCGCAATCAGATTTCACAAGTCGGATTAATAAAATTGTATAATGTACATTATACAACAATAATCAAAATCAAAATAGTATAAATAAGTATAAGTCATTTTGTCGTGGATGCTAGTTTAGAATAACTGGTTACTAGGATTTGTAATGTGGTGAGTGGGCATCGATCAGAATGCAGACAGGGGTATTGTTCCATCAAGTCTTCTTTATTCGAGATTGTGGTGATACAGCTCTTGGCTGTGCTTTAGGATGTGTGTGTGTGGCTTGATCTATGGACACGCACTTTCACATGATAGGACCTATGTATTACTTATTTAACAACTCTAAACTTCAATAAATATTCTCTAAGGTACGCCACACTTCACCGCCAACCTACTGAATCCAAAAGTAAACTAAAGCAATCCTTCTGGGCGCTGCGCTCTGTGCGCTTGCATAAACTGTCCTGCCTTATAGAGCCTACTCTTGAGAACATTAACTTTAATATAATTAAACATGACATGATTCATATTTTTGGTTTGCAGTAGTAATAAATACCTCAAACTACATGAACACATGGATCGCTTTGCCTTGCCAAGCCATCTTTTCGAATGTAATTTTAAATCAAACTTTTTTTATGTGCATCCTTCACCGGACACCGCATTGACAGTATTTCTCTCCCCCACTCCTTTACCTTACCAGGTGCATCATTTTGGACAAATTCCTGTACTTATGAGTGTTTGCTGAATCTGATGTGGCACATTTGTATGAGTTGTACGCACAACAGTAAGCAAATATGCAAATATTCTTGCATGAGAAACCATTGTCTGATAAATATTGCGATAGTGATATGATGCAATATATGGCAACACAAGTTTCGAGTCTACTTTTGATGTGTCTGTTAAGTATTCCCAACTGTTATGCAGAGAAACACTAAATACATATATATATATATATATATATATATATATATATATATATACCCACACACACAAAAACGCCCACAGTGCAGCTTTTGCGATTAAATACAACCCATGTGATAACGAGATATTGTGGCCATTCATTTTGTGATAGCAACATAAACGTGATATATTGCGAAGCCTATGGCAACGTGCTTACGAGGGCGGCGCAGAGGGGATTTGGGGGGAGGGGGGGGAAGACAGAGAGAGAGAGAGAGAATGAGAAGGACAGAAAGAGAAAGAAAGAAAGAAAGAGAGGGAGTCAAAGGAGAAGGATGAAGGGACGGAGATCGCTGGAGGGTCTGACCCACCTGTCCCAATACATAGTAAGGTAGAGAAACAGCCTAAAGAGGCAAGCCGAAGCGGTTTCAGATTGAGGACACATCAGTTTATCCTACCCAGGAAGTGCTATCAACGCAAGATTTTTTCAACTTATTAGACATACACTTAAAGCAAGTGTGAAGGCTGTGATTGGCTGAGATCATCAGCAGTTGACGTGGGCTTAATGGCACAGAAGTAGCTGTCTCATTTTCAAACTGCTCCTGTCCTCCCGCTAGACCGCTAACTACTACTGTGCGTCTCCTCAAAAGGTGTAGTGAACAAGCGATAGGAATGAGGACGCAGGGAAAGGATGCCAAACCCAGAATACAGAGTGTTCCAGCCAACTGACAAACTTAAGTGTACAATGTGAAGATTGGCGATTCATTTTGAAAACGTGGTGCTTTTCAGCATTGCAAACAGATTGACGAAATACAACTGGTCTTTTTTTTTTTTTAACAATACTCAGGCTTCTCCTTCATTTGTGTTATTTGTTTTTCAAACATGAGATTAGAATCCTTTCAGGGCCATTATAACTATAGGTCAAACATTGCCTTTAGTTTTGCAGGCCCACATTCTTCATCTGACTGGATTTGCTGGTGTTTAGGATTAAGATTTGCGATTTTTCAAAGAATTGCAAACAGCCAGCGAAATTAGTGCTGAATATCTACACAAGAATGAATCCATCCTTATGGATAAAATAAATTATTGATCTTAGAAACTGCATGAATTAGAGAATATGTGATCAGACTCACACAGTGTACTGCTTACAATCCTACTTTGTGAGGTACACTTCTGATCAGACCAGATCAAAAAGCCTGGACGTAATTGGATAGAGCTACAACCAATCATATAGAGTCCAGTTTGTTTAATACTGTCACAATAGCGTATTCAACAGACTGTTCCATATCAGTGGCAGCCATCTTGGTTGTCTACAAAAACGCCTAAATTTTGCTCCTCTGTAGAGTCATCATATCAAACCCGCCCCATATTAAAAAAAAACGGTTGTAATTAGCCTAACCCGGGCCTGGCCGGCTGGAAATCTGTCTGAAAGGGAGGGGGGGCCAGACGTATCTTCCAGAGCAAATAAAACATGAGCTTGCAGATTCATCTGGTTAGACGAATAGGAGGCTAGGATTGACCACAGCGGCAAAAAAATAAAGTATATATATCCTGGATGTATTATTATTATTATTATTGTTATTATTATTATATATATATATATATATATATATATATATATATATATATAAATAATGGGGGGGTCAAAGGATGTAGCACTCACTAACATTGGGTGTGTGCCGCATGTAACTGTAAAACCCTTGTTATAAATCAGCCAGGGAGTGCTGCTGCATGCTTATGTTATTTCTCTTTAGCGCTACTAGCCAAACCTCTCCTTTTATGAGTCACTGTAGCCGTGATCAAAAGCAATGCATGCTCTCTGCTGGGAACTCATTTGAATATTGTACGTAACCCTGCCTTCACCCCGTAAGGCGAGCCTCGTTCCCACAACTTTTCAAAAGGACTCGCTGTGTGTGCACGGTACTGTGTTGTTATTGGGAGGGAGAACTGCTGCCGACTTGATTGTCTTACATTCCCACCGTCTCTAATGATTCAGTAGTTTACTTCACAACAACCCTGGGGAGAAAACATACAGTGTGTGACGGTTTCTTTAAACTACTGCAGGCATGGTTTATTGATAACTACCTTGGTATTGGTTCATCTTTACATATACCACATGCATGAAAACATGGGGATCTCTTGGGTCACAGGAGACTGTTCTGGGAGGAGGTAGTTACTGTTTATTTTATTTATTTACTTTTTGTGGACTTCTTATGGACAAGACCGTGAAGTGGGTTGAAAGAGAGGGAACAACATGCATAGCATCGGAACGCAGGTGGGAATTGAACCTGGGTGACCATTAGCAGGTTGAGACGCCGATTTAGTTGTTATTTCTGGCAAACCACAAAAACAGAACCTGAAAAAGACCAGTAGTCAGAGGTTCCTCCCAGAACCTTCTGAAGGGTAAACTTCAGGGCTCAAATCATTTCCTTTTGTCTGCACTGCCAAAATATTTACACCATACCTTTACAGTCTTATACTTTAACATTTCCATTACATGATTGTCTTTAATGAATTGTCCCTTAAATATCTTTAAAATGTGATTCAAGTCCACGTGAAGCCCACTGAATGGCTCTGGGTTTGAAGGATACTATATAAATAAACCTGCCTTGCCTATTCTCTCTGCACCTTATTCTGTTTATATTTTTGAAACTTTCCGGCGACATCACAGTCCGTCTTGATGTAACCGAGGGTACAAACGCTAACTGTGTGTGTGTGTGTGTGTGTGTGTGTGTGTGTGTGTGTGTGTGTGTGTGTAGGGGGGGGGGGGGGGTCTGGCTCTCTTTCCCCCCCCAGGCAAACAGCGGCCCTGCTGGGGCCTGCAGGGGATCTGAAACGGCCATTCCCTGTGAAAGTGAGAGATGTTTGAACGTCTCGGAGGGTCACAGGAGAGACCTTTCCTTATCACGTCCCTGCTCCCTGAATGCAGCATGCACAGAGAGTGTGTGTGTGTGTGTCTGTGTGTGTAGAGGCTATTAAGGAGGATAGCAAGAAGACATAAGAGAGGGAGCGAGAGTGGGAGAGATAAAGAGATACGAGGGAGCAGGCAAAATAATAAGGCTGGTGATTGCTAGGGCATTTTTCATGTATTCTGGCCTTAAGGTGGGGAGTGTGTTTCTCAATAAACAACTCAAATGAGCTCTCTGTATCGCCGGGATATGGAGAGCAGGCAAAAGTGCAAAATGAGGGGCATAACTTGTGTCTCCTCTTGGCGCCCAAGTCCTGTATAATACCGCCTCACTACACACGTTATCCTGGCGATGTCAACAGCGGTGTGTGTTACATCCATCCCCAGCTGGAGAGCTGAACACACAGGGGCTGAGATAACCCTGCCGCTGGACACTAGTACTGAGGCTGGCTTGGTACTCTCCACCACTCTCTGCTGCCAGGCCCCCCTCCTCTAGCCTGGGGGAGGGAGGGTGAGGGACGAGCATGGGCCTGGTTCACCTTAGACAAACCACACTGGAGATACCAGCACACACATTACTGCTACATGACAGTATGGAGAGGAGGAGAGAGGAGGAGGGAGGGGAGAGGAGGAGCAAGGAGAAAGGAAAGGGAGGGGAGTGGAGAGGAGAGGGGAGAAAGGGTGAGGGGGTGAGAGGAGATGAGGAGAGGGAGAAGGAGAGGAGTGGAAGAAAAGAGGAGAGGGGACAAGGAGAGAGAAGACCAGAAAATGTAGATAAGGGGAGGAGAGTCAGAGGGGAGATGAAGAGAGAAAATAAAAAAAGGAGACAATAATAGTACATAAGAAGAATGAAATGAGACACGAGAAGAAGAGAAGAGAGAAGAGACAAGGACAGAGGAGACAAAGGAAGTGAAAAGAAGACTCTCAGGGCAGGGAAAGATGTGTGTCTGTCTGTCTGTCTGTCTGTCTGTCTGTCTGTCTGTCTGTCTGTCTGTCTGTCTGTCTGTCTGTCTGTCTGTCTGTCTGTCTCTGTGTGTGTGTGTGTGTGTGTGTGTGTGTGTGTGTGTGTGTGTGTGTGTGTGGAGGAGCATCATTCTCACCACCTGCTAATTAGTGAGAGGGTTTACCTACCAGCCGTGTCTCCCTCCACCCCTCCTGGCTGGTACAACAGCTCCCATCTCAAACCTCAGGGAATGGAGGGATCTGAATATTGTTGTGATTAAGTGAAGCTGACGGAGAGATAATCGGCCTTCTTCTCCTCCTCCTCACTCCTCAAAGGAACTCTGCAGTTGCCACGGCAACAAAACAGCCCCCAATTAAGATTCATCCTCCATGTTCATTGCTTCAGGTTTTTTGGGTTTTTTTTCCAGTTACGAACAAAAAGTGATTTTAATGGACAGTAGAATGACAGAAGAAGGTGTGTGCATGTATACACCAATGTGTGTATGATGAGCATGTGTGCCTGTGGTGCGTGGGGTGTGTGTTTGTCTGTGTCTGTAGTGCATGTGTGTGTGCATGCGAGCGTGTCTAGTGCATGGGCGCATGTGTGTATGTATCTGTGTAAGTCGAGTGTAGCGCGTGTGTGGGTGTGTGTGTGTGTGTATCTCTCCAGAAGCAGCTATCAACACCAGCCCATCCTCTTGAGGGAGCGGCAGGCAGCTCCTTGACTTTGTACTGAGACACGCAGCACTGGCAGAGCGGTAGCGACTGTACATGAGTCAGCAGCACTCCCACATCAAACGCTGAACCTTTACAGCTCGTTCTGTGTGGGATGTGACAGCCGCGCTGCAGAGGAACAACACACTCGCATCTCCTCCAATGTTTTCACCACTTGGAGAAACTCTTGATGAACTTTGAGCGCACTTAGCCACGCCTAAGGAAGTGACCTCAGGAGGCAGAAGGAAGCATTCGGGGGGGGGGGGGGGGGCAAACAACAACAACACACAACACATAAAAACAACCCTTAATGCTCATTGGCATGGCATTGTATTTAATGAGCTTGCGTAGATCCAAATCGGCACCCCTCTCAATATCAATCAATGATGGACCCACGCACACACACACACACACACGTACGTGGGGGGGTGATGGAAACAGAGCCTGTGTGTTCCTAGTATGGGTTGGAAAGGTGGGTGGGGTAGGTAATGACCACCATTTGTTTTCATTAGGGCTTCACTGCTAGACCGATGACCGCTGGTGTGGAGCAGATTTCAGGCGCACGCACACACACACAAAGTGTTGGGTCATCCAAGGAGAGGAAGGGCATGTAAGGACAGGAGCAACCTCTTTATAACTGGGTTAGGTTACGGGCGTTTGAATTAGGTCAGGCTCGTTCCTATGGCTCTTTAATCACAATGAGTGTCTCGACGGGGCTCCAGTGCCTGTGTTGGGATCACATCTTTTCGCCTATTCTTCCTGAGGGGACTCAAGAAGTGTGGCACGTCTGTCAAAGCACTCACTCACTTCCTTGTGCACTATGGAGAGCGTCCTCACCGCTGTTGTTCGCAAGGCCTTTTGACAGCGGAGCGCGTCATTGGCTGCCGCCTCCCCCTCCGTGCATCTATCACACGCGGCGATGCCTTAGGAAAGCATGAAGAATCACTACAGACTGCAGCCACCCAAGCTATATGGACCGTTGCTGCCGTCTGGCAGACAACGCCAAAATATACGTTTTAATTTAACGTATATTTTTCTATGACTACTACATAGTTGTTGCTGCCATGTCCTAAGAACTTCACTGTTCAAAATGACCCTGTGTTATACTGTTGATTTGATAAATAAAACACTGAATTTGAGATTTGACACCCAGCTCCTTACTAAAGTCATTCCCAGTGGGAAAAAGGAAGCAAGCTAACACACAGAGAGATATGACTAGTATGGCTGCTAGGCTAGGTAGTGCAATAGGTGCAGTGGGTGGATATACTGTACACTGAATGCTGGGAAATATTTACGACCATCATTAAATTAGCGAACTACGATTGATGTGGCTATAAACAAGAGAGCCCACAGAAAGCAAAGTATAGGAGTGGGATCAGGAGTTGGCTATTGTGTGGTTGTGTGTGTATGTGAGTGTGAGTGTGAGTGTGAGAGAGAGAGAGAGAGAGAGAGACCAATAAGAGACAGAGGGCAGAAGAAAAAGTGTGAGACAGAAAAAGAGTGAAAAAATAGTGAGTGTGAGTGTGTAACCGAGAAAGAGAAAAACATGTCAGTAAATAGAAAATAGAATGAGAGGACAGAAAAAGTAAAGAGAGTGCAGGAGGCCGGGTATAGCGGAACAGAGTTGAGTTATCAGGCTGCAGTGTGTCTCAGGGGCCCAGGTCCCAGGGGCCCTCACTACTAGAGATAGAGAGAGGGAAAGAGAGACAGAGACAGGGGGAGCAAAGGAGACAGATGCATACAAAGATAGAGAGAGCAATAGACAAAGAGAGTGAGCGTGAGAGCAAGAGAGAGACAGACAGAGACAGGGACAGAGAGAGAGAGAGAGATATAACTCCATCAGCTCTCCTGATGTGACATCACCAGGTATCACCTCACAGGGTTTAATTGTCTCACAGATTCATTCTTCTTTTTACCCACTTTTTATTTTAAATGATAATTAAAATGAAGATGAAATGAAATCATTAACATACAAAGCCTGTGAAGCACTTTGTAGCAGGTTTTAAAAGGTGCTTGTGAATTTGATTGAAATTAATCAAGTTTATTATCATTAATACAAAATAAAATAAGCCCATTATGAAATCCATTATGCTTCATGTTCATTGCATTGATTGAAATCCTGATAATTTTTAATTGATAGTATGAATGATACAGATGAGGGAATTATAGTGAATAGGCATCACAAATCTGATACAGAATGTTACAGCCGTTTGTTTTGGTGCAGAGACACAGTGGAACATCTCGTTCTCAGCAAGCTACCTATCCTGGACACATCCCTGAGACCTTCACGTCCTGATACATCCAGACTCCAAGATTTACAGAAAAAGGAAATAGGCACATGAACTGAAAGATTTCAATAATAAACAATAATTGGATATGAACAGCAACCAACAACAGATCAGGGAGCCAATCGAAGTTCAGCAACCAGCTAAGTGGAGTAGGTCTGGTATGATCACACACACACACACACACACACCATTTTAGAAATCTTAAAACGGTCAAGTCAACCATGTTTTAAAAATCATGGGCAGTGACCACCAGCACCTGCAGCATGCTTTGGCCTTGGCTAACCGGAAGATTAAGGTCCATCATTTGGCCCGTGATAACAACGGTTATCCCACGGTTGATCTTAAGTGCATTGGATCAATACTTCTTCGCCTCGGCCCTCTTTTCCTTCCCCTCTACATCTGCTGTTCTTTTCTTTTTCCCGGTAAAACCCTTTTCACTTGAAACGACAGGCTGGCAGCCTCATCTCATCTACATTACAGAACACTCGCTGTCTGGTCTGGAAGCCAGTCCACACCTTCAGACAGACAAGTAAGACACAAACAACAACGCGTCACCCTGCTAAAGGGTCCCAGACAGGATCGATAGCGAGACAGCACTGTGCCGGGGGTTCAATCCACTCGGTGGCGTCTCATCCCGCTGGCCAGAAACATCAGAGACCGGATCCTGGCACCTGGGAGGCAGGCAGGCAGGCAGGGGAGCAGAGTAGAGAGTAAGCAGAGAATGTACTTCTGTTCTTTATCTGCAGGACAGATGCCCAGATATCTACAACCTGGTCTGATTCAGGTCTACCTCTAAGTGCTGACCTGCACCTTGCAAAATGTGCAGACCATACCATAGAAAGTGTTTGTTGAATGAAGAGAGATAAAATGGTTTTGGAGAGTGAGATAGCATGGGCTGTGTGTGTGTGTGTGTGTGTGTGTGTGTGTGTGTGTGTGTGTGTGTGTGTGTGTGTGTGTGTGTGTGTGTGTGTGTGTGTGTGTGTGTGTGTGAGAGAGTGAGAGAGAAGGTACTATTCCTTTGTTTGAGTTTATTGGTGTGTATTGGCATGTGGATCTGCATGCATGAAAGTGTCTCCACGTGCATGTGTGGGTATCTGTGCGTGTGTGTGTGTTTGGGTGATTTCTATCAACAACACACCCTTTAGAGAATAACATCATATCCTTTTGGGGACATACCAACCTTCAGAGGACGACATCACATCCTTGAGGACATCACATCATTTAGAGATAACATCACAGCCTTCAGAGGACGACCTAACAGCGTTCAGAGGATGACACCACCTCCTTTTGAGGACATCACATCATTTAGAGATGACATCACATCCTTTATGGGTGAAATCACCTGCCTTTAGAGAATAACATCACAGCCTGTATATGTCAACATCACATTGTCACATTCCTTTAGAGTTACATCACATCCTTTAGAGGTTGTGGTCACATCCTTTAGAGAATGACATCACACCTTTCGGAGCATGACATCACATCCTTCAGAGGATGACATCACACCCTTCCGGGGGGGGGGGGCAACATTGCAGCGTTTAGACGACATCAAACCGTTTAGACATGACATCATCACATCCCTCATCAGAAGGAGATCAGCACTGGTGGAGGACAGCGTTGGCTGACAGCCTGCTAAATAAGACACTTCCTCAGATGGTTGATATTACAGGCAGCCTACAAACAGATGGGGTCTGTTCACGGCTGCTGCACATCTCCGTCGAGCGGAGCCATGATTACCTTTCAGACGAACAGGAGTAATTAAAAGTAACACAATGTTTTGTTATGGAAATACGGTTGAAGTGTGATTAATGCTACAGATAGAGATGGCAATGCTATTGTTTAACTTGTACATCTTGTTGACAATAGCATGTTGCATATCATTGAATATAGCAACTGATTTCAATGGGTTACTTTGACATGTTGTGCTCAAGGCCTATACAAACAAACAAACAAACTTGACTTTAACAAGGCAGCTCAGTTTCAAGCCTAAGGTATAAGCCATGAATGTAAAATGCTAACATTTTAATTCTACTTCAATGCCGTGTGTGTTTGTCGCCACATCATTCCACATGGTAGAAAATACCCTGCTGTCGCGCCATTGTTCCAACAGGAACAGGGAAAACAGATGTAGTGGCAGTATTATGCGAGGGGATAACGCTTGACAAGTGGAGCCATACCGCTCAAAGAGCCCCTCTCGACAATAGCCTCCGTTAGTCAGTCCCCACAGACAAACTACTGTGTATTCATCATCCCCTTCCCTCACAGATCTCCTCCGCAGCCTCGTACCCTTCTCAAATCATGCTTTTGTTTCCAGCTGGTTTCTTTCCATGTCAAAATGCTGCTAATGAATTGGAAGCCAAAAAAATTTTAAATACCAGGCCGCGAGCTTGTCGCTATTCCCACTGACTTTCAAACGCTGAGTGACTCCTGTGTTTGTCAGAGATAGGGAGGAGGAGGATGAGAATCGAGTGGGGGCTGTAGTAGGTATTGATGAGCCACTTTTCCCCCACTGTTTGGGAGTAGGGCTAAACAATTAATCAAAATATTATCGAAATAACAATATGGACAAGTGCAATATCCAAATCGCAGGGCAAAATGTTTAAATTTACATTTATAAACACCTTTATAAATTAAGTTAAGAGATGCCCTGGCCTACACATTTTTTTGGTACAGACCCCAACAAATATCAAATCATGATTTTAATAGTTTTTTCAGTGAAAAATAAAAATGTTGATGATTTTTTTACCATATCGTTCAGCTCTATCTGGGGGCAAACAAAAGGGGCAACCAAACCACAGGATGGAAAGTGTCAAGGCAAACTGGGATGATCTTTTTGGTCTGCTTTAATTTGGTTGCATATGTTTGGACAAGGCTCAAACGGTACCTACATGTACCAGAGGTACTACTTTCTCTTTGTAATCATTTGTCTCGGTTGGATGCAGATGGCCAGAGCATCATGTTGAATGCTAACATGATATCTTTGGCCACCTGCATTTGACAGCGACCAGTTTAGCTACCAGCTACCAGCCCGAAGTTTTTTTTTTTTTTACATACATACCCTTAGTTTCTGCTTTGTTTTATCTCAATCGTGACCATTTGTTTTTTTGTTTTGTTTCTATCATTAAACGTCTGCCATTCAGCACCTATTCCACTCCTAGTCATCCCTGGAAGGGGGATCCCTCTACTGTGTTCCTTCACAAGGTTTCTTCCCTGTGGGTTTTGGGGAGCATTTCCTTGCCCTTTAGAGGGCTTAGGGTTAGGGGTGGTTTTGTATGAGGGCATGTGAAGCCCTTTGAGACTGTAACTGTGATTGAGGGCAACACAAATACATTTCACTTGACAGAAAAGGCTTCCTCTCTCATCCCTTCCCCACGTCCTCCTCCTCCACCTACTAGCCTGCTTGTCATCCCCCCCCCCCCCCCTCCCATGTCCATTAGGTTGTCGCTCCACAGGCAGGAGTGACTCTGACATTTGCTGAGCCGCCCGGTAGACTGCTGAGGCTTGAAAGGAAATCCAGCGCTTTGACCCAAAACCACTCGTTTGGTTTTCCTCTCCATCTCCCTTCCGTCAGAAGCCCTTTTGTGACATTGTGTGCTGCCATGTCGGCCCTCACTGAAGCCTGCATGAATTTTATCCAAAGGGCCCCCCCCCCCCCCGATACACACACTGAGACACACACACACACACAGATAAATACATAAAATATATTCAGTCTGTGTGTATATGAGAGGGACAGAGGGAGAGAGAGCAAAAGAGCAGGAAAATGAGAGAGGGAGAGGTAGAGAGAAAGAGAGGGAGACAGAGGTAGAGGTAGATAATGAGGGGGAGAGAGAGGTAGAGACAGATAATGAGGGGAAGAGAGGTAGGTAGATAAGGAGGGGGAGGGAGAGAGGTAGAGGTAGATAATGAGGGGGGAGAGAGGGGTAGCGGTACAGAGAAAGAGAGGGAGACAGATAATGAGGGGAAGAGGGGTAAGTAGATAATGAAGGGGAGCGAGAGAGAGATAGTGAGGGGGAGAGAGAGAAAGGTAGATAATGAGGGGAGAGACAGAGGTAGAGGTACAGAGAAAGAGAGGGAGACAGAGGTAGATAATGAGGGGGGGAGAGAGAGAGAGGTAGATGAGGGGAGAGGGAGAGGTAGATAATGAGGGGAGAGAGAGGTTAGGTAGATAATGAGGGGGGGAGACAGGTTAGGTAGATAATGAGGGGGAGGGAGAGAGCTTAGGTAGATAATGAGGGGGGAGAGAGAGCTAGAGGTACAGAGAGAGAGAGAGAGAGAGGGCCCAGCATGGAATTTTTGCACATACAAGTGTTCAATATTTTATTGCCGAACCAGAAAGATATTGCTCAAGGGAAAAAATATCAGGGAGTGTTCATGAAGGTAAACACATAAAAAAACAAGATCACAGTGCATGATAATTAGCAACTAAATAATATTACCACCACTTAGAGCCAAAAGGATTAAAAAGTGCTCAGCCATGAAAATACTGCTTTGTACTCTTTAACTAAGACACTATTAGAAACATAACCAGGATCAAACGCCCAGTGTATACTGTATGCTGTTTTGTTTTGCAGAATATAGAATATAGAACTGTAGAATATAGAATCTAAAGACCATCCTTTCTACTTCAAACCCATCACTAGATAATAATGGAGGTTGAGGCGGCTTTGTCACAGTGCCAGTAAGCTAGCTATCTTTGTTGTATTGACATTTGCTTTAGCGTCACTGTATCTTCTTTCTCTGTTAGCTTAGTATAAGTGTGTTGGTAAGCTTGCGCAGCAAACTAAAAACGCTTTTAAGTAAACCCGGCATTCATCCGAGTCCTACTAGTAAACGGCAATAGGAAATCTCTTCCTCAATCACTCTCATACAAATACAAACATGGCAAACATAACGTCAGACCCCACATATTACTACGGCTCTGGAGTCCTTACACAGGTAAAAACGATCATTTGCACACACGACATTTGATCCATAGCAGGTGGACAGAGGTGATGTCCTAACAACCCCCCCCCCCCACCCCAACAGACAGGGCAGGTGTGAGCAGAGAGACAGCTCTGATTAATAACAGGTGTCAGGAAGACTCTCAGACTGTGATGTGTGTCTGCGTGTGTGTCTGTGTGGTATAGGTGTATGTGCGTGTACCTCAAGGGTCCTTTTTATAGGTTACAAGACAAGCTTAGCCAGCGCTATCCATTATAAATGACATCTGGTGTCACCAATACTGTTCTGTTACTCTCTCCCCCGCCTCTGTCTCTCATCTCCTGCCTCTATATATATATATATCTATCCATCTCACCCCTCTCTCTATATATCTCCCCCTTTCTCTCTCAGCCTCTCCCTGGCTCTATCTCTCTCTATATATATACACACACTTCCCATTTTCTCTCATTCCCTCTCCCTCCACATTTTTTTATTCTCTCCCGTCTCTCTCTCCCCATCCCTCACTCACTATAGTACATCTTCCAACTTTGTTTGTCTCTCTCCCTCTCTCTGGTCAGTGTGACATATGTACCTGTCCCTGTGCCCCAGCAGTCTGCTGGGATTAATAGAAACAGAGGATCTCTCTCTCTCTCTCTCTCTCTTTCTCTCTCTCTAAAAATGAAATAATAAAAAAACTGAAATGCTGACGCTGTCTTACATCAGCAGAATACACCCCTCTCTCTGTCCTCCCTCCACCCTAGGGAGAGGAGGAGGATGACTCCCTAATTTTGACGAATCCCCACAGAGGATTTCTGGGCGTTCGAGCCCTTGGTTGACCGTGGAGACTCTCTCTCTCTCTCTCTCTCTCTCTCTCTCTCTCTCTCTCTCTCTCTCTCTCTCTTTCTGTCGCTGGGGACCAAGAACGTCCGCTGAAATAAAGTTGTGCGTTACGTCATCTCCTTAAATCATGTAGACTTATTTATTGTAGTGTATTATTTATTATTATTAACGTGTTGTGTTGTTACCATCTGTTACTGTTTTAACCATGTCTGTCATGTACAGCACTTTGTAACACACCGTAGACACGCTGCTATACATAAACTTTATTATCATACATATGTAGCATGATTACTCCAGTGTGGTTGGGCTGATACAGCTGTTATTGCAGGTGTTTACAGCACAACATCTACATAATGCATGAAGCTCGCAGGATAGTGAACTGTCTCCTATAATACAGGTGTGTAAAAATATGGTAGTACGATATAGGGTAAAAGGAATGGGTGTTTGTACTTAGGGAGTGACACATTGACTAATGGGTCAGTGGGTTTACACTGACAAAGACTCCCCATCAGCCTTTAGAGGGACACACCGTTAGCCCACCCAACCCACAGGTCCCTGACCTATATATAGACCCCCCCCACCACCACCTATGAGACGCCAGGGTCAGAGTGATTTATGAACTGTGATTTATCAATAGACAGTCACAGGAATGTTGCTATGTTCGCCTCAGACTACCGATTTGTGCAAAAATGTACATTGATGGAAGCTGGAGTGTGAGTACACATACCTATACATATATATATATATATATATATATATATATATATATATATATATACTGTATATATATATATATAGAGAGAGAGAGAGAGAGAGAGAGAGAGAGAGAGAGAGAGAGAGGAGGGTGAGAGAGATACATAGACCAACACACAGGAAGGGGGAGAGAGAGTGAACAAGAGCGAGAGAGAGAGTGTGAGGAAGGGTAGACAGCAAGGGAGCAAGTGAGGAGGGGAGGATCAATGGAGGTATGAACATTAAATCTCCAGGTTGGGATGTGCGCCTGACTCATTGATTTTCCCAGCAGCGCCTGATTCCATTCAACACAGACAAAGTTAACAAGATGGAAGCCTCCAGCCGGGCCGCCTTTCACACACACAGAGCCCCCCTCCCAGAGGGATGGGTATGGCAGGCCAGGAGACGCTAAGGGGTTGGGGGCCGGGCGGTGCCAGGGAAAAACGAGGTAAGATAAAGAGTAAAACATTGCGGGAGCGAGATATAGAGGAAGAGAGAGCGGTAGAGAGAGAGAGAGAGAGAGAGAGAGGGGTAGAGAAAGAGAACGAGAAAGAGAAAATCCACGACAGCAGTATACTGTTCATTACCAGGGAAAATAACCCTGAACCCTATGGAGGGTTTTACACTGTGGCAGCCGCTTATATTCAGAACGGGACAGAATAAATAAATTGATTTAGAGAGGGGGGGAAACCCAGGGTTGATTGACTAATCCATGAGTGGATTAGGTTTTATTCTTCAGACACTTGGTTTAAATAATTATGAACTAGTGATGGCTGTACAATTTGTATACACTAACTACTACCATGTACACCTGTCAGCAATGCAGGCTCATTAGCTCATTCCAAGTGTGTGTATAAAGAGAAATACCCTGTATTGTTGACCACAGTTGCATAATTTCTACCCCATCTAGAATGATACCAGTACTAAACCAGATCTTCACTGATTAGAACTCATTGCATTCTCATGCACGTCTCCTGCTGGTGGATAAAGACTGTATGGACTTGTAGTCCTAACAAAACTAGGACCCTTATCCGCATTTCTTCTGATGTCGGAGGAGACAGACAAAACTGCACGCTTGGTTTTCCTAACGAGTAAACTCTACGTGTGAACCAGTCCCTAGCTATCAGCCCAGACATGTTCTACACACTAAATCCTGGCAACAAACACAACAACTGCTCCTCCAAGACAGACTCAGGCGAAGTGTGGAGGAAGAGGTGACACTTCCCCCCCCCCCCCCCCCCCCTCTTCCATCAGAAGACAGAAAGACAGACGGCCATCTGGGGAAACACTGGCTAGTTAGCGAGATTAAGAGCTGGTTGTGGTTCATTTAGAATATATATTTTGTATTATCTATTAAGTCAATCCAGTCAGTCCGTCAGTCAGTCATCATCAATGGAGATCAAGGATAATAGAGAATATGATTTGCACAACTGTTGAATAATCCAATCAATCAGTTAGGGTAACTGACCGCTTAATCTATGAGCCAATCAATGAATTCAATGCATCTTGATACGCTGGTAGATTTGTCTGGAACAGCGAGACAGTTACACATTCTTGTATCTTTTACGTCTGTGGTTCACTGTTTGCAATGTAGTAACACACACACATGTGCCACTGGGACTGCCATCAGCTAAGGGGCTGAATGTACACACACTGACACACTGTCACTATCCCTAGATACTGCAATAAACCGCATGTACGCTCAATTAATATTTATAGGAAAGCCTCTCTGTGTGTCTTGATATGCTGTCCGTTGTGTGCGCATTTATTTTCCGCCACCACCACCACATTATAGTTATACGGTCCTAGTTGTGCCAAAGCGATAGATCATGGACTGTGTTCAATATGGACAGCTCTCTCTCTCTCTCTGTCTCTCTGTCTCTCTCCTTCAGTGCCGTCAATGAGTCTGTGTGCTGTCGGAGTGGGTGGGGGGGTGTGGTGGGTGGGTGTGTGTGTTGGTTGCGGGGGTAGAGCGATGCACTCGGAAAAAGGAGCGATCCTTATTTTGATTTCCTCGTGCGCACACTCGGCGTCCGGAGTGAGCACTCATGTGGGCGACTGAGCGCCTGTTCGCCGCGCCGACGGTGGCTCTTATCTGCCGGCCCCTCCCCCGGCATAGCCAGGAGACGGGGAAGAAAATTTGCTGTTGAATCATCTGTCGGAGATGCATGTGTGTGTTCGGGTGCATAATTGTGTTTACCGAGTGGAGGGTAGTCTTTCATGTGGAGGAGATAAGTGGGTGATTTGTGGAACGCTCCGTGGCCTCTCTCTCCCTCTCAGGTCTCTCCCTCTGCCTCAGGTCTGGGATCTCTCTCTCTCTCCCTCTCTCTCCCCCCCCCCCCCCCCCCCACACTGCCTCACCTCCTCCACCACCCATATACCTCGCTCTCTCTCCCTCTTGCTCTCTATATGTAGCACGACCATTCTCTCTCTCTCTCTCTCTCTCTCTCTCTCATGCTGATGCTAGCCTAAACGTCAGTGTTATGATGAAGGAAGGCTGTTGGTAATGGCTTTCTGCCTTGCTTTGAGTGTGTGTGTGTGTGTGTGTGTGTGTGTGTGTGTGTGTGTGTGTGTGCGTGTGTATGTCTGTGCGTGTGTATGTCTGTGCATGTGTGCCAAGTGACGTCCTCGTGGCTAAAGTCATTACTGTGTAATATTGACGAATCATATCAGTTATTAATTTCAACTAAGGCAAACACACACATAAACACAATGATGAAAAGTATGTATTTTCCAGGTTTGTCTATTGAGATATTTCCCTCAATTTCCGATTTTTCAATACAAACTCCCTGCGGAAAGATGTTGAGTTTAATGCTGCCTTAATAAACCGCCGTGTACTCGAGAAAAATATGCGACATGTCAGTTTGTTTATGACTGTTATACTCCCTCCGAGATGAAGTGACAGCCCGTCAAACCCCGAGGGGGACTGTGGTGTCACAGTGGAGGAGAATCGGATAAAGGATAAAGTAAAGAGGAACACTGCAGAATATCAACAAGCACTGTAATAACAGTATGCGCCACGCTGACTGTCACAAACAAGAAATATGTGCATAACATAATGTGTGCTGTGAGGCGTATGGATAGAGATATATGTCGATATGTCGTCATCACAAATGGCCGTATTGCAGTTCTCTCTTCTGGTTCTAGTGAGAGTTGCTTTTAAAAATCACACAGCTACCTGCATGAGTGTATTTATTTACGCTTTAATTGTGATTTTCTTTTTAATATTTTGATCAAAATCCAATGAAGCTGGTTTGGTTGGGCAGCGTCTAGACTAGTGAATCTAGTGACACAAACATAAATATGTGATACCCTGCGGTGTGCAAGTCTGGTCTTAGTTTAATCTGGGAAATGGCCTGCAATTCAACTATCTCTTTAACACTTCCTGTTGCCTTTTTAAATGTATTGTACAGTTGTTGTTGTTGTTGTTGTTGTTGTTGTTGTTGTTGTTGCCTTTAGAGACTAGCAGGTGTATTTACCTACGTGGCCCTGTGTTCATTTCTAAAGGTAGGGTAAGTTGAACCAGTAAGCATGTTGAGCCATGGGGATGTCTGCCCACCCCCCAAAGGTGATTTACTTAGTTGTTCTATAGACTGCTGGGCTACGCTCCAAAAAGCAGTGTGCAGGGATTTCCGCATCACTGGCGCATTCAGTAATTAGTGTTGTTTATATTCTGCTCTGGTGCTAAAGTAAATACAGACTGGAACCAGGGTCGTCCTGGTCCTGTGCTTTTGTTGTTACAACACTATCACAAATTCCTTCTTTTTTTACACAAATAGAAAACCAGTTACAAAAATAGCAATAGCACAACCAGGTCTTATTTAAGACGCGTGTCAGATTAAAAAGGTCTGAACAATATCAATTATTACCGTGCAAACACCTTCATTTATGGAATCGATGGCGCAGTGATACAATCCCAGGCTGTGATTTTCCCTCTGTGTTTGATCCCCCAGCGAGAGAGAAGACAGTTAGCTTAAAAAGGAGGTGTTGGGGATGGTGGAAGTGGTGGTGGTGGTTGTGCTTGGGGGGAATTAATAGAGATGAAAGCAGGAAAACAAGACTCCTTGCCAGGGCTGTATGCAGAGGGAATACTGGAAGAGCTATGGCTTTGATCAGCATGGCGGGAAGTGAAAGAGTTTAGACGCGAGTCGAGTTCTCCGTCTTCGCTTTGGAAGGTGCGTGTATGTGTCTGTGTTTGTTTTGGTGTGTGCACGTAACCGTGACACCTCTCATCCAACACTACTCAGGCATAAATAAAATATGCAAAGAGGGGAAGGAAAGAGGAGGGATGGAGGTGTACAAGATAGTCTAGTCAGTAGTTAGGGTGTCTGACTCTCAGCCGAGGAACCCCGATTTCTGTCTACCTGTAGGCATTCTTGAGCAATATACTCTAATCCCTACCCGCTCCTTAAATAAATATTCTCTGTAAGTCCCTTTGGAAAAAAGAGTCTGCTAAATGACTAAATAGTAAAATAGACGTAGATGTAGAGAAGGGAAGGAAGGAGTGTAATTTTCTTGTGTTGTCACGTGTAATTTTCTGTTCCTCTTCTGCACCCGTGACATCCGCGTGTTTCCCCCTCCTAGAGCCAGGCGCATGTTGCTGGCATGCAGCTTCATTTCCCTGCCAGGTCCATTTGCATCAAAGCAGAGGCGGGGGTGTCCCCAGTGGTCTCAAGCCAGTATCCGTTGCCCCCTGCCTATCACTCCTCTCCCATCCACATCCAGGTTGTCAGGGGCGACAGAGGGAAATAACTAAATAAATAAATGACAACACTTCGGGGGGAATTCATAGAGTGAGCCATGTCCATGTGGCGTGTCGCGGCCTACGTGGCGTGTGACGGGCCACACACTCTTCTGGGGAGGTGGCCACGAGAGGGCGTGGAGCATTGCTGTTGCTAGGAGATGGGAGCGGTTGGAAGCCAAATCATAGCTGATCATAGCTGCCGAGACTGCCACTCTTTCATTTCATTCCGACTTTTTACCTATTGGCTAAGTAGTCTGAGCTGGTGCCAGCAGCTCTCTCCTCAGTGCAGGAAAAACCTCTTCCAATGATTAGCGATCAGCATTGCGAGAAAAACACTTAATCAACACTGCATTAACAAACATTGGCGCCTGTTTTTGTTTCCATGTTTCAGATGTAGAAGAATCTACAGATGTTATCTGTGTTGTCATAATAATTCACAGGTTTGAGGTGATACCGCTGAAATTCTCAAATGTTGAATCATGCTTAATTTCATGTTAAATGCAATCTGCAGGTGATTTCCCTTGCAATATTGATGAGCACAACACACACACAGGCTGCCAGCATCACAGCTGCAATCACTGTACAAAGAAATGATAATGTTATCAAGGACCCCATTACTGTGAGCTTTCAGTCTTTCAGTCCAAACCAATCGAACTAGAAGCAGAGGGAAATCATGACTGTGTGTGTGTGTGTTTAAATATGTTTAAGTGTGTGTGTGTGTGTGTGTGTGTGTGTGTGTGCGTGTGTGTGTCCGTTCATGTGTACCTAAATATGTGTGTGTGTGTGTGTGTGTGTGTGTGTGTGTATGTGTCTCAGTGTGTTTGTATGTGTGTGTGCGTGTCTCAGTGTGTGTGTGTGTGTGTGCGTGTGTGTGCATGCAACCATGCATGTGCTGAACGGGGCACTGCTTCAAATCAGCAAAAAAAAGAATCGAGTGGCAATTTATCCTCCTGCTTGATGAAGCGGTGATGGAAAGCCTGAGAGTGGCTCAAGACCATTTTCACTCTACATGCTATTCCACGCTAGAGAGCTAAGACGTGGTGGTTTGCACTGTTTATTAGCATGTGAAAGTGCTAAAGGCTGCTGTTGTCTTTCGTGACAATAATAGTTTAACACATGGCCTCGCCAACATATAAGCTTGTTACCTTACTGTATATTAGCTTGCTAACAAACATGAGCTTTCTAAACCAAAGCTAACAATTTGTATTAAAGGAATAACTCACTCCAAAAGTACATTTATGTCAATTATGGGTTAAAACATGGTAAGTATTAGAGGAGTACATAGATGTCATTATCTGTATCTATCTGTTCAATTAACAAAATTGACGATGTAACTAATAGATCTGGCGATGCATCTGTATTCGGATAGCAGAATCCCAGATACCAGAAGTGGGCGTGGTTTATACCGGAAGTCACATTAATTTGGTCACATTTTTCTCACCTAATATTCATTGGCAATGCAATTTGTGTGCCTTCAAAGCATTACATTGATTTAATTTTAGCATATAATTAATTATAAAATATATTTCCACATCCTCATACTGTAGCCTACTTTTCATCTCTTTTCACCTTTCTCTCATTTTGATGTATAGGTTGCGGGGGTTTGAAAGAAATCCAGCTGCCACACCAGGCTTTTGTCTCGCTAACTCCTGCACCTGACTCGTGGGGGCGACTTCAGAATAGCGATCACTAATGTGTAGTAAATTAAATGACTAGTGAAACCAAGTGAAACAAAGTCCTATGTTGCAAACAGAATGGGCGTTTTTATCTTGTGGCCATCCACAGTGAATCGAAGTGAATAAACATAATGGTTGACGCACAGACATGTCAATCATCCTTTTTCGAATAACACAAGCAACTTTGGGTAGAAGAAATATCCATTTCCATTACATTATTTGTACTACATCCCTAGTAAATATGTGTCAAAAAACAATGTTGGGCAGCCTCTGAGTACTCCCCCAGCTAAAACAGCAAAGCGTAACGCACTTTGAGGGGTCGGAGATAGGAATTAACATGGAAGCACTTGTTCTGTAAGTCATTGCAAATTATCTAGCGGATCAAATACAACATTATCCAAATGACATACTTGTCTACAACACGGTTGCAATTACTGCTTATCGCCATACGAGTCGCCAAAGAGAACGAATCTTGGAGATTGCCAATGCTACCCACCGGGACTTTCACGGCTGATTGCCCCTTCCACTCCCCGCTTTAGATCGCTTTATTACGGATTGTGAATATCTGTTGAACATCCAATATCTTATCAACTCTAAACTACATTGGATACAATTTGTATTTCTCTAACCCTATGCAATGCATTTAATCTAGAATGCCGACTGTACATATACATATTAAATGATGTCACATTGTAATAAAAAATAAGAAACACAGCATTTATCACATTTATTAAGGCATGATCTATATTGGCAGTCAAAGGGATGTTGCTATGCATGCATGCTAGCTGGTGTAAGCGTGATATCGCGATTCAGTGAGTTTTGTATTTGTGCATATCATACACTTAAAGGTAGGGTGGATGATGTTTTCCTGCAGCATTTTTTACCATATTGCTTAAAATCTCCTTCACACACAGATTGAAACCAATGAATTAAATGATATGACACATACACCGCAAAAAAATAGTCATCTGTGGGATGTGCAGGACTGAAAAAACTCCATCCAATCATTATGAGCGTTACGTTCAAGATGTTTGGATGGTGACTTGTCTATCAAACTCAACTGCCATTTGTCCCTCCCCCCTCCCTCCTCTGCGCGTACTCCTCTTCGGGCACGAACAAATCGCGCGCCCTCAGAGGCTTGGCTACTGGCTGGTTAGCTGCATATCAGATAGCACGAGCTGCTGAAAGAAAACAAATTATATAGTTATAAGTAAAATACAAGTGTAGCACTCGTGAACCCTCGGGAACAAGCGCTGCGTGTTCCTGTACTCTGGAGGCGTGGCTTCGGGGGGGGGGGGGGGCCGAGGAAAGGGGTTTGGAAAAGACGGGAAAATGACATGCAAAGGAACTGATTTGTTTTTGGTGAAATCAAGAGAAACAGCACCCCCTATTGTTCATAAATAAATTATCACAGTTAACCAAATGGGCTGATCATTGTGAGCCCCGCGCATATCTTCGATTTAACATTGAACTAGTGTCAAGTGATTGACGCGTGTGACTGATTATACATGTGGCAGACCCACTCAATTTGTGTTAATTGGGTAAAAATGTACTCAGTCCGTTAAGTCCGAAGACGGCGAAACTACCCAAAAAAGAGAGAAAAATAAACATCTAGTGATTGAATAGTGTGAAGTATTGTGTGTGACATGTGAAAAGCAAAGTACATTTAAAGGACGACACCGGTCTGAGTTTGTTGGTAACATTGGGTTTAATGAAGCCAGGAGAGACGGTTACAATGGTCTATTTACTTTCCATTTCCACTGCGATAGTTGGTTTTACAACAGATAATTTAACTTTAGACGCCCATCATTTTTAAACAGCTTGATAGATATTATTGTTCAGCTGAAAATGATGATTAAATTAAATATATTATAATTGCATATCCGTGGCATTAGTGTAAAACGCAGGTGGCACTAGCCATTAAGCTCAAGGGAGCGTCATTCAATTACAAGCGAAAAAACAAAACAAAGTCACTCAAAAATAAATCACAAATAATTTCACTGCCTCTATAATAGTTCATATTGGGTGATACTATTGTTGTCTTTGGGGAAAATAAAAAGCCAGGCGGCTATGCTGTCTATCTCCACAATTCACCAGACTTAAATTATATGGTGATGAACCTGTTGAGGTATTAGACTTTTTTTTTTTAGCCCATCACCCAACTTCAGCACCAGCCACCACTGGTTATAGAACATTATATTGTTAGGGGGACTTAGTCCTTTAATACTGTTTGCCTCTTCAGGCAAAATCGTTTAGCTAATGTGTTTGTTTTTTGAACATGGTAAATTAGCCGAAAGTATTGACAAAATACTAATAGTCAAGTTGTTTCATGTCACTGGTGCCCATCCCAGTTTCCTTTGCTCTAATTACGGTAAAACACAGAGCAACAGAAATGTTTAATTAACAACAAGTCAACAAAAGGAGAACAGCAAAATATCAGACTATGGTCGCAAGCTGAACTTTTAACTGAACTTTTTTTTTAACTAAATTACATTGAATGCAGGGAAACTATTAAATTAAACTATATAAATGATAACAAAGATATCTATTTAAAGATCAGTGACTTCCCTCTGGCTACAGTTGAACTGGTGCGTGCAGATAATGAAAACATTCACCAGTAGTGTAGTGAATAACATATGAACCCCCTGGAACAAAGAAACCAAATCATCTTTCCTGATTAAACGGTTGCATGGCTTGGGAAACCCCTCCCACCGTGTGCGCACGCACACACACACACACACACACACACACACACACACACACACACACACACACACAATACCTATATGCATCAAATGGGGAAAAACAGCCTCAATTTATCTGCCTCGATTGAACACGCATGAAAAAAGCTGAACAAGCAAAAGGCAGTAGGAGGAAATGCATTACTTTGCTTCACTGTAGACTACTCATTCATATGTGAAATGTGCATAGGGAGCTACATGCGGGTGCAGGGTTTCATACTTGCACCCTGGCGTTTTCTGTCTTCTCTGGCACCTAAACATGCTCACCCCTTCACCTCACCTATAATATCACACTCACACACCCATTGATGACATTGAGCCGCAGCAGGTTGGATCTCAGCTACACTCAGATTTCCCTTTAAAGCTCATTCGCATTTCTGTGAAATATTGCCCTGCGAGTCATCTAGAAATCGAATAACACAGGCCGAGGAGGAGAGGTGCTTCACGTGAGTTTCCATAAGCACATACAGTGATTGTTATAAGAAAACAACACAGAACAACAGACAATGGCACAAGATCCGCATTGCCAATCATAGGTACTCAGTTATATTCGGAATACTTGTACTTGCTTTTGAAAACCAAATTTCGGTGCATCCCTTAGTATCACAGAAATTCAAAATGTATCATTGTAATGTTAATCCGTATTGTTTCTTATCAGCACTATCAGTACTATTTGTACTGGCTTCTGCAAAAAACGGTTATTGGTGCATCCCGAATACTTTGTCCTAGTTACTGTGTTCACTAGTAGCGTGTTTGTTTACTGTGGTGGGAGAGAACAGACGGTGCTGTATAGAAGACCGTTCATTTCACATTTCGCTTTAAAAAAATGTGTCAGTTACAATACAACAAACAGCTGCTTGTCTAAGTGTTCCTCTGGCACTGGTTTTAAACACTCAGTGGGGGAACAGATTATACATAAAGTCTTAGAAGGTATAAAATGTTTTACAGTATGCTGGCATTGACTGCTGGTATAACTGAGAGATAAGAGATTATATTTAAATGCAAACACACACACACAGTGTGTTTTATATGTATGTGTGTGTGTGTGAGTGCACTCGTTTTTGTGACATATGAAGACAATTTTATGACCCTAGAATGCCCCTAAACCAGAAATCTGAAATGATCTGAAATGTATGTAAATTTCACAATTTTGACTTGAAGTGTGTGAGTGTGTTTATGCTTTTTGCTCATCTGTGAATACGCTACCTAGTGGTCAGTTTTGGAACCTTAACACACTTTTAACACACATGCATAGTCATGTGACATACCACGTTTTTGTTCGAGCACTCTCCAACTTTTTAAGCTAGCATTAGCATTACGTGAATACACATAATCCATGTAATCATAGTCAACTATAAATCTCTCAAATTCCTCAATTAAATATGTAATTTAGCATCAATTAGCCAGACAAGGTAATGTTACCAAATTAGCTCAAATGATTGAAAAGGACTTGTGCCACAATATTCTCCAAACAGAGCTTGAAGGAGTGCATGAGAAATGAAGACTACAACTACAGAGATAGTTATTCTCTAAACTGTTGTTAAATGTAAGTGTTCTTGACCACAAATCTTACTTAGCACGATATATTTTTTTCTGGAATTTCTATTATAATGATGGTTGATTGATTGATTGGTTGTTCAGTACAGATAATTTTATTTGTGGACCTTACAGTAGTCCTATTATAATTATTTTATATAAATATAAATTATTTATAAGAAATTATTTATAAATAACAGTATTTATCTTTGAAGGTGTTAAGGTAGCTTACAGTAGCCTATTGTGATTGCAGTTACACAGGGTTTGCACTGATCGGTTAGCCTAAGTAATAAGCTAATGAGATACTGCATTAGTAAGAATGGGCAATTGAAGAGCATGTCAAAAAGGAGAGCCAGACAGGCTGAGGCTATTCAGTTTATTTTTCCCGGAAGTGACAAGCCTTGTTATAAGGTCAAATGGATCAATGACTATAAAGGTATATTATACACACACTCTACACATGTTGGGTCATACCATATTGGGATGTCATCTGAAACACATTCAAGTCTTACACAGCCTAAGCACAAAATGAGGACATGACAACAGAACACATCTAGAGTCAGGTCTCATGACTTTAAGTTATCCTCCTGTTGTCAAAGAAAGCTCAAAACCCCCAAACTTATGTCAATAGATCTTTCCCCTAAATATTAAATCATACATATTGATAAGCAGGCTAAATGGGTCTGATAAACTACAATGTATAAACCTAATTTTGACTGTATTACTTGATACCAAGTTGTTAACTTGTGTATCAGGACGTGGTGTATTTGCCTGTGTACCAATTGAAAAGGGATCCTTTGTCCTCGAGTACCGTGCAGAGTATATCGCAATATGAACGGGACAAGATGCAGGGGAAGTATACGGAAAAGCAAAATGTTTCTTGTTTGATTTTGAATGGAACAATGGCTCATGGTGGTAAGTAAAGCCTCATAAGACATCAGTTAGTCTCTATATCATTATGGGTTTTGTGGAGGAAGCTAAAATCTGTTTCCTTCTTCAATTTTAGCATAGATGCATCCTGCGAAGACGGTTCACTGGGGCAGCTGGTAAATAATGCCGACAGGTCCCCAAATTGCAAAATGAAAAGGATGACAGTCGGGGCTTGACTGGGAACAAAATTCGGCCCTGGCAATTTTCTCCTGGACTGGCCCACCCCGGACCTACGACCGACGGGGGGGCGCGCGATCATAACACACCCCGGACATGGGGGGGGGGTCCAGGATAAACCTCATCTTTGCTTGTTTGCTATTGAAAACATCCAAGCAGAGAGTGAAATAACAGATTATAATGTATAGGATCTGTTAAAGTATTATAAAATGTATACTTATAAATGCCCCTTTCTGCATGTATGTTCTCACTCCACTTTCTTTATATACACTGATGATTTTCTCTGTTTTAATTAAATACATTATAATACAGAATATTTCAGGTAATTGTTGTATTTCATTGCAGATACCAAGTGGCAAGATCTCAGCTCAACCTTTAGCAGACCCAGAAGTGAGACAGAGAGCCATTTCATCCTTCCAATAGGGTATTACACATTAATTGTAGATTGTTTCTATTTAAATTAAATGGATGTCTTAGTTCATTCCAATATATAAATTAAATGGCTGTTTGCTGTATATAACAAACACAACAAACTTTTTGTGTAAAATGTTCATCATGTCAACGTTCCCATAACTTGTTTTTATATCATAGCGTAAAGAAAATTAGCCCTACCATTTGACCGAACTAACCGCCCCTCAAAACATAAAATTAATCTTTAGTCTCACTAAATCCTATGTTTTTTCCATTGTTTTGCAATGTTTGCTCATTTAACATACTTAGCAATTTGCATGATTTAATTTCTAGGCCAGTAGAAACATTTACATTAGTGTTGGGGTTTTGAGCTTTCTTTGAGAACAAAAGTAAAACCGAAAGTCAGGAACCTTGACTCTAGATGTGTTCAGTCATCATGTCCTCATGCTGTGCAAGACATGAATGTGTTTTAGATGAGGTCCCAATATGTTATGACCCAACAAGTGTAGAGTGTGTGTGATACACGATCCTCATATTGTTGGGTAGCAGATATTGTACAGTTTTAACCATTTCTATAGTCTTAAATAATATGCCCAGAATTATCTTTACTATTATTGTAACATCTGTGGTCCCTACAGGCAAAGTCCTGTACTAAAAGCATTTTCTGTAAAACATTCACAAGTTAAACAATGCCTTCCCTTTTTTAATATCAAAGGGGAAACATATTACCTCTAATGCTACAGAACTCAATACCTGTCAAAGCACAAAATGAATCTACATTCAAATTGTGTAAAACTTAATTGTGTTGAGATTTCATCTCACTATGATATTGTTGCGGATAAATAATAAGCATATGTATCAGCAGCTCAAAAGAGTAGTAATAAATATACAAGTTGTAGTAACTGCACCTCAACACATGATGGCGGCAAACAATATACTGGGGGCGGCGCTTAACGCTAGCCATTGTGCGTCATGGAGGCCACGCCTCCTGCCCAGTGACTACCGGTGGAAGTCGCCGGCTCAAGTCAGAACCCCCCCAGGCAGCGCATCGGAAGGATGCAAAGCTACTGAGGATGCAACGCTTGGGGTTCTCCACGCGTGAACTTATACAAATACCCCTCCTTCTGCTTCATAGATTAAATAATAATACTAAACAAATAAAGTGAGTTAAAGCGATCCTGTTGTCGGCGGCCTTCTTCCTCGGAGCACAACCCCACAATATGATGGTCCTCATTTTGTTGGGTCGAGTTATATAAAACAGTGTTGTTCATTTTTTAACCAAAATTATTTTCACATGCAGTATAATGTATAATATCATAATTTCCAGTTATGGTACTGTGTTATTACAAACAAATGTATTCTTCATCATTTCATTTAAGGCAAGCAAGTCCACCGGAATTGTACCCTTCCACCAGTGTCCTACTGCAGAGCAGGTAAGAAAGCTGCATTCTTGTCAATAGTTCAAATAGTTCATGTTCTTTGTTAACACCTCGTGGTATTTATGATGTGACAAAACATTGTAGAATTTCAAGTAAAACTTATGTTATTTACTAGGGATGAGCGAGTACAGCATTATCTGTATCTGTTAACCATATGAATTATCTGTAGCTGTACTCGGAGTGGGCGGGGCCTAACCCGGAAGTGGGTCGGGTTGTCTTGAAATGAGCGAGGTTTTAACCGGTATGTTATTTTAAGCATGCAATTGATATGGGTTGATCAGAAATTGTTATTTATTGCTGATTAGAAAACTATTTACAGGACAGCATCAGCATTGAAAAAAATAAATAAAAATACTCCGACGACCGGCAGGGAGAGGGAGAGAGAGAGTGTGTGAGTGTGTGTGTGTGTATGTGTGTGTAGCTTGATTTCCAATATTTATACCACTACTAGCTTTATTTTTTCACGAAATACAGCAAGAAAGTGTCGGACACCGTGCGTGAAGTAAAAAAAACTGGTTAGAGCCAGGCAGCCAGATGACGGTTAAAAAAAGAAAAAGAAAAAAAAATCTCCGACAGGCAGAGACGCAACGCGAGTCGGCACCACGTCTGAACGAACCCACGTTTACCAGAACTCTACTGGTTCATAAGTAAGTACTAGTGATGTTACGAGATGTTCCGAGGCTTCGAAGCGTGTGTCGAGTAATGAAGGGGGCGTTTCCGCGAAGCGCGTATCAAGGCTTGCTTCATTTAGGGGAGGAGCCAAAAATGATGACGTCCGAAGCCTCGCTGCCCGGCTGTACCACATGATTGCTTCGGGAAGTGGTTCAGATTTTGCCGCAAGGTTTTACAGCTACATAGACCCCTCAGGCTCCATTCAAAATGTGGGTTTTTGAAGGAGAGTTGTGGTCAGTTGAGAGTTTGGATAGAGTTTGGATAGTTTGGAGAGTTTGGATAGAGTTTGGATAGTTTGGAGAGTTTAGAGGTAGTTTGGAGAGTTTAGGGAGAGAGAGAGATTTAGGAGAGTGAGGAGAGTAGGATAGGTGATAGGATGGAGCCAGCGAGGAAGAGGAGGATTTCCCCTGTGTGGGAACACTTCAGCATGAACACTTCGACCAGCACCATGGCTACCTGCCTTGCACTGCTGGTTTCTTTGGAAGCTAAGCAGGGGCTAGTCTGGTCCATCTCTGGATGGGAGACCAGTTGGTGCTGGTAGAGGTGTTGGAGGGCCAGTAGGGGGTGCTCATCCCTCTGGCCTCTGTTAGATCCCCAATGCCCCGGGATGGAGACGGGGACTCCATCCCGTCTAGAGCACCGTCTTTCGGATGAGACGTTAAACCGAGGTCCTGACTCCCTGTGGTCACTAAAGATCCCGTGGCACTCATCGCAAGAGTAGGGGTGCTAACCCCGGTGTCCCGGCCAAAATTCCCAACCCGGCTCTTGTACCAACATGGCCACCTAATCATCCCCTGGTCTCTAATTGGTTAGTTTCATTCCTCACCTCTCCGCTGTGCCAGTGTGTGGTGAGCGTTCTGGCGCATACTGGCTGCCGTGCATCACCCAAGTGGGTGCTACACTCTGGTAGCGGATGAGGTGTCATATCTCCCCCACACACACACACACTATGTAAGCGCTTTGAGTGACCTCCAATAAAGCGCTATATAAATCCAATCAATTATTATTATTATTATTACTTCGATCTGATATCTCCTAACAAGGTAAGCTAAATCTAACATTATTACAGATGCATTACGTTTGCTTATCAAGAGCTATTTTTCACGGTTTCTTATTTTATTCAAAGGTGAGGTGTTTATTGTGTTCCAAGGAGTTGGGGTACAATAACAACACCTCATCCATGCTAAGGCATTACCGTGCCTTGCATGAGAATAAGGAGGAAACTAGAGCTTCATCTAGCCAAGGTAAGTCATATTCAATAGTCAATATTACAAACACACTATCACAATTTTTCCATGTTTGCTTTTGTTTATTGTGCAAATAAAGACAAGTAACACTGTATTTATTCTCTTTTAAGCAGCCACCAGAAAACAGGAGCTGGATGAAGCCCTTGTCTCCATGATAGTGAAGGACACACAGCCCTTCAGTATTGTGGAAGATGTTGGATTCAGGGCATTTGTGTCCAAACTGGATCCCAATTATGTTATCCCTACAAGGCAGGTATGTATGGGTGCATGCATGAAACAAATGAGTACTTAATTGTATGTCTCACAATTCAAACAAATTCAGCATTATATATTTTTTCCTTAGGCTCTGAAGGCCATGGTGGAGGCCAAGTACGAGTCAGCAAAGGAGAAGGCTAAGGCTAAAGTTGAAAAGGTGGCTGCTGTTAGCCTTACTTCTGACATGTGGCCATCCATCAACATGGATGCCTACCTGGCTGTAACATGCCATTTTGTGGGTGACAAAACCAGGCTCAGCTCAGTGCTGTTGGGAGTGCAGGCATTCCCCCAATCACACACTGCTGAAGATATAGCTCGTGTGAAAGCCTCCCTGATGGAGGAATGGGGAATCACTAATAAGGTGACATGCATGGTCACTGATGGTGCTCCCAATATGGTTGCGTGTGTGAGAGAGCTGAAGCTTCGGCACCATATTTGCATTGCACACACACTAAATCTGATAGTGAAGAAGGCACTTGACCAGAACCCTGTGTTCTCTGGCATCCGGGCCAAAGCAAGGAAGCTGGTTGGCTTCTTTAGAAGCAGCACCACTGCTAAGGTATGGTCATTCCCTTTATTCCAATTTATAATAACACTAATAGTTTGTCTGTGTTCCTGCTGCAGTGATTTAATGGCCTACTCATCTGTATCTTTAAAGGAGAAGCTTACACAAGTGCAGCTTCATCTGGGGATGGCAAAATTGAAGCTAATGCAAGAAGTGGAGACCAGATGGAACAGCACATATTTGATGCTGCAACGTTTGGTGGAGCTAAGGGAGCCAGTCGGAGCAGCATTAGCTGGGCTACAACATGACATGCCCATGATTACATCAGATGAGTTCAGCATTGTTGGAGGGTGCCTTTCTTTGCTGTCTCCCTTTTATGATGCCACTGTAGAGCTGTCGGCCGAGGAAAATGTGTCTGCCTCCAAAGTTGTCCCCCTAATGAAAATGCTGGAGCAAAACCTTCAGGAGGAAATAGCAAAGCCGGCACCTGCAGTGGCATTGGAAATGGGAGAGCAGCTCATCAGACAACTACGGGAGAAGCTTTATACTTTGCAGTCGATGAGCATCATGTCCCTTGCTACACTCCTGGACCCCCGATTTAAAGTTATTGGATTTTTTAGTCAAACTAAAGCCACTGAAGCGATAAAGCGACTGACCTCAGAGTGTGCTACCATTGTAAGGGCACAACAAAGCAGAGAGGAAATCCCCCAGGCTTCTACCTCTCATGATGTCACTGGAGGTAATGTATTATTTTACATTTTGACATCAGTTATTCCTATGAGAACACTTACTAACATGATCTGTGGTTTCCTCTTAGGTAGCAAACTGTGGCGTCGTTTAGACACCAGTGTCATGGAGGCGAGGAGGTCTCAAAATGTCACTGCAGATGCCACTGTGGAGGTCCAGCGGTACCTTTCAGAGCCAAATATAGGAAGACTGGAAAACCCTCTGGAGTACTGGGAGAGGCAAAAACTACTGTACCCGAACTTACACAAACTTGCACTTGCCTTTTTGTGCACGCCGGCATCTTCTGTGCCTTGTGTAAGGGTCTTCTCCAAGGCCGGAGAAGTTGTGTCAAAAAAAAGAAATAAAAAAAACTGTTGAGAAGCTCTTGTTTCTGAATAAAAATGAATGAAATTTCCCCTGTCCTGTACATCCAAGTTACACAAGCATAATCTGTGCCCTTTTCCTAGTTCCACAAGCACTTTCACTGTCCTCTGCCTGATTACGCCCATGCCATTTTCAGAAAAACATTGCACAACCTGCCATATTATGATATTACCATTTTGGGAAAATTTACACACACAGAATACATTCAAAAATTTATTATACACATATGTGATAATTTATGTACAGAAATGATTTGGTCATACATTTTTTGTAATTCATTGTCATTCCCAACAGACATAACAGACACGAAAATTCAATCCATCAATGCATCACACATTATGTGGTTCAGATACAGCTGCCTGTGATTACACACTTGGCCAGTAGGTGGTTTCGTGTGCACATGAAGCTTCGAGAAATGAACCCTTTCTCGAACCAATTGGCTCAAGTGGTTCAATGCCTCATGAGGCTTCATCCCACCATCACTAGTAAGTACCAACCTAAGTAATAACAAACCTGAAGCTGAAGAAACCCTAAACAATAACGGAAAACGACCCGCGAACCTGAGTGACTGAGGGAGAGACAGAGAGCTGTTCTGTTTGTGAGTGATCAGAGCGGGACACAACAACACATCTGCATTGTGTAGGGGAGGGGCGCTGTTGTAGCCTATCACAGAACCCAATGAGGATTTTCATTCAATCCGAGCACAGATATTGACTCATATTACTCGTATAATACTCGTACTCGGCAAAAGTGCTTTATCCGTACCGGATACTCGTTTCAGCCGAGTATCCGGCTCAACTCTATTATTTACAGATGATTTTTGATTTGTACAGCTTAGAAAAAGCCGCCATCTGCAAAATCTGAAGCGCCATCATGGTCGTTGCAAAGATCGTTATGAGGGGGCTAAAAAAGAGATAGCTGAGAGAGAAAGACAGAGGTCTTTGAATCTGATCACCTGAAGTAATTAATTATTCTGTGAGTATGTAAATCCAAGCTAAAAGCAAATATTCTTGTGTATTATAAGTTGACAGAATCAGATGCTTTTTTTCTCCATTTTCCTTCAGACCTCTACAGACATACTTGAGGAATCTTCAGACGCTATGGACTATGATTATGCCGACTATGTTCCAGAAGCATATGGCAATTCCTCGGATACAAGTTCTTGTAGTAAGGAACTCAAAACCACAGAAAATAATCTCCACCACAAACTGTCAGAGAACATGTCACCGGGGAACATTACAGTACAGTGGGGCTAGTACCACCAGTTCAGAGAAAAGCTCCATAAATGTCACACCATTGTCAATAACAGCAAAAGGAAGCAAGTACAACAAGAAGCAATATTGTCTCCATTGTAAAAAGGCCATTTCTAAATTGGCAAGACACCTCAAATCCGTCCACAGTGAAAAGCCTGATGTTGCAATGGCTTTCAGTTTTAAATAAGGAACCCGCAAAAGAAGAGAACGTTACGCTCTCTTAAGAAGAGAGGAAACTTTGACCATAATGCTGAAGTGGCAAGCTGTGGGGCTGGAGAGATGGTTGCTTGTCGAAGACCCAGTACTGCAAAACAATCTGATGACTTCCATCACTGCATATTTTGTGAAGGACTGCATGCAAGAAATTCCCTACGGAGACATGTTAGAAATTGCCCGAAGAAGTCTGTTGAAGGAGAGCCTCAAGTTGGGGCGAAAACGGATCCAACTGACCCGACTCAGTTAAAGAAACTGTTTTGAAGATTGCTTGTGAAATGAACCAGGATGAAGTTTCCTCTGAAATCCGGAAACTGAAATCCTTTGTATCTGTGAGTCACTGTTCAATTCCAGGAAACCATTTGAGAGAAGGAAGGACTACATTGGAAGGGAAGGACTACAGGACTACTTGTTATGCCCAGTAACTTTCCCTATGTGATACAGGCAGTTAGATCTGTTGCTGGTTATGATGAGGAAATCAACTCATACAGAATCCCATCATTGGCTTTGAAATTGGGACACAGTTTATGCCAAAGTTGCAGGCATTGTGCAATGCAATGCCATCATTGCAAATCGCCATGCAGTTGCAGAGTCTGCAAAGCAATTTGCCACTCTACATGAGAAAAAGTGGACGGAGTCCATTTCAGCTGCTGCATTGGGTACACTTCAACAAGCCAAATGGAATAAACTAAAGGTTTTACTGTTTACAGAGGATGTGTCGGTGCTGCACAAGTTTCTTGCTAATGAGCGTGCATGAAGGACCTTGAGGAAGAACCCAACAGCAAAGGCTTTGGAAATCTTGCTAAAGTGACTTTGACACAGGTAGTACTATTTAACAGACGGAAGGGGAAGTTTAAAAAATGGAGCTTCAGTCTTTCACATCCAGGGATCTTACAGAGCTGAATCCAGACATTGTGAGGGGCCTTACTGAGTTCGAGAGGAAGCTTGCAGAGCACTTTGAAAGAGTTGAGATTCAAGGTAAAAGGTCAAGAAAGGTTCCAGTGCTTCTAACCCCTGACATGATCGCTGCTATGGACCTCCTAATGAAAAGCAGGAAGATCTATCAAGTCCACAAAGAAAATGTGTACATGTTTGCATGGCCAGACCCCTTTCCCATTACAGAGGCTCCAACTGCTTTCGCAAGTATGCAAAGCAATGTGGTGCAAAGAACCCAGAGGCACTCACCTCAACAAGATTGCGTAAACAAGTCACCACTTTGTCCACACTACTAAACCTCAAAGAAAAAGATTGACTTGCCACCTTTCTAGGACATGACATCTGTGTCCATAGAGAATTCTATCGGGTTCCAGAGAGTATCCTGCACCTTGCAAAAGTCAGCAAACAGTTGATAGCAATTGAAAAAGGAAGACTGCCTTACCTGCAGGGGAAAGGACTGGATGACATTGAGGTCAATCCTGAAGGTGAAATTTAGTTTGAAATATAGTTTATAAGCACTAGTGGTGCAACGGGTCACGGATTACCCGTGATCCGTACGGATCAACCCTCACGGGTCGGGACGGACGTGATCCGCGGATCAGCTGACAAATAATAGTTGCGCGTTCACGTGATCGGCACATGCTTAATTAATTAGGCCAGTGGTTCTCAACCGGTGGGGCGCGCGGACACTCTCCCGGGGGGGCGCGGGTTCAAAAAGGAGGACAAATACGCGTCCGGCTTTAGGCCGGACTGCCCAATTTTTTTCAAAGCCCTGTCCGGACGCATATTTGTCCTCCTTTTTGAGAGCGCAATAGTAACACACCGCGCACCCCCCCCCCCCCCCCCGGTCGCCGCCGGTCGTAGGTCCGCGGTGTGTTACTATTGCGCGCACCCCCCACCTCAAGTAAAAAAAAGTAAGTTAAAAAAAAAGGCGCGCAGCAACTGCTTCTCCCTGATGCATTTAAGCAGTGCTTTATTATTATATTATTATTATTTTATATTTTACTATGCTTAGGAAGCAGGATTATTATTTTGTTTTTACACATGTTACGCCTGTTATTCACTGTTGAATGTTAAAAATAAAACCAAAAAGCAATTGAAAGCTAAGTCACATTTGTCTTGTTATAATTCTTTTTTTAATGACCCAACCCGTGACCCGTGACTCAAAAACCGTGACCCGATCCGACCCGTGAGTGTTGTGATCCGTTGCACCCCTAATAAGCACCTCAAATATAACAATTATAAGTGTTCTTAGTCCTTAATTTAAATATTTGGCCCTAACTGTTTTTCCCAACCAGATGAAGTAGAAATGAGTGACGATGAATCCAGCGAAGAAACCATTGCTGACCTACATCAATGCAAATGTATCCTGACTTGTATATATGTGGTAATATCTTTAAGTTATGTCACATAAATGCTCCTTTCAGGGGGGATTATCGCAATGATCCTCTATCTGTTTTTAAACAATCACATTGGTGGTGATAGTGGGTAATTCTACATTCATGAATTTGCAGTCAGTTTGTTTACATCTAAAATATCAATTAATATCTAATGTAGAATTGCATATTGCCTGACACTGAGGTTGTTTACAGCGAATAATACAAGCAAACAAACGTATTGTCATAAAGCTCATAGAATAACATCACATTCATTATTACTTTGCATAGGGTCAAGAATTGAGACTTCTAGGGACCAGACACTTCTGAGGCACACACCAGAGTCTACCACCCTGGACAACATGGAGGGCACTTCTGAGTCAACCACCTTGGTCAACATGGAGGGCACTTCTGAGTCAACCACCTTGGACAACGTAAACATGAGCAACACACAACCAAGCAGGGCTGTAGTAGCAACACACAACCAAGCAGGGCTGTAGTAGCAACACACAACCAAGCAGGGCTGTAGTACTCGAGTCAGGTCTCGGAGTCGAGTTCAGACTCGAGGCGTTTTTTTATTGTCTCGGACTTGTCTTGGACACGTTGGTATTTGCACTCGGACTTGTCTCGGTCTCGGCCATTGGTCTCGCCAATATTCTAGTTGGTCTCGACCGAGTCCAGCTGCCTTGAAAAAAAAAAGAAGTAACTCCTCCTTCAAAACCAAATCATTGATTAAGCGAACTTGTTCAGAAAACAAGCATTGGTTTAATTAATTCAAAATAGAACAGGCATTGACATTGGCCGCCTGGTAACCAACTGTATGCCTGCCACAACACATCTCCGCGTCCGATGCATGAACCATGCTGCTCGTTTTCATTTTGGCCACAGACACGTCACGATGTCGGCGAACTCAACCATATAATAATAATAACAATAATAAAAAGATGACCTGAATCTGTATTGAACGTTATAATTGAGTCTGATGTTGAGTCAATGAAAATGTGAAGTTGCATTTCAGCTTTATGTGACTTTTAAGTGAAAAGGCTATACTTAAAGTAAACGATATGACCTAATTTGATAATTTGATCCTACAGTGTGGTTACACTGCACTTGCTTTTTGATTATCAGAAATAGGGTACAACACCCTTCTCGGGGGGGGGGGGGGGGGGGGGGGGTTACATGCTGTTTTGTCTTTGGAGAGTGTCGAGTATGATATCAAGTGAAATGGCTATACTTAAAGTAAATAATATGGCCTAATTTGGCAGTGTTGTTACACTGCACTTGCTTTTTGATCATTAAAAAATAATAGTGCAAAATGATCATCATAAAATAGAAGATATACTGTGTCTCTAGCATCACACAAAAATTATTAACAGGTAAGTAAGTGGTCTCGAAGACGATCCTTTTTTTCTGTCTCGGTCCTGACTGTCTCTCTCATTTGGACTCGGTCTTGACTTGGACTCGAACCTCTTGGACTCGGTTTTGATTGGACTCGAATGTCTTTGGACTCGGTTTTGACTCGGACTCGACAAGCCCTGGTCTTGGACTTGTCTTGGACTTGACATAGGTGATCTTGACTACAGCTCTGCAACCAATACATGGTAAAATACTCACATCCCAAGCGTCCTCAAAGTGCTCCAAAGAAAGCAAGGTAAATAAGCATTTTGTATTCACATTACTGTATTAGAAAAATGTATTGAACGCCCGATAACATCATATAACTACTAACTAGAATCCTTTCCATCTTCCCCCCTATTTTTTCACTTTAGCAAATCCATTGTTAATCAGTTGTATTTTGTTTCCATTTATGAAAGTTGTGAAGGTGAAAAGCAAGTGGACAGGGTAAGTGAAGGCTGTTGAGCGGCATATGCTTCATTTCATAACAAGCTGCAGAGTACCAGGTAAAAAGGACTGTGAGTCCTGCCTCCAGGCAGAGCCAGTAGCTCTGAACGACAGAAACTGGGTTGCCATCAAATACTACATCCACAACAGAAACATAGCATTAAAAAGAAGATGAATAGATAGAACTAGAGCATGCCAACTGTGGCTCAGGTACCGTACAATTCAATTACAATTGATCTTATGAATATCTTTTACATTCTCTGCCTTTGTAAATGATTGTGCCAAGTTGCTCAGTGCATTGTTTTTTTTCTGGTAGGGATGTAATAATCAGCTTCTCCTCAGTTATCTAGTGTTAATGTCTTTGGGTTTCATTTTCATATTATTTATTTTCCTTGAATGATTTCTATTGTTGGGTTCTTGTACAAACATGCCACATAAGCTCGACTGTAGCTCCAACATGGTCAGATGTTATGTATTCTTGAGGGCTATTAATGAGCATATGTTTGCCACTTACCCACTCTCTTAGTCACTTTCAAAAACTAGATTTATTTTTGGATTACCTCAAGATCATATCATAAAAGCATTATACACAGTAATTGCCATTATTTCGCTCTGAAAATAAGGTTGAAGATGATATAGTTTAATACTCTGCTGTCATTGACAGGCAAAAGAGATAAACAATACTTAAAGGGATTGTTTATTCCACAGTTATTATTTCCCAAGTTTTCAGCAGCACTTTGTTATTAACCACAAGTTGTTGAATGTGGCAAGGTCAATTCTGTGACTAATAGTTGACTAATGATTCTTTAGTCGAGACAGCCCTAGTTACGATAGTTCCATCCTTATGCAGTATTAGTGGAGTAAAATATCCATATTGACAAGTTAAGGGCACCCTCTGACAATTTATCATTTTCATACTTGCTCCTATTTTGGTTAATTCAGTAATTTGCATATTTTTGCCGGCACTTAATACAAGTAAGAAAGGCATAAAATGTTCCATCTTTTTTTTTTTTACATGAACGTTTACTACAAATTTAATAAATAATAATAATGACTTAAACATTAGACTGAGAATATACTATATTTATGCCCTATGCCCATTTTTAAGTTAGCTTTTTCAAGTCTCTGTCCAGTTCAGATTTGGTAGGTTGTATCAACATGTGAACATAGATTCTGTTGAAGGTTACCTGTCTGGTGAGCATGACAATTTTTTTTTCTTTTTTAAAGCTTTAGTTAAGTATTGTACACATATGACTCTCATGCAGACATTTCAACATATGTAACTGGAACCAAGTTGCAAATACAGACCCTATTTTGTGTATTACAGGGTCTTTATAATTCACTTAAACCTGAAAATTGAGTGTGTATCTATGGGCTTTACAATTCTCTTGCTATGGGCCTTATACGTCACATTAACCTGAAAAAGTCTTCATATAAAGCATTAAAAACCTGACAACTATAGCGCTAGACGTGGATGTATTCCTACAATCATGGAATGGAAATATTGGACCTTGGCATGTACCAATTTGTCTTTTTTTTCATAAGTCCTGATATAGTCTACGTGTGTGTGTGTGTGTGTGTCTAATAAACAGCATCCAACAGGACACAGGCTGCCTCTGTGAATAAATTGGGTGTGAATAAATGAATGAAAAATGACTAAAGTGCATGAATCAGAATTAAACAAACGCTTTAGGGGGGAGAGAAAAAACTGACATGCAGAGGAAGTGGTGATTATAGATCGACAACCTTAAAAATGTGACAGCTGGGACTGCAAACGAGGTACAGTTCTGCGGGTTTTATATCGCAATTTTATATGAACTACAGCAGAAGGCTGGATGGCTCCTGTGTGGCAGAAGCCTGAGACAGTAGAGTCAAGCCTGGGTGCTTATGAAGAGGGAGGCCAACTAGCAAGTTTATGGTACCACGGAATCAATAAAAGGGAGGAACATTTTTAAAGGAGGGGTGTTTTTTGTCCACTTCAATCATCAACCTTTTTCTAAGAAAACAAATGCATGAGTATTTTTCACCAACAAGGGTTAGGGAATGTTTGGAAGTATGTTTTGTTTATTTCGATTGTGTTTATTTATTCACCAGGATTTATTGCCTGCTGATTCTCTGGTGACAATAGGAAGACATTTCTAAAAAGTATCCGTGACGCTTGTTTACTTTTAAAACAATGTTTCTGTAGAGTGTTGTACAATCCTTCAACAAAAATGAGTGCAACACAGTACTGGACTTAATTCAAATCATGGAGTGTCCACATTAACGGCACCTTTGTTCATATTCAAATCCCTTTTACAAATAAGAATTCAAATACTTAAGCACCTTTTAAAATGTTCATGTTTAAAGTGTAAGTGAACCCGCTGTTTCAGCTTGAATTCGAACAGTGTTCTAGGGGGGGACGTGTTATCCTCATGGTTACGACCCACGCCAACTTTGTGATACTTTTTTTTAAGCTAGTACCATTGTTGTGTATAATAGTAATAATTACCAATGTTGTATATGAAATGCGCCACACACTGTGGCATTATAGGCCACTAGTGTCCGAGAACCTTAACCCTCACTCAGACGCTGACATCAACCACTGGCCAGACGGAGCTCCACACATCCACACACCGTGGCTTTATACTATAAGTGTCCGAGAAGCTTAACCCTCTTGGACAGCAACATCAACTGCTGCCCAGATGGAGCTCCACATATCCACACACACCTCACCAGCGGTCCCTTTGTCATAAGGGACACCTTCGAGGCACTTAGACATCATGAAAAGAGAGAAACTTGAGTTCAGAGCAGAGTAGAACGTTCACAAACTCGTTGGCAGAGACTGGCTTTCCTCTAAATTATGGTCGTATTGTAGTAACATTGACACAATGGCATAGATTACTATGTTGAAGATCATATAAGACTTATTTTGACGTTTAAAAGGAAAAAAAAATATTTTGGGTTCACTGACACTTTAAATGAATGAATGAATGTTATATTCACAGATCCAATCCAATAGATCCAATTCAAGCATCCAAGACTCCCAGTGGGACCTCATTATAGGTATAGTAAAGCATACAGTCAATCCAATAGCCTTGATTTCCTGCTCAGCTCCACTCACTGGAAACAACCATACATCCATTGTTCATTGTGGCATTGCACCTTGAATGACTACATACATTGGGGCTCCTGCACTACACTGTGGTATTCCACATTTACCATCCACAGTGGTCACTCATCCGCTAAGTTGGCACCTTCTTATGCTCCCCGAATAGACCACACGGGACCGCTTTATCAAATTGCTCCGTAATAGATGGACAATTCTGAGTGGGCGTCTCTCCATCTGATTTAGGGGTATTGCTAGAGTATTTGTGTTGTACACAGTTCTCTGTGTGTAATACACAAACTGTTGACAGAAACACATGCTTGCTTCAAGGTTCTTTAATTAGGTTGTTGGCACAAATTCCTGTAAATTAACCGAATCATGCTCAACTGTGATATTCTGTTCACTATCTTTTTACAAATGCATGCAATATATCCCGTGGGGGGTTTTAATAACTTGGTGACCTTGACGCCAAAATCTCTAAAAGGTTTGGATCCTTGTCAAATGTTGTTTTCCAGCTCTCTGTTCATAATGACGATAATCATAATGAAGTTTTTTTTCCCTGGTGCACAGCGTGGCAAGCCAAGTGCTATTTGTGGCAGAGTTAGTCCGGCCACACGCCACTTAAGTGGCTTTTCTTGGGGCCCTCCGACACAGGACATGGGTAGATGGTAGTTGCAATATGTTTATTTGGAGATTAAGGCTGGTGGTATACGCCGAGCTGATGGTACAACTGTCATGACTGTGGCTCCTCCTCAAATGTGTATGTTGATAGCTGGTTTATCCTGGGTGCCATGATTGCTCATGCACCACAGGTGTGCAGCCCCACCCAGCCAGAGTCTAATCAGTCTGACTCAGGCCAGGGGGGTATACTATAAGCTCGATTAGTGGGTTAGCGAGGTATGTTGCGCTCAAAGCCTGGGTTAGCTGTCCTACGAAAGTCGCTCTCTTTTAGCGTCGCTATATCACCATGGTAACTTATGCTGGCAACCAAACCTGGTCGGGAGGAGGTTTTCAGCTCAGACTTTCCGATTAGTTCAGCTTCTTAAAGCTGCAGCGCCGCTTTCGGGACAGATCCGATGCCTTTATGAGAGATACAGGTTCTCATCAGAGGATATTCTGTATGAGAGATACAGGTTCTCATCAGAGCTATTTGGTCGTCCTTGTTGGACCTTATGAAGGCAATGCTACAAAAAGAAGCCGTGCGCAGTGTGTCTGTGTTTCACTGCGATTTGTTGCCACGGGGACATATTTGCATACAGTTGGTGATGCCGAACGTATAAGCAAAAAGGTGCCTTGCGATACGCAAGGTTGTAGCTGCTGCCCTAAATACACTGCTAAATATGTTACATTGTTCGTGGTGTTTCCCAACTTTTTGCCAACACAAACTGTCAAGTTGCAAGTTATCAACTTGGAGGTAAAAGAAAACATCTGTATACGTGGATGAGCGGTAGAGTGGCGGTAGCGCGTCAGTCTTCAGATTCTGCGTGCTGGGTTCGATTCCCAAGTGAAGTACATTTATGTGTATTTTAATAAGTTATATTTCTTATGTCATATGGAATATTTATTCATTAATGTTATGGAATTATCCAGTTTGGTAATCTAGATGAGGGTAAAAGGCATGATGATGGACAGGCAACATATGAACCCCGGTCGCTGGCGTTCAGCTCACATACTAATCCACCACACCGCCGTCGCTACCTTCCAGCACATGCAATACGTTTCTTACATATAGGATGTATTTGAAAGGAATTCCCTAAATTACACAAAAAAGCAAGTAGGAGGTTGCTTTTGCATTTTGCAATCATATGCGTAAGAATTGTTCGCCATTAATCCCAATAGAGTATTGGGATTAATGGCGAACAATTCTTACGCATTCACAGAATCTGCTGTTTTTTGCCAGCATGGGCAACTGTATCGCCCCTTGCCGTTATTTGCTTTTTAAACTCCTCGTATGACTTCATAATCACTACTTGCTCCTCCTGAGTGACACAGCCCGTGTTCGCTCCGTCGGATCCATTGCGTCAAGGTGAATAACGTTGGGTTACGCCCTTTTTATGTGAACGCGCATTGAACCTAAAGCGGAAAACCTGGCTTGACAAATTTACCTTTAAGTGAGCTTCGTGGAACCGTTAAACTCTGATTGCGAGTTTCGTCTTTAGCAATCGAGGTTTTCCCAAGAAAGCCTGGATATGTTCAGCGAGCTTCGTAGTATACCCCCCAGGTGAGGCTGTAAACCAGCTATCAACCACACACACTCCACATACACCTTCCACACTATTCAAGAGAGGATGTTGAAATGCAATACTTATTCAGTAATAACCTTTAATCTTTTCGATCTAGATCTTCTTGTAAGGGTAGGTGAGCCCTCTTGGATAGCTCTAATTTCCCCCAGTCAATGATGTGACAACATCCCTATTATTATTATTATTATTGTTATTATTATTATTATTATTATTATTATTATTATTATTATTATTATTATTATTGTTATTATTATTATTATTATTATTATTATTATTATGCACTATTTCCACCCTGCGTAAGAGTATCCTGCCTACAAGAATTGGAGCAATGATCTTCTCATTACCTCTTTATTTATTGGAAATTATATTGGATTGTGGATCGCTATGTGATGCATATCTGTATGGACCTTGCATACGTTTGCTCTTGAGCATGTTAATATTTATTGACAGATTCACAAAAAAACATAACATTCATAGACATCCCTACACACAACCACAGCAGAATTGAACATTGTTACTATTTTCGGTTCAGTCATTTAGCAGAAGCTTTTATCCAAAGCACTTTGGAAAGTGAATCTAGATACATGTGATTAAGGAGCAGGTAAGGGGTTAGGCATCTTGCTCAAGGATGCTTACAGGTGGGTTGTTGACATTGGAGATCAACCCAGTACCTGCTGGTTGGGAGACAAAAAAAACCCCTGCTCCACTACACCATTCTTCCACTTATTGAGTACAAGCAAACGAAAAGGTAGGATTTCACCACATTCATCCAAGACAATCCAGGGCAGTTCAAGTGTGACTATTGACCAGTAGGGTGTGTGAATGATCTGACTCATTGATCCCACCTCTGTCCACTCATGGCTAGCACAATAAATACCGGGGCTGTCCCTGTACATCGACCCACACTAACTGCCCATCATTACAGGCAGTGTCCGCACTATCTGGGAACCGGTTAGGAAGGGTAGAAAGATAGACTGAACACATAGAAGAGATGTGAGCATTGAGCAACCCCAAGTTGCCCTGATTGAGTAGAAATATTCAGTTTGTTATGTTAAGGGTTTTGGTTGTTAAATATTCTATGCTAGCTTTCTGACTAGAACAGCTCTGGTTTCTTGTTAAAAACATCTTCAGGCTTCTACACCTGCATTACCATCACTACTTCTGAACACAGCTTAACAGACCAGTTATCATCAGATGCCTACTCACATTTGACCTTTCAATTCCTTTGTGTTCTTCTGTCGAGTAATTTACTGTATTTGGATTTGATTTTAACACTACTGTTCTCACTTTAATTGCATGTTTGCCGTTTTACCATCATGCTCAGACAGCAGTCCTTTTTTTGTTTTTATGCAAGCTATACTCTATTTTTTTCCCATTCTTCACAAATCTTCAGAACACCATGTCCCACAACAGTAGTCATCACATGGAACGAGCGGTCTGCCGCATCGCCCTCCGCATCGCTGCACGTCCGTTCTGCAGGGGGATGATTCAAATCGCTGTAATGGCCGCTGCGTGCGACGCTAAGCGTGCCTCCGAGGAACGCATTGGGTGGCAGAAGCGATTGACCCCTCTTCCCTGCGGTGGCGGCTGCGCTTGTGAGCAGCGCAGCTGGCCTGAACGGTAGCTGGCGTTTGATCAGTGATTCAGCTGTGTTTGCACACATCATGAATAATTCCAAACAAAAGTGCTTACATTGACATGTGGGGCTTGGCCGTGAGAGAGAGTGCGAGAGTCCTGGGAGCCTAACATGATTGCCCATGGAGAAGGGGCCTCAAATGAACCCTAAATGACTCCCACTGTAGATCAGTGGAGCTCCTGAGCAGACCTGCATCCGTCCCTTTGGTTTGAACGTGGAAAAAGACTACTTGCTGTATAGGCTGCAGGCAATCTTCACCGCCAAGTGTGGCGGTGAATAGCCCTAGTGTGGATGAATAGGCCCAGGGAGAAGTCATGTAGCCAATTGTGGTTGGCTCTGACTGAGTCAACTGGGGATGGGAACCTCTGACCCACTGCTAGTGTTTGGGTCGTGCCCCACCCTTTGTGCCTCACAGGGAGGTAAGGAATGTCAGTGGTGCTGATTTACTCTGAATAAGATTGGGGTTATACAGTGGAGACCTGCTGCCAATGTTAGGGCATGAACTATGTAGGGAACCAACCTACACCCCCTCACTCTGGCTGTGGTATTGCTCATTCCAAAGAACCTCAAGGAAACATGACCCTGCCCAGACCCGATCCTGGGGTGTTTCTTCTATGGATGGAAGCATAGCTTTGACCGTGACTGTACAGATTATATTATGTGCAGAATTTATCATCACAGCTGTTTATAGGCGAGGCGCAGTGCCTCCACTAAATGACCGACCACCTCTACAAACAAATTTAGTTTTCACATTATGACGAGGACAATGTGCGCATCTGTTCATGTCAGCATCTGCATACAATTTGACAGAAAATATAGGCTACTATCAGCCTAATAAACTATAGGCTAATATAATATACCGTAATTAACATAATACACAGATGAAATCAAACAGTGACCGGTCTCCTATGAGAAGGAGAACTCCATTCTGTCTGATTACACACAGTATTCACATCCGATCATGATGAACCCCCATCGAAAATGTAGAAGCGTTTGACTGATTAAACATTTAAAATACATGTGAATAATGCGTATCAGTGTATAGAACAAATGCGACACCATTCAGTTTAACAGAACAGCGAAAATGCACTACCAAGTACCCACAGAGAATCATTTTCACTAGTGCGAGTGGGTGTGTGAATAATCCCTGCCTGTTGTGATTTGTGCTTTTTTGTGTATGCTAATGTCCTTAAAGCTCAAAAAGTCCACAATAAGCGCTCCGCAATAAAGCGATCTAAAGCGGGGAGCAAATGGCAGACTCAGCATTCCAAGTCATCGCGGGTCTAGCGGTGTTAACTGCTGGCACCTGACCCGGGATCACCTCTCTTTTTGCCCCACTTAAATGCCATTGTTTCAGCATTTCAGTTAAACACACCGCTAGACAAGGACCGTAGATTGTCCCATTCATTTCCTGCTGAAGATCACTTTATTACGGAGCGTGAATATATAAGTAAACATGAACAGCTCGTTTTAGACTCTTTTTTTCTTACATTGGCGGAGTGTTCTCCCATCAAAGTTTTTAGTTGTAGATCTCTCATTAGATCCAACATATAATATAACAATGAAAATTATTATTTTCTATTATCCATGGTATAGGCTATGTAAGTAATGCAATTGATGTAGGCCTATTAGAATGGGCTGTAGGCAACATATATAGCCTACCCACATGATCTAAGCTATCATGGCTATCATTTAAGTGTAATTTGTTAAAAATGGCAGGTCATCTGTCAGGTATTAGTGCGTGAAATGTAAGAATATCTGTTTCTAGTTGACTATGTTGGATGAGACAATTTTTTAGACCACTCCTGTCTAATTGCTGAACAATCTAGGCATCTCTTCTCTGATTGGCTTAGCTATATGTCAATCACATCTAGCTAAGCTCCACCACAGGTGTGTGAATGCAACACTTCTCAATGGCAGAGAAATTAGGGCAGGAGGAAGTGTTTTTTTGGGGTGATTGTTTACTCTTCTGCTCTCTTTCCAACTTTCAAATCTTGCCTACAGCAGCCTCTATAACCCGTTTGATTTGATTATTGTAATGCACGATTTAAAAAAAACAACCTGATTTTATACGATTGTTTAACAGAGAATTTGATTTGACTCAGAACAATGATTCAACTATTCAGATTCTAGGGTACAACCCTACGCTTGCTTGCCTCTTTCTCAGAAGCACTTCCCCCTCCACTAAACATTTTTTTGTGGGAAACCCTGCACAGTACATATAGAAGCACAATGTGTAATCTGTGCCAGTATACAAACGTATGTGTACTGTGTTACTGTATACAAAAGTACAACAAGAGAAAAACATAATGTGCTGTGTGTAGGTGTAAATAATCTAGTTGATTATTTTCTGTCTTGGAACAGGCTTTAGTCACCTAACAGAGAAGACAAATTATTACCTCTACGCCCAGTACAAGAAAAGCAATTGCTTTAATGTCAAACCCTATTCGAAGAAACTGTTTCTCCCCCCAGTTATTACTGTCTTTTTACTTAAAGCTGTAGTTGCGCCTGGGCCTTGGACCCCTGGCGGGCCTATATGTGGGTTTGTGGAGGGCTATTGGACCCTGAAGCTGGTGGTGTGGCATTGCTGTAAATGAGACGTCACACACCAGGTCTTTCTTTAGTACCCTACTCAAGTGCTACCCTTTGTGCATGCTGTAGATGGGTTGCAACATCAATTTCTGATCCCCTAGTTTCTCATTTTCTAAAGCTATCAATATGTAAATAAAATCGACCCCCCCCCCCCCCCCCCCCCCCCCCACCACCATCACAACCCCCACTCCTTACATGTGCATGTACACCAAAAAAAAAGGTTGCTTTATATTTAGATAACTCAACCTTTTGTTGATGATCCCCTGTGCTGACTGTAACCGCCTATGGCATATAAAATGCCTCCTGCATATTGCTCCTCTGGTCCCCTTGGCAATTTTATAGTCTTGACAGACACGTGAGCCACAGTCAGATCGGCAGTATCCAGTGTTGAAGCGAACCTGGCCCCTCCCTCCAAGTGTATTCCAATCAATAAAGCAATAGGGGACCCTTTTTTTAGACCCACAGCCAATCTGAAGGGGAAGAGATAGGGCAATGGCGACAGAGGTGAGGGTCCTCAAAGACCCTGGGGTCTTTTTTTAACCTCACACCATCACCATAAAAGTACCGGAGGCCATATGGGACAGATCAGATACCTTGCCCACCGCATTAGCCGGAGGAGGGGAGCCGAGGCACTGAGTCAAATTGGACTGAAACTCAACAAGGCAACAGTAATTACATGTGCCCCCCCACCCCCCACCCGTCTCTCTCAAAGGATCTGGCTGACCTTGTGTTTGATGGTGGGGGTCAGGAGTGATCTAGTGACTGCTCCATTGACATGTTTTGTTGCTTTGTTTGCAAGCGGTTACACTGTTTGGTGTTCTCTGGTTTCACATGGATAAGGCAGTTTCTTTGCAGTGGCGCACCATAACATTATTGTTATAGAGGACCCCATTTTATTTAACTTAGGAAGTACTTTATTAAAACCAGATGAGAAATATGGGTGTCAGAACAGACATACACAGTACAGTTATAAGTAGTAGGGTGTACTGAGTACTTAATGTAGGCCTACTAATTAAAACCACCAATTAAATCACTATTGGCTAATACTGTACAGTACTAGCTATAGTCAAAAGCTCTAGCCACCATACATTATATGTTACCCTTTGCTTACCTTATGTACTGTTAGAATCACCCACTGAACTAGTCAACTATCAATAATAGCTAATATGTACTATCTACAAACGAGTATCTATAATGATCCTGTCTCTAACATCATTTTAGTCTTTGCAAGTCTGGATAATTTGCTTGATTCCATTTCCGCTGCTGAAATGAAATTCCCCAGAGGGTTTATTGAGATCACCTAATTGAATCTAATCCAATTCATCACTTCTAAATTAATAATTGTCACATTTATTAAATGGCAGCTATCTAGCATTTGCATCATTTCCTCTCTCTCCCTCCCATTCTCTCTCTCCATTCACAGTCAAGAGCCTCGCTTCTCTATGCTACCTCTAAAAGTGGGACGAGTGACCTCTCTCTTTTCTATCCACATCCCCTGCCACAATTCCAGATCTGCTCAAGGGAAAATAATGTAAGTAAATAAATATGAATGGACATAAACACGATACCCACCCTGCCTCCGGTATAATTGTGTATTGATTGTAAGTAATGGGATGTCTTTGTTGTAGTTTATAATGAAAACCACAGTACCGCACTTTCCCTGCGGTCTGGCACTGTCCCGGGATGTCCCAACACTGAGGTTAGCATTACTGCGGCTAGCCGGGTGGGAAGCTATCTTTAGCCCAGCGTCGCAAGAAGTTCATAAGCGTGTGCTGACAGAACAGTTTGAGCTGGATTACTTGTTGCTTGGTGGGTGTGTGATCCTGTAATGCAGTTTTTATGAGCTGGATGTGTAATTTTCAGAGGATCTCTTGCATGATCGTGGGGATTCTCATGATTTCCCAGAATGTAGATTCAGCATACGTCACTTTCAGCTACAAATGTTTTTTTTTAAAGTTTTGAATCTGCTAACCGGAACCACTTAGATCACATATGGTGTGGCAATTCATCACAGCAGCAGGAATACAACAAGAATAGTTACAATCGTGCCTACTGCTCATTAGGCATGTAACGGTTCCCGTAAAACAAAACGTACTGCATGGGATGACACACGGTTCGGTGCGCAGTTCGGGACGGATTAAAATATGTTAGAGAAAAAAAAACACATTTTGGAGTCACAGCCATATGATTATTATAAACAGTGGGACTTTATTATACTTTATTATATACACAGCCAGTAACAATGATGACTATCAATAACGTCAGTGATTACGGCCAGTAGAGAACATAAAATAATAGACTACAGTAAAGTTGGCAAATGAAATGAAACCAACTTTCTCATTCTCTACCTAGCTGCAGTTAGGTAGAGAATGGTGAGCAGAGAGAGGGAACAGATCCCAGCGCCATTTAAGTCTGGGAACATTAGGGTTCTGCGTGGGTGAATGTGATGGCAAAAAAAGATCAATAAATCAGCGATCATCCCCGATGCAAATTACTTAGACTAGCAGGAGCACATCCAACATATTGAGCCGTTTAAGGCGATACCATCCAAATGTAACTCTGGCCAGTGCGAGGGGAGTGAAGCTGATAGGGGCTAAACCTAAAGAACAACTAACTTACTAACTCTCCCTACAGCCTTCAGCCAACATTTTTCAATCAACTCAGATCGATACAAGGAAATCACCAATGGCTTGGGCGGATTTATGGCATTTACAGCCATATAGTTTATCTTAAATTTAAATAAGGTATTCTTTAACGATAGCACTTCCCCAACAATTCCCTTAAAATAGACTGCACTTAATTAATCTTGGTTTGACTAGGTGAGAACCCTTTAGAGATGAGTGGTTATACTACCAATTTAACATTCTAAAATATATTAAAATTGAGGCAAATGCTGCCCATTGACTGAATACATTTGTGGGTGAAGAATAGTTGCACTGTGTGGACACATTTGCATCGCCTTGGCCTGAATTCAAGCTCAATTTGTTTCATGAAATGGCCTCTTCTCACCTGGAACGAAGTCCCCAAACAGTGGGAGACAAAGGGGGAGCACTTCAGAGTCCTGTATCTCCCATCCTGATCACTGCACCGTGAGCAGGCTTGCCATTATGCATAGATGGAATTGCTTTAATGATGAATTACCATCCCAGCGTTTCCCATACATGCTGCTGGATTATGAGCACCACTGCAATCAGGATTCTCCCCAAACAATGTTTGGGCCTAATAGTGGAGCTGTGCCACCATGCTCCCTTCCAGCGCCACCATGTAACAAAACGGGGCTGCCGCGATACCGACATTGATATTTTTGATCGACTAATCAACTTTTTTTCCTTTTCATTTCTAAAATGCTTGAATTGGTTCAAACATGTTATTATTTCAAAGACGCTTCAAAAAACGGCAGTGTGGAGGAAGTCAGTGGTTTTCGGATCCACTCCTGGTCCGAGTCTGACTTGGTTAGGGCAGAGCCCAATGCGGCGGGTCACACACCAGACGAACCACAGAGCCCAAATCATGGGGAAAACCTTGTATATCATAGGTGCCCCCTACTGCACCCACCTACATTGTAACAATTTCATTGTCATTGGAGGAAAAATAATGACAGGAAAATAGTGTTCTGCTATAGAAGAATAAAAAACACATGATACTGTAGGTGGCATTAGCTCATGAATGGCTTTAGACTATATGTAGGAAGCATAAAGAGAAAAAGTAACAAGTCACTTATTAGAAAGTAGCCTTCATATTTGATTTGATTGTCTCCTAACCATCCCTGGAAGGAGGGATCCCCTAATCTGCGTTCCTTCTCAAGATTTCTTCCTTGATTGTTAAGAGAGTATTTTCTTGCCTTTTGGGGCCCTAGGGTCAGGGGGTGTCAGAAATATATGGCCTGTTAAGCCCTTTGAGACTAACTGTGATTAAGGGCCATACAAATAACATTGACTTGATGTGTGTAGAACAGAAGCAACAGTATTATGAAACCCACTAAACATGAAACATAAATGCTAACACATTTTTTGTTATATTTTATTGTTACACCATTTCTGTTGGGATGAATGCACCAGAGCACTACTGGATCATCATTGATCACACTAAAACCTTTCTGCGCCTGCGCAGATCAACACATTGCGCGCGCACATTAACACCTTACACATGCACATCAGTGCTATGCATGCGCACATGTGTGTACCTGCGCACATCAACATAGTGAATACACCTCAGCTCCAAGGCTGGGAAAAAACCTGGGGGAAACACTGCATCTGTTCTTTTTTTAATACCCAGTTCCCTAAGGGAGGTGTGTGTGTGTGGGGGGGGGGGGCTTTGGTCTCGACCCAAGTGTTCTTGAAAAGTTTTTTTTTTTTTTTTTTTAAGTAAACAACCAGAGGGCGCATGGCACACTGACTCACCTGCTCTATTGTTAGCCGTTAGCTACAGGCAGCGTGTCATTGGTTAGACATGACTGTTAAACTTTGGTAACACTTTACTTGAAGGCGGGTGAATAAGACTGTCATGATGCTGTCATAATCATGACATGACACCTGTCATGACACTTTATGAATGCTTATGACAGTCGTCATTAAGTGTCACTCGAGGATTCAGCACCATGGACAGTGCTGGTACGTTACCTGCGCTCCACCCGGCTCCACCCCTAGCACTATGGGAGGCGTCAGTGGGGAAAAGAATGGGAAAATTAATGGTTTTGCATGCCTAATCTGGTGTCCTCTGTGCCAGTTATCTCTCAACCTATTTCCAACCAAAAAGATAATGTAAAAAACGTAAATAAAGCAGTAAAAAGAACCAACAAAATGCCTCGTCAATTGTGAAGATTCCGAATTACCGAATGACACTTAATGACGACTGTCATAAGCATTCATAAAGTGTCATGACAGGTGTCATGTCATGATTATGACAGCATCATGACAGTCTTATTCACCCGCCTTCAAGTAAAGTGTTACCTAAACTTTAGCCATTCGCCGCGGCGCAGAGCTAGCAGGCAACATGCTAGAGAGCTGCTGGAGGCTAAAGAGTGCAGGTTGAAGCCAGTTAGAAGTGGAGGATCCAACTGAAGGACACTTTTGAATGTTGGCGCTAGCACCCCAACATTTGTTGGTGCCATGCCACTGGTCTGACAGCCCATTGTCCTGAGAACAAAAGCCCACTGCTCTGATTGATTGATTGATTTTTATTTCGAACATGTAAAATCCAACAAAAAAACTAAACAAAAAAACAAACAATATGAGAGAAAAAAGAAAAAAAACAAAACAAAAACAGGTCAAACCTGTACACGCAGCAACTCAATTGTTAATTTCTCTTAACCAGTGCAAATTAAATCATAGATGTTCAAAAGGGAGTAGGAAGAAGTGTACACTTATATATTCCTACCCCTTCTCCTCTGCTTATTATATCATTATAGTACTATTACTGATATATTATAATTTATAGACTGTCTTTCTATGTATCTTCCGTATATAAATGTCTATATACATATACATAATTTCTTATTCCCATATATTCATACCCATACACATAGGCGTAGATTACGGGGGGGACATGTCCCCACCACTATTTATAATTTGAATTTTGTCCCCACCACTTTTAAAAATGTGCAAACCAATTGCGACCAAAAAAATCCCCACATACTCAACTGAAACCGTCAAGTCTAAATCATGCGATAGGCGCGCACGATGACATCCTCACAGCATGCACACCGGCTGTGTGTGGACTCGGGTCTGCAGCTGAGTCCGCGGCCGGGTCCGCGGTTGGCGAGTTTGGTGCTGGGTCCGCGGCCGGGCCCGGGGCTGAGTCCGCGGTCGGGTCCGCGACTGGCAGGTCCAGTGCTGCAGCCCAGCCCCCCCCCGTTGACAATCGCGCACCCCCGTTGACAATCGCGCACCCCCCCCCCCCGTCGACAATTGCGCACCCCCCGTCGACAATCGCAACAAATTTTTTTCCCACTCCAGCCCTGGTCCCCACCACTTATAAAACCAAACTGACGCCCTTGCCCATACATACATACCTAATCTACATGCCCAAGTGAACCATACATATTTGTGATCATCATCCTAAATCTGTGTTCAACAGTAACATTGTGTCTGAAACCAAAAATAATCATCACTGTCCTTCCTCATTCTTATACCTCAGGAAAATATTGTTTTTGTATATCTTCTTGAATTGAAGAATATTAGTACTCTGTTTAAGTTGAGTGTCCAAATTATTCCACAGTTTAACCCCACATATTGAAATGCACATTCTCTTCATGGTTGTACGAAAACAACGATTTTTTGAATGTTACCTGGAAGTAAATAGTTTTTTGCTTTATACATTATTTGTGCTGTATTGTATTCTACAAGATCCACCAACTTTAAGATATTAGACTTTATAAATAATGTGTTGGTGTGTTCGCGAAAACCTACATTATTTACAATCCTTATGGCTCTTTTTTGCAGTACACATAATGGCTGTAGGTTGCTTTTGTACGTATTACCCCATACCTCCACACAATAATTGATATATGGCAGCACCAGTGAACAATACAGAATATATAGTGCTTTGTGATTTAAAATGTGTCTTGTTTTTCCTATGACTGCGATGCTCCTTGACAGCTTTACTTGTGTATATTTTATATGAGGTTTCCAGCAGATTTTGTGGTCTAAAATCACACCTAAAAATGTAATTTCATAAACTCTTTCAATCTGTACATCATCTATCATCACATTAACTGTAGTGTTTATTTTGTAATTACCAAACAACATAATCTCTGTTTTGTCCACATTTAATGATCACTTATTTATACTAAACCACTTTTTTAATTTTCTCATTTCCAATGTAATTTCTTATAAAAGCTGCTGTAAATCCTCCCCAGAACAAAATATATTAGTATCATCTGCAAATAACACAAATTTCAATATTTTTGAGACTCTGCATATATAGTTTATATACAGAATGAATAATTTTGGTCCTAATACTGACCCCTGAGGTACCCCATAAGACATATCCAGGCATGTTGAGTTATGCTCACCTATCTTCACAAACTGTTTACTGTTTTTTTAGGTAGGATTTAAGCCAGTTCAGCACAACCCCCCTAATGCCATACCTTTACAATTTATCAATGAGTCTGTTGTGATCAATGGTGTCAAAGGCTTTTTTTAAATCTAAAAATATCCCCCTTTTTTTATCAATACAATTAGTAATTTCCTCTATTATACCTATTAATGCCACGCATGTTGATCTGTTTGATCTAAAGCCATATTGACTGTCATTTAGCAGTTTGTGCTTTTCAATGAATTTGTCTAATCTTACCGTGAAGAGTTTTTCCAGTATCTTAGACAATTGGGAAAGTAGGGAAACCGGTCTGTAGTTTGTGAATTGGTGTCTATCCCCATTTTTATACAGAGGTATTACTTTTGTGACTTTCATCTTGTTAGGAAATTTGCCAGTTGAAAATGATAAATTACAGATGTGTGTTAGTGGTTTTATAATGCCATCAATTACTTTTTTCACTATTGTCATGACAATGTCATTCCAATCAGTAGATGTTTTGTTTTTACATTTATTTACAATATCCAAAATGTCCTTTTCTTGTACTGCCCCAAGAAAAAGAGAGCTTGGATTATGTTCTATATCATTTTCCTCTGACGCATCTTTGAGGGTTTCTGGGTCACAGATTTTTTCTGCCAAATTTGGTCCCACACTTGCAAAATACTTGTTAAAACCACTAACGACAGCATCTATGTTATTTATAGTTTTACCATTATCAGTGAAATCATGAGGGTAACTGGAATTTCTAGATTGATTCCTGATAACCTTGTTTAGTACACTCCATATTAGGGATGAGCGAGTACAGCATTATCTGTATCTGTATCTGTTAACCATATGAATTATCTGTATCTGTATATGTACTCGGGGTGGGCGGGGCCTAACCCGGAAGTGGGCGGGATTTAAGCCGGAAGTGGGTCGGGTTGTCTTGAAATTAGCGAGATTTTAACCGGTATGTTATTTTAAGCATGCAATTGATATGGGTTGATCAGGGAGAGGGAGAGAGTGTGTGTGTGTATGTGTGTGTGTAGCTTGATTTCCAATATTTATACCACTACTAGCTTTATTTTTTCCACGAAATACAGCAAGAAAGTGTCGGACACCGTGCGTGAAGTAAAAAAGAACTGGTTAGAGCCAGGCAGCCAGATGACGGTTAAAAAAAGAAAAAGAAAAAAAATCTCCCGACAGGCAGAGACGCAACGCGTGTCGGCACCACGTCTGAACGAACCCACGTTTACCAGAACTCTACTGGTTCATAAGTAAGTACCAACCTAAGTAATAACAAACCTGAAGCTGAAGAAACCCTAAACATTAACGGAAAACGACCCGCGAACCTGAGTGACTGAGGGAGAGACAGAGAGCTGTTCTGTGTGTGAGTGATCAGAGCGGGACACAACAACACATCTGCATTGTGTAGGGGAGGGGCGCTGTAGCCTATCACAGAACGCTGACACAGTCAGCTACCCAATGAGGATTTTCATTCAATCCGAGCACAGATATTGACTCGTATTACTCGTATAATACTCGTACTCGGCAAAAGTGCTTTATCCGTACCGGATACTCGTTTCAGCCGAGGCTCAACTCTACTCCATATCCCTTTAATGTTGTTTTTATTACTATCTATGTAAGAGCCAGTTTTCCTTTGCATATGTCATACCGTAATTGTCCACTGGGTGGCACCGTAATGTAATTGGGGTCACACCAATATATGGGGGAACCTTTGTTCAGGTGACAGGTGTTGCCTGACGGAGGGGAACACATACAGTTTTGACCGCTGCGCTCGGCTTGTGTATGATAAACTTTGGTCGTATTTAACTTGCGTTTCATGGATTATGGTGAACTATGCTGACATGGGATGTACAACTATTGGATGCACTTCAACATTGTGGTGAGCAGCAATAAATTACGCAAAGAAAGAAGACGTCAAATTGTTTATTCATGCATACAAGTGATTCCACCTGCTGAGAAAGCGCGTCTGATTGGTGTTAAAGTCAAGCAATGCCTCAGGGGCTTCAAGAGTAGCCTTAGCCTCTACAATCTAATATTTCATTATAGTATTCTTTTTTGCATGTCCTCATAATATTAGTTAATTTATTTTTATATATTTTTAAATCTCTTTTCTGCCTCTTTGGTTCTATGTCTTATGAAGTCTCTATATAAAGTGTTTTTCTTTTTACAGGCATTTTGCAGTCCCTTTGTCATCCATGGTCTATCTGCATATTTTTGTTTACTTGTATATTGTCTTATTGTACAGTTTTTGTCATACAGTGTTTTGAATGTTTTTAAGAATGTTTCATATGCATGGTCAGTGTCTTGCTCTTTATATATAGCTGTCCAATCATGTGCTAATAATTCATTTCTAAATGCGTTCATAGACTCTTCTGTTCTCACTCGTTTGTATTTGATTATATTAATATCATTATCATTTTTATAGTTACTGTCATAAATTAAAAATACCGGTAAATGGTCACTGATATCATTTATTAATAACCCACTCACTACATTATTATTCATAACATTTGTAAATATATTGTCTATTAGCGTAGCACCGTGACTTGAGATTCTGCTAGGCCTGGTGATTTTTGGGTATAAACTCATGCTATACATTGTATTGATAAACTCTTCTGTCATGTTATGCTTATTTGGATTTAATAGGTCTATGTTGAAGTCCCCACAGATGAAAATGACCTTTTGTGTTACTTTCCCAAGGAAATCTTCCATCCAGTCCTTAAATGTTTCAATATTTGATCCTGGCGTCCTATATATACAGCTTACAATTATGTTCTTCTTTTCCATACATATTTCTAATGTGATACATTCAAACATGTTATCGACCACAGTTGTCATGTTTTCCACCACCTTGTATTGTAAGTGCTTATCAACATATAAAGCCACGCCCCCCCCCATTTTTGTTTTTGCTGTTCATACAGTTCAGTTCATATCTGGACAACTCAAAGTCCCCCTCCTTCTCAGGTCTGATCCAAGTTTCAGATATAGCTATTATTGTAAATGGATTTTTGAACTGACCTAAATATTCTTTAATATTTTGGAAGTTGGCATATAGGCTTCTACTGTTAAAGTGAATCATTGATATTTTGTGATCTGACTCAATATTTATATTAAACTGTTCCTCTGTGAAGTAGCAGCTGTTATTGATATTGTTAAAGAAATTATTTTCAGGATCAATGTCATTTTCCATGTCTTGTAATTTATGCTCAGTATATTCAAATGTTTTCAAACCAATATGATCATTTTTTGTCATTCCTAGTGTTTGTAGTTTGCAGTTTGTAGTAGCCATTGTGGATAATGCAGTGTAGCACCTCTATTTTTCCATTACCTTAATGTGCTCTTCTTTCATGTTTACTGGTATTTGTCCAAGTCCTCAATGTCTCTGATGACCAGTACTTTTGCTTCCTCAGGTGTGCCGTTAGGTTTTATGAAAACTTTGCAGTTTGCTGTCCATGTAGATTGTATTTTACTCTGTTTCCTCAGGTAGCGTGCGTTCCTGGCAATGTCCACATTCTTTTTTGTTAGGTGTTCGTTTAGGTAGACGTCTGATCCTCTTAGCTTTTTTCCCTGTCTTAGCAGTGCGGTTTTATGCTTCCTGTTAGCGAACCTTAATATTATGGCTGGTTTGTCCTTCTTATTCCTCTGAGGGAGAGGATGACAAGCCTTGATGGTGTTTTGGTCCACTGTAAATCCTTTACTCTGGAGGAAGGCCATCACCTGTTGCTCCACCGAGTTGGCGTCGGCCTCGCTGTTTTCTCCGTTGCTTCTTTCGCTCACTGCCCTGGCGTAAGATCTTGGTTTTATCTCCAACCCGGAGATGATGATATCGTTCATCCTCGAATATTGTTCCAGGTCGGCCACTCGGTTTTCCAGGATGACGATCCTTTTCTCCTTCTCATCATTTTGAAGTTTTAGCGCCTTCACCTCCTCCATCAAGTTAAGAATTGCTTTCTGTTGTTGACTGATGGCAGAAACTTCTTCGGTCAGGAAATCCAGTGATCTTTTTATGTCGTCAACCTCCTTGGCTGTTAAGTTCCTTTTTGGTCCCATACTGTTGCTTGCATTAGCCGATCCTTAGTCCTGGACACTCACGCGCAGGCGCACACAGACACACGATTGTATCCACGTGTTGTTTACAATCATACACTTTAAGCGCTCACTGAAACACAGCTACGACATGACGCGTATATTGCAGACGGAATGGCGGTTAAACCACTTGTTGCTAACGGTGGCGACGAAGCATTTGTTCTGAAGGCCCATTTCTCAGAAAATACACACTATCCTTGGAGTTTTTTGCCCTTTATATCTTAGTGTATTTTGACAGGCGAGCGCGAAGATATCATTTACAAAATTATGCTTTTTAGTGTGCCCATTGGCTAAAAATGGCAAATCTCCATCGTTCACATCTCCATCGTTACATTAGAAAGAAGCCTACTAATTTGTGTAGGTGTAACATTTAAAGCACTTGTGAGACATCATCGGAAATATAAACTTTCTTGTATTTATCTCTTAACTTGATCCAACAGCTGTCCGATGATATCATGCATTGCTGCCTGTTTACAGTGCTTATGGTCAATTACGCACGTCAACAAGGACAGGGACGGCAGTCACTGAACTCTCACAACTCCAGAGTGTGTATTTGCGGAGCAATCGGCCTTCGGACCAATGGGCAGTCCCCCATTGGTCCACGTCTTTAAAGGAGCTATATATAACGTTGACACCAAGCTTTTAAAGTGGGTACTGCAGTCCAAATTCAGAATATTGGAGAGAGTCGTCTCCGCTTCCCCCTCCTCCCCAGACTCTCTCACGTGGGTTGCCAGGTTGTGGACCCACATTTGGCACATGGATGTTGTGAGAGGATGCTGGCATGTATGTCGCTGCTGTCACTGCTTTTTACTCCTTTTACTACTTTTCACTGCCAGTAGGTATAAGTGTGGACTGTCTCCACCACTTCCTATCATCTCTCAACATATTCCAGTCCTGTGTTGCCAACAGTTTTAAGGTTGTACACATGTCGCTCTGTGTACTCACCTATTCCGCCGACAAGCTGTTAGCCTGCTAGCTAGCGATCTTCCGGTTGTTCAACAAACTGTGGATTATTTACGCCGGTATAGCCCGGACTACTCTCTACCACGATATCAGGACTATCCTCTACCTCTCTCTTGGACTCATCATCTTGCTCAGGCTTCACTACTCCTTCCTCGGTCATGGCTTCAGTAGCTAGCTGGCGCTCCTCTGTTGCTGAAATGGTATTCATAAAATACTCCACACTGCAACTTCTGAACCTCAACCATTTCATCACTCCAAACTGCCTTAATGTTTCGCCCTATGTGCACAGGGGTTCCCAACGTAAGTTTGTTTACTCATCATACTATTCCATCTGTACTGTCTGGCAGGCGCTTTGTCACACTGCAACGAGATCATGACAACAAACCACACATGCGCACTGGCAATCTGAGGCCCCTGCTCTGTCGACAGTGTCGTTCCTCCCACATTGCCTGCCTCCGCACCTATAAACAACACTGCAACATTCTTGTTACTGAACACTCGCTCACAATAAAGCACTACTCTTTCATGACATCATCACGGACAGGAAAATGTACTTTTTTTGCTTAACTGAGACATGGCAGAATCAGCAGGACTTTGTGACACTCAACCAAGCCACACCCTCAGGCTATGTCTACATACAGAAGCCTCGCTCTGTGGGTTGTGGTGGAGGTGGGCTTGTTGTTATACACTGAGCTGACATCCTGGTTAAAGAACTCCCTATACCCAATGTCACATCATTTGAGTGTGTTGCTTTCACACTGACTGGGTCCAAACAGCTCCAGGTGGTCCTTGTCTACTGTCCCCTGAAAGCCTCCACTACCTCATGTCCGAGCTATCTGAGCTACTCACCTCTGTCTGCCCCATGTCTCCATCTGCACTCCTGCTCGGTGACAGCAGTTATATGTTTGCCACTGAATTTCTGTCATGACTGGACTGCCTCTTCACTGGTGATGGGGATCGAGACCCGATTCTATCAGGACCCAGTTGGTCAAAACGAAACGAAAATCAATAAGGTCCAAGCTTATCGAAACTGCTATCAAGACTAGTGGGTCCTATAACGTAACATTACGACTCAAGAGACGAGAGTCATGTAATTTAAATCAAATCACTGGTGCACAAACATACATCAATTGTCTCATAGTTGTTGAATTCAATTGAGCTGCCTGCCAACCACCGTTAAACTAAACAAAGAAAAATTGAATTGCCTCCCGCCCTCGTTCGAAATGCGAAAAGCAAAATGCCATTTATGTTCCAAGTTAATTTCTGGTAAGGGGGGGGGGGGACACAACATCAAAGCTAAGCCGGTTGAGCTCCGTCTTTTTTTGTTATTTATAGTAGTTTTCCATACGCAAACCGACACTGAAACTTAACCAAAGTAACCGTGGACATAAACTTTTTCTTTACTTTTTCACCGTCTTTGCTGTAATGCCTCAAGGATGAATAAAGAACCTATCTATCTATCCTCCTCATCGCTGCCAACTCCAGCCACATCAGTATTCTTATCCTCCTGGACCTCTCTGCAGCCTTCAACACAGTTTCCTACACCACCCCCCTCAACCACCTATCTCAATACCTAGGCCTCACCGGTACAGCTCTCTCCTAGTTCCAGTCATATCTCTCAAACAGGAAACAGTTTGTCACTATCAGAGACTCCAGCTCCACCCTGGCCCTGTTAACCAAAGTGTGCCCCAAGGCTCTCTGCTTGGAACCTTCCCTCTTTACCATTTACATGCTCCCGGTCAGATTGCCACCACGGTCTCAGCTTCCACTGCTATGCCGATGACACACAGGTCTATCTCAGCACTAAACCATCCACTCAGCTCCCCCCACAGTCCCTTGTCAGCTGCCTGCACAAAAAACAAATCTAACCTACTAAAGCTAAACAGCAATAAAACTTGGTTGTGGCTCCCAAGGCATGGCTCCGGAAGATTGGAGATTTTCTCCTTCGGCTGATCCATCTGCCCATACCCTAAAGTTCACGACCTGGGAGTCATTCTGCACTCCACCCTCTCATTCCAGTCCCACATCAAATCCATCACCAAATCTGATGTCTACCACCTCAAAAACATCTCCAGACTCCAACCATCACTCTCAGACATTGTGGCAGAGAACCTCATCCATGCCTTCATCACCTCCTGTTTGGATTACTGCAATGGAATCCTGTCCGGGGTACCCAGCAAAGCCCCAAACAGGCTCCAGTATGTGCAGAACTCAGCTGCCAGGCTTCACTGGCTCCCGATCAAGTCCTGCATCTCCTACAAAATCTTCCTCCTCACCTACAAACCTTCAAAGAACATACTGGCTGTAGCATTGTTGTCGGAGAAGCTAGTATTTCGACTTAGCATGTTTCCTTAATCTCTGATGACATCATGGTCATTTTATGATTTAGTGCAGCAAATGTGTTACATATAGCCCCTTTAACTAAGAATGGATCTGCCACAGACATTGTCTGTTGAAGGACACTTTTTATATATTTTGATATGGGCTTTTTTGTACCTTTATTGACAGGACTGTGAAGACAGACAGGAATGTATACATGAAAATGGTTTGAAAGAGAGAGGGAACGACATGTAACAGAGGACCGCAGGTCAGAAACAACTTGGGATGCTACAAGGGGCATTTGCCCATGTGGTAAACACACTAGTGAGTTGAGCCACAGAGCTGCCCTGACGGGCACTTTTTAACCTCTAATCTCCAATGGGGAGCCAATCACCCACTACTCCACATTCCTTTATTGTCTTTAATATTTACATTATGTTAAGATGTCATGTGCACCCTGGTGGGACCAAAATAGAGGAAACCACCAAGCAGCTTTGCAAGCTACTACTTGGTGTGTCATCTGTGTTTATGTATATACTAGCTGTGTGTGCATGTGTATGTACAATGCTGTGTGTTTGTCTGTGTGTGCACAGACAATCAGGTATGTCCATCAGTAAGTGTGTCATTGTGTGTGTGCATCTCACTTGGGCTGTTGAAAGGGCAGACTTAGTGTGTGTGTGTGTGTGTATTTTCTGCATGCATGTCCAACTCAAGGAAAGAGACAGGAGAACTGATCAACATATTTCAGTTGTGGTTGTTTTTTAAAAACCTCCAGAGATGTAGGAGGGTGGTGTTTACTCCATTTACGCACTCTAATCAATGTCGACGAGATCAAAAGTAAGAGAGCAGAAACCAAATGCAAGTTGTTTTAAGACTCACAAAAACACCACAACACTTTGACTGTGGGCCCGAAGGAAGGAGGAACGAAAAAAGAGCCAGAAAGAGGATAGGATGTAGAGCGAGAGCTGGAAAGGGAGGAGGGAGAGAGAGAGAGAGAGAAAACGTGGTGCGTGGGCAGTGCGCGGCTCATGCTAGCTTAGATTCTTCCAGTAATTTGTGGGCGACGGTAATTGAATGTAGAGTGAGATGAGCGGAGAGCGAGGCTGATTCCAGCACACCCACAGCACGCGCCCCAGGAGCATACATGACGGCCCTTTGTGTGTGTGTGTGTGTGTGTTGCATGTACTTGTGTGTCTAATGCATGCGTCTCCTAATGACTTCTAAGTGATTACATACATTTTTGTCTTATTGCTCTGACATTCTTGCTCTCCCATCGCTCATTTCTGGATTAGCATTAGCATCCAAGCATATATTTATAATCTTAGCATTGTGTTAGCATAGCGGTATGATCTTAGCATAGCCGGAGTTGCCTGCCATTTGTGATAGCTAGCCTATACAGTAATGTGAGGCAACAGTAGTTAGCAACAGTAGTAAACATCACAAAGCGTACAAGTACCTTTGTGATGCTGTATGCTTCTTTCATGGGCGGTTTTGTGTTTGATGCCGGATTATAGGCGACAGACATTTAAACAGCTCTACTATCTGTTCTCGAAACACTTGAGAAAATGCACTTCCTTTTTTTCCTCTTATAATGATTTATAGTTTATTAGCATCTTCAGACAGCAGGAATGATGACGGTAATTAAATGTGAAAACAAAGGTCGAGAGGACAAAGCGGTATACAAGCCAAGACAGAAATGTAACAATGAGATTAAAAATACAGATGGTGAGGGAGAAAATGCTACTCATAACAATGAAATGTGCTGGGGGGAGCTCAGTTTATGAAGTTCTCAGCAGAACATGCGTACATTTCTCACTGTTGTCCTACAAGTATGATGAATGAGCTAAAAAAGCTGAGTCAGGAATTGTCATGAGATTTGATTTTAGGTGTTAAATTGAAGTGCTACAGCGCTAGCACTTATAGTAACGTAGAAAGGGAGACTAAATTTAAAATCGGGCCTTGTCCCATCTCTCCTTGGTGCCTCTGTACAACACACAGCTTAATGTCATGTGTGCAACACACACACATAGAGAAACATACACAAACACACATACAAGTATACTAATCAAAAAACATACACACACATGCAAACAAATAAAATACACACACACAGGTACAAGCATACCTAGCTATAACACAAATACAGGGAAAAGGGCTGACTCACCGCTGCTTCATTACTCCAGTGAGTTATGACTGTGTTTACGCACACACCGATTGATATTAACCCCTTTATTTAAATCTCCAGCTCCAGCAGACAGCATGGCTGCTGGTCCATTCACACAGGGAAAGGGTAAAGGCTGAGAACAAGGCCCACAGTGCTCTCTACTGGCCCACACACTCACTGCAAAACTCCCGGAAAACTGATCACAAAACCAGCCTCTGACATCCTCCATACTGCACTTGCAAAATGTTAGGTCTTTTAATGTGAGGCACCGTCAAAGACACTCTTCTGTCACCACTGATGCAAAGTCTTCTCATCTAATCTAATGTGAAGGTTTGACAACGTGATATCATTAATATTGGTGCTTAAAAAGGTGCTGTAGGTAAGATTGAACAGCTATAATTTGAGTGTAATTTGTTAGGAATGCCATAGCCATCCGTCAGCTATTAGTGAGTGAAATGCTCTGTGAGAATATGTGTTCGAGTTGACTGCGCCTACCTCTGTAGGAGACCATTTAGATTTTAGACTGCTTATTTCTGACCAATCAGGGCATCTCTTCCCTAATTGGTTTGAGGATTCCATCTTGCTTGTCAATCACATCTGTGTGAATGCAACTCATCGAAAAGATTCCTTGATTGGTCAGAAATGAGCCAGGAGTGGTCTAAAATCTACAGGCGCAGTCAACCGGAACACGTATTCTCAGAGTATTTCACTCACTAATAGCTAACGGATGGCGATGACATTTCTAACAAATTACACAAAAATTATAGCTCTTAAATCTTACCTCCAGCACCTTTAAGCTAATTTACAAATAATGATTAGAAATGATTTGATTTCACTTCCATTTAAGAATGTGTTTGGACACAAAAGATTTAACCTCGATGAAAAGGGCTCAGTGTTATGTCTAATCTACAAAAAGAAAATCTAAATGGATTGAATGGCTCTGGGAGGTACTTAACCATTATGTACTAGTCAACCTGATGAACTCTGGTGACCTCTTAGCCCATGAAGCCCCTCAGACCAAGATTCCCTTCAAACAGAAAATTAAAACTTGTTTTTCTTTTGTTCTTGTTTTGATCCAAACGTCTCTAAAAAAAAAAACAGAATTTGGTGCGGTGAAAAGAATTGCATTACTGATCTGATCCAGTCTTGTTATTGAAAAAACATGTTTTGGCAGCTGCCCTTTTACCTGCAGTCAAAACCAATCACACAGGAGGTGGCAGGGGATCAATAGGCCAAGAGGAGTAACCGAGATTGCAGAGTGGCCAAGGTCACGTGATTGGCCATGGTCGATTACAAGGTCAAACAAGCAAGAACTTTTTAAAACCTAGAGACATTTAATGATTTGTCTCCCGGTGGAGGAACAGCAGACCATCCAAACAGGGTGGAGTATTCATTGTTAGTCGCATGATCAACTCAACACTCTGGATGTAAACCAGAAAGACACAGGTTTGATTCCTGGAGCGGTAAGCCAATGAGTCTCAAAATGGCAAAACAAGCACGACACACCTACTTACATAAAGCAACAGATTCAAATGAGAAATAGATGTGCACACAGACCCTCTTCAGCAGTGCCTTCTTAATGAGCGTTAGAAAAACATGTGTAAAATGAAATCACATTCCATCCAAGCACACGCTCGCTTGCCTTTCGCAAGTCGTACATGCACACTTCAAGCCGTCAAGTGTGTAGGCAACAGCAGTGAGTACACACATCCGAGTAGACACCCCTCACCTGCGATATAATTTCTGTGTGAAGAGGGCTTCAGTCAAATGGCAACACTTGCATCGCCACCAACGTTAGGCTCCCTCCGAGCCTCATTTTGCCAGTGCGCATGGCTGCCTGAGCAGGTGGCACCATCAAGAGCGAGGCTAACCGTACACACGCCTCCTGGTTGTGCTGCGCCACTGCTAACACGTGTGCGCGTCTACCCTACCTGCTGTGCTAGCATGCGGCGCACATTGCTAATGATCCGTAGCCACAGTACAGTGAGTTCAATAGCCTTGGCTTTCAATGAGCAGCTTGAAATCCAAACGGTACACACCGGTAGATACTGTTTGGCTGGTTATAGTAGTTACTAGTTAACTTTCTCAACCTTTCAAAGCAGGTTTACACCATACAGAAGGCGTAATTCTATGTATTGTTTCAAATACTGATCTCCCAAATGAACCAATCATAAGGTCTTCTCCTGCTGATAAGTACATTATGTCCACCTATCAGTCAATATATGCTTACAAATATGAGTCAGTTATTCAGTTATTATCCAAAAATACAGACCACCAGTTGCTTTGGTCAGCAGAATCCATATTTTACAATCATTTTGACTGAGGTGCCGTTTTCCAAAAACATCTGTGTTAAGCAACAGTAGAGGAAATGGTATGGAAGTACACAGAAGAAGTGCAACAAATTGACCAGACAAACAGATTCTGCTGATCAATCCAATCCAGACTTACTGTAAAACGTCTTTTTGGAAAATAATGGAATTGTCTGATTGTCTCCGTCTGCATTCTCTGATGGCTGGATAGAAAGGAAACGTTGGAGCTTTAGGTTATTTCATCAACAATAAGAAAAACAGAATTACAGTTGCCCTTATCCCTGAACCTTTTCTGCACCCAGTGCCAAACCACCAAGTGCAAATTATACCGCGAGAAAAAAAGCAGAGAAGCTTGGAAAGCATCCAGCCGAGATGGTGAAAAAAAAGAAAAGACAAATAGATGTGGATAGATAGAAAAGAAGAAATGACAAAAATGCCCTTTTCAGTGTGACATCCAAGCATTGGCTGGTAAATGCACCCTGGCTATTAATCCGGGACGGGCAGTTTGTCTTTCTGTCCCTGAACTAATGAGGCACATTTTAGAAAACCCAAACACAAGCTGGCTATAATTAGCCTATCTTAGTTTGGTGGCTACATCAAAAGACCACCAAAACAGCTCTGGATCTCCATAGCCTCCATGCCAATTGAGATGCCCACAGAACAGCCATCCAATGGCTAAGCCCTAAGAATCCAGGTATCTTGTCAGCTTAGGCTGGCTGTGACATTTGCATTCACTTCCTATTCATTTTACAAATATATTTGCATGATTTTATTTATGTTTAGGTGTGTGCAGGTGAAGCACATATTTATGCAGACGTCTGCGTGCCTCTCTCCCAAGGGTTGGATTGTACAGGTTTGTGTCCGTTTTTTGAAAATGAAAGTAGCCACGGACAGGCAGGCACTGTATCAGCCCTCTGGACTGAGTAAATTACTTCTTAAAAGGTCATTCGCTGACATTTATACCACCCTCCCCGTCGCAAACTTGAAAAACCTCTAACTAAAACCCATATCAAGCCTACGCTGTACCGTGAAAACTGGACTTGACTTATCTGCGAGGATCTGAGGAGCAGGCAGGGGCTTTGTGTGTTAGTGGCGAGAGCTCCCCTCACTAGCTGCTTGATTAAACACAGAATCAGTGAAAGAGTAAATCACAATCAGCCAGCCTACCCCCCCCCCCCCACACACACACACACACACATACACACACACACACTTCGTTCTCAGCTATAATTTGCACCTAGGTCTTAAAGCTGTTTGCAGTTCTATAATGTGATTCTATGATCGAAAGTCTGTTATGAGCTGTAATCAATAACACCTCATAAAATTTGTAAACTATAGCTCTGGTTTCTATTACACCTCTGTTTATGCTACCCATGACCTACTGTATTACCCGTTTGATCCACATAGTGAACTGTGTAAAGTCAAACCTACATTTTAAACTAAGTAAACTATTTACTCGAAGAAATCCACAAAAAACCAGTTCCACTCTTTCACCCAATGTTGGTGCAACTATTTAAACAATTTGAATAATATCCTTAAGAATACAGGAAGCAGGATAATGCTGTGGCTAGGTGTTTGCCACCCAGCTGAAAGGTACTGGGTTCGATGCCCAATGTCCACAGCCTGTACAAGGCATCCTTGAGCAAGACACCTATCCCCTACCTGCTCCTTAATAACGTGTGTAAATTCACTGTAAGTCGCTTTGGATAAAAGCATCTTCTAAATGACTAAATAGAAATAATAAATCATAATTTGTGGGATTATACATTTTTCTTTCTTCTGACCCTCGTGGTTCAGCTAGCACATCGCTAAACACTAACGCAGCAGCGCTAAACACTAACACGGCAGTGCTAGCGTGGTTGCTGTGATTTATGGGAAACATGATGCTCCACCAAGCCCCCCGGGGAGTTTCACAGTCTAGGGACCCAGTCGGGGGGCCAAGGGTACCGTTAACCACCACCAGCGACAGCGCTAACCGCTAGCAATAGCAACACATGCAACACATAAAAGGTTGAGAAAAAAAATACAACAGCCTCAGCACAGCATGTGTAGAGAATAGTAAAATTGATGGTACTCTTATAGCTATTAGCATTCCTTTTACGACATTGCAACCTTTTTCTTATTTTAGCCATTATATACCTTTTTGAGAGAATGAGAAGCGAGTCCCCCCCCCCCCCAACAATAATAAATATACCTTCGCGATTATAATTATTACATTATAATATCATTCCTTTTTGCTAATAGCTGGTAAAATGGCGGTGCTAGCTACAAGGACACAAGCAATGGAATTGCAAAGCCTTTCAGCGGAGTGAGTCATGAGTTACAGGAGAGACAACATCGGATTGATGAGGAAACGTGGCCTGTGCTGCCACGTACTGCTGATGTAACTGTAAGGTGTAAATTTCCCTTCATTTAATTAGTTCCCTTACCTTCAATACGCTTCCATATGCTACCACTTAGCATCCAGGATGATCTGCTTAAGATTAATGGACAGTGTTGCGGATAAATAATAAGCATATGTATCAGCAGCTCAAAAGAGTAGTAATAAATATACAAGTTGTAGTAACTGCACCTCAACACATGATGGCGGCAAACAATATACTGGGGGCGGCGCTTAACGCCAGCCATTGTGCGTCATGGAGGCCACGCCTCCTGCCCAGTGACTACCGGCGGAAGTCGCCGGCTCAAGTCAGAACACCCCAGGCAGCGCATAGGAAGGAAGCAAAGCGACTGAGGATGCAACGCTTGGGGTTCTCCACGCGGCGTGATATACATATAATACTTCTCCTTCTGGTTCATAGTTAAATAACTTAAACCTAAACAAATAAAGTGAGTTATAAGCGTTCCTGTTGTCGGCAGCCTTCTTCCCCGGGACACAAACCCCACATTCTGGTGACTTCCCGACGTGATTCGGGGAAAGAGAGGCTTTATTTGGAACCTTGGAACTTTGGCCGCACTGCAACCGTACGTCTCAACAGCTCTACCACAAGGCGCCATAACAGGAGGTAAGCAGTGCCCATTGCTTAGGCTAAAACTGCACATAGATAGATATAGGATTATTAGGTGACAGAGCTGCTAGCGTACGTTGTGGTAGAGCTTTGGTTCTCCGGTCCATAGTCGTTATAGTTAAGCCGACGTAAAATGAACAGGCGCTGAATACTCAAATTGGGATTGATTAAATTATATTAGTCGCCATTGTACGACAAATAGAAGAACCAAGAGGCCAGTACTGTATGTATTATTAAAACTCGGTACGGAACCTGGGAGTATAAAAACTCGGCGCGGAGCTTTTAGAGTATAAATTTAAAACTTAGTACAAACTTGGGAATATAAAAAACTCGGCACGGAGCTTTAGAGTATAAAAAAAATAAAAAATAAAAAAAAAATAAAAAAAATAATAATAATAAAAAAATTAAAACTCAGTACAAAACTGGGAATATAAATTTGGGGCATAACCCCTAGAGTATAGGAGAGTGGAAAACGGAGATCGATAGGGTACAGATCGCTACTAACATTGTTACTAACACTGCATTCTCAAAGAACTACGCTAACTTGCATGAAACACAATAACCCACGTTTGTGTACATAATCCTGTATGTGCTAACGCTTGCTAACTTTGCTAGGGTGCATCTTAGCTTTGTCTGCAGAATATGGTATATGTAACTGACGATAGCCCAACACGTGGGTTATCTCATATGGGTCTTTGTTCTTAACAGAAGCATGGTAGCATTAGCCACATAAGCTAACACGAGGGCCTAGCGGATATGCTAGGTATTTAGAACTGAAGATAGCCCACCACGGGGGGTGGTTTATGGCTCATTGTTCCAGGGGGGGATGGTAACATTCTTGTGTTCCTAGCCATTTGGCCCAAGTGGAGGCTAATGGCTATGCTAAGTCTAGGGAGCGACGGTAAACACATCTATCTAACCTATAGACATATACCTAACAGTGCCAGTGGATTTGGAGCCCTTCCACATATGGGCACACACATAGTAGGATACATACACAATATTAACGTGGAGGATATAAAGTGTGCGCATTTAAATAAGTTCTATGCTATGGTAACACAGCAGGGAGCATAGATTACAAATCCCTGTCAGCCATTTTGGGAGTCCCCAAAATGGCCCCCAAGACCCCCTACCCCTCGACCACCCCTACCCCCACCCAGACTACCCAGACTTCCCCTACCCCTCCCCCGACGACTGACCATGAAGAAGGGGACAAAGGAATGGCGTTTGCCAGTCTGCGTTTGCAAGTGTGAATGGAGTGTGAATGAAGTTGTGCGCTCCTAGAATGCAAGGGGAGAAGGCAGAATGGAGCCCAGTGTTTCCCCTACCATTCTTTTGGCGGGGCGGCCCGCCCCGCCAACGCGGGCCCCTGCCCCCCTTGAAAATGTGGGGGAAAAAAAAAAAAAAAAAAGACGTGAAAAATCTAGGCGCAAAACACCCCCCCGCCCCGCCCCCCTCCCCCCATCGCGTACGAGAGATATGATGCTAAATCAAAAAGCGCGAAGAGTGACAACCGCGCCAAAGAGCATCATTGCTAAGTCGACATGTCAAAGAGGAAGGCCGATGATCCCAAACAGGGATCAATTACATATTTCTTTAAGAAAACACCTGCTACTGCATCAACCTCGGAGAACGATGGTGAGAGGGCGGAACAAGGTGTGGAGAGAGAGGATGGGATGGCAGGTGGAGGGAAGACCGAAAAACACCGCACATCTGGATGGGACCCAGATTGGGGTGCAGACCCCAAGTACAAGGCTTGGCTCTACAAAACGGATTTAGGTGAGTTTCTAATAATAACCTTACAATTAGGGCTGTTACATTAGTTTGCAGCTAGATTAAAAAATTATCCCTATAGTCAGTGTGTGTGCTTTTGACATTGATGTGCGCGCTTTAGGGGTGTAACGATTAACCGATACGTATCGATATTCATTCATAACCTGTAAAATACGACCACATCGATACGTGAAGCCTCGTATCGAAATTGACATGACATTAATCGGTTATTGTTTCGATTTAAAAGTAAGGAATCGGTTCGCATTTGCAAACGTTTCTGACTTGACAGTCCACCCCGGACCTACGACCGACGGGGGGGCAGGTAGACCGCTAGACACCGCTAGACACACGGGACTCATACCGGTGATCGCGGCTTAGTTCCCCGTGTCTGATCGCTGTAATTCGGAGCGTGAATATCGGTTGAATATCTAATATCTTTCTAACTTTAAAAAACACTTTAGTATTTTTTAAGACGATAGTCGCACATCCCTCGTAACTACGCCGTGAAGGTGAACCCTCCCGGACTCCGCTATTAACATGAACCGCTCCGCCGGAGGAGCCGCGCGTCCACGCGCACCGGACACCACAATACAAACACACATGTTTTCCATTTGATTGCTTTTAAATAAAGTTGTGTGCAGTTATACGGTTAAATACTTTTATTAAAAGTGTTCATGTCTCCTTTCTGGTCCAGGACTGCTTGGTCCTTGCCGTTAAACGATACCACTATCGATACTTTTTCTATTAGCTTTTTCTATTATCGATATCAATAAATATTAACGATCCCCATCCCTACATCAAGTTGTTTGTCTTATTGACAACCATTGCAATGATAATTGATAATGTAAAATGTGCACAATTATAAAGTGAATGTGCACAATGAAAATAACTTTCAGAATGCTTTTGATTATTGAACCGCATCGAATCGTATCGAATCGTATCGAATCGAATCGTACCGAATCGTTTGCTATTAACATGTATCTTTTCTTGAATCGTATCGTGACCATGTATCTAGATGCGTATCACAATAAAAGACAACGGGTGTTTTATTTTTGTGAAAATGACCAGAAGTGAGTTACTTACTACGGCTGGCTTGGATAACAGCTGTTATTATTGTTATGTAAGCCAGTTTATATGATCCTTGCAAGATAGAAAATCAGCTGGCCTTGTATTGATGGCTACATTTTTTAATAGATTATAATATATATATATATATAAATATTTTATATTTTATATTTCAGGAATGTTCTGTAGGATCTGCCGGACTCACAAAAAATCTGTGAAGAGGGGTACCCAGACACGGCCATTCATTGAGGCCCCATGTGTGTCATACAGGAAGGACAAGCTGGACAGACATGCAAATACCGAGACACACAGAGAGGCCTTGAAACGGCATGTTGAGCTGATGAAAGGTAGCCTATGATTTACATGTATAATTATTATATTATATTATATTGTATTATATATTATTGTTATTTTTGTAAAGAGGTTGTTTTTAAATGTTTAAACATTTTAACATATCCATTCCAGGCAACACTGTTGTTGCTGCCTTTGATCCATTGGTGTCCCTGGAACATGAGGCTGTAATAGGCGGTTTCAAATGCTTATATTGGCTGGTTAAACATGAAATCGCCCACCATACCAACTATTCGGCCCTGCTTGATCTGGCCCAGCTGCTTGGTTGCCAGTATTTTGAAAAGTTGAAGGCAAGTATTTTGAACAGCATACTACTTTGCTGATTTGCTTGTCCAGAATGGTAGATGGTTCATCTTAGGGGTAAATTTAACTATGATTTTAGTCAACACCTCTCCTTTGAGTGTCTCCCTTTCCTTGAATTGTTGTGAATTGCTTTGTCATGTTTGCATGCTTTTCAGATTGGCCAGAACACCAATTATAGATCGCACAGGATCATAGATGACATGCTGGATATACTTGCAGCTGTCATTGAGAGGCCTATCCTGCAGGCGATTAGGACTTCCCAAGCAGTTGGACTGGAACTCGATGAAAGCACAGATGTCTCTGTACTTAGGCAGCTTGACATCCATGTCAGGTATGTAAATGTTTAAGCAGAATATTGTTGGAAATCTACTGGAATCTACATATTGAATGTTTATTTTCTTTATTAATGTATTGTGTGGTAGATATCTGGACCAAGAGGGCAAACTCTGCTGTCACTTCCTTGCCCTGGTGCCTATTCAGGATGGCAAGGCGGACAGCATTGTAGGCGCTGTTAGAGAGGTGGTGGAAAAGAAGGAGATCCCTCCACACCTCATCTGTGGTCTTGGGACTGACGGTGCTGCAGTGATGACAGGTAGCTAAGTGATTATCAATATCTAAGGAGGCTCACCTCTCCCTGCCATCATAATAATTTTTTTTACTCCTTATAGGCCGAATAAACGGAGTGGCCAAGCAGCTGTCTGAGATCTGGCCAGGGCTGCTCTGCACCCATTGTGCTGCCCATCGGCTGGCACTGGCGTGCAAAGACGCTGCTGACAAGGTCCCATACATGAAGACCTTCAAGGAGCACCTGCAGCAGCTGCATTTGTACTTTCGCAATAGTGCAAACCGCTCTGCGGCTTTGTCAGCTGCTGCAGCCGTGCTTGGCATCACTGACTTGAAAGTCAAGGTGAGAAATGTGAATGATCTCCTATCTAGTCTGTTTGCATATTATTCACTGTATCAGTTAACTTAATCAGTTAAACTGTTCTCTATTTCATTGTCAAGGAGGTGAAGGACACCAGATGGCTCTCACAGCACCTAGCCATTCAGAACCTGCAGAAGAACATAAGTGCAGTTCTGAATGTACTGGCAGAGGAAGTGGAAGTGAGGAAATGTGCTGCGGCCAAAGGCCTCTACTCCTTTCTCGCCACGTACCGGTTTATTGCTGCACTTCATCTGCAGGCAGATGTTCTGCCACACCTATCACGCCTGTCAAAAATCTTTCAGAAGGAAGATTTGAACTTCCTGGCGATCAAGGAGCAGGTAAATTCTGTGCTATTTTAAATAGCAAATATATTTTTAATGTATTGAATTGTAACACGTTCTGATTTTAAAATATGATTTGAAATGTTTCAGGTTCCAGTCACACTGGCCATCATCGGCCACATCAAAGATGCTGGTGATCAGCAAGCACCAGGGTCACATTTGTCCAGGCTCAACCAAAGCCTGGACGACCCAGCTGGCTTGGGTCAGTTCTCGATCTCTGTGGAACAGGAGAGGGGCAGAAGGGGCCAACCAGAGGGTGGGGACAGGGAGCACTTCTGGAGGAGGTTCCGCTCAGAGGTAAGAATAATCTATATCACACACATGAGAAAATGATGTTATACTGCACGGCTGTGATTCTGTTGTAGGTATGAGTATGCAGGCCATATATTAAAAGCGCTGATGATGTTTTTCTGTTTAAATTTTTGGATTCCTTCCTGCTTTATCAGGTGATGGACCCCTACCTGAATGGGCTCATTCGTGGGTTGGAGGAGCGGTTCCCTAACCTGGAGGTCTTTGGATCATTCAGTGCTCTCGGGCCACAGGCAGCAACATCACCTGACCATGAGGCTGCACATGGTCACCTCAGGACCCTGGCAGAACACTTCCCCTCGGTGGATGCCAGCATTGCAGTGGAGGAGTGGATGTCCTTCAGAGAACATGTGGTCTCTGGTGCACTCAAGGTATCACATCAAGTTATTTTTTTATTAGGCTTGTTCTTTCAGCTTGGGTCCACAAACATGAAACCACATGTTGTAATCTTATGCCTTACCTTATGATTTCAGGATAAGACACAGCTGGGCATCATGAATGACCTCACCTCAAAATACGAGGAGTTTGGAGTGTTGTACCCCAACCTGTGCAAGCTAGCTGCAATAGCACTGACTGTACCCCTCAGCAGTGTGAACTGCGAGAGGGATTTCTCCACCATGAACAGGGTAAGAATCCTTTACTTTCTGACTACTACTAAATTTAAAAACAAACAACTCATTATGTAAAATTAAGTTTAGTTTATTTAGGACAGTGTGCACTTACATTGATTGTTTGCCAAAATACATTTGTAATGTATTTTTCATCTGCTGCTTGCAGGTGAAGACAGACCTCCGCAACAGACTGCAGGGGGAGCATCTTGAGGCGTGCATGAGAATTTCAATCAGTGGCCCATCAGTGCAAGAGTTCCCCTACGAGGAGGCTCTCAAAATCTTTTTCAGAAAGCCAAGGAAAATCAAGTGCTCTGACAACAGCTGCACAATGTGCCATTAAGCCTAGCCCAGTCCAGCCCAAGCAGGCCCTTCCCTTCCCAGCCTCTACCTAACCTGTCCTGTCCAGCTCAGCCCGCACAGCCCAGCCCTTCAATGAAGTGTTTGAGTGTTTCTGTTTTGTTAATGTTGTTCTGTTGTGTCTTAATTAAATTAAATTGTTCTATTCATTACCTTGAGGTTTAAGGAGTCACTGAATGTAAATTTTCAATGTAAAACATTTTGAGCCGGACGAGCCGCCAAGCGCGCCGCCGAGCGCACCGCCGAGCGCACCGCCGAGCGCACCCCCCCCCCCCCCCCGATACCACCCCGCCAACAAAAAAACCTAGGGGAAACACTGGAGCCCAATACAATAATTCGGTTTAATGTTATTATCTAGACGTATACATTTATAAATAACTATGTTAACAGATGTCATTACTGCGATAAAAAGTGTTGTTGTGTAAAAACTGATTATTCATAAGCATCAACTTGTCAGTAATAGGAAGGTGTTAAAATTGACATTAACTCTTTGTTTTATTCTTTCCTTTACCCTTAAGAGAAGGAGGGGACCTCCATGCCCCTTCCAAAGAAAGATCATGAACACCTCTTTTTGTTTTTATTAATGATAAGAAATTATAAGGTTAACAAAGGAGGAAAGGGAAGTTGGACAGGACACAATGAGATGGGGACAGTAAGTGGTGATTCTTAAAACAAAAGGATTTATTTAGAAAGACAGAGGGAAGTAAATAGAAGGATAGAAGGAGAGATAAGCGTAAGAAAAGTCAGAGAAAGTGAAAGAAAAGTCAGTGAAAGAAAAGTCAGAGAAAGTGAAAGAAAAGTCAGAGAAAGTGAAAAGGGAAAGGAAGAAACGTGGTCAAGAGATAGAGGGAGGCATCATAGTTATAATAGTAGTGGTAATAATAATAATAATAATAATAATAATAGACATGAAACATAATGAAGAAAGCGATGCGAATATTAGGACGGTTAAAGATCAGGTCAACTATGTATATATGTCTGTTATTTGTTTTGTTTCCTGTTTATTTGTTTTCTTTGTGTATTTGTTTTATACTTTTAACTGTTTGTATGAGTGTTTTGTGCTTTATAGGACAAATAGCAGACCAACAGCTCAGTCACGTCACATGAAGCCCCGAACCCCTGGTACCCCCTCATGAGTCTTTGTGCATAAGATGGTTGATGGGCATAATACGGCCCTAACTGATAGTTTCATTTAAATCAGAAGTTATCTCTTCTACCACTCGTCCACAGTAGTCCAGGGGTCAACCAGCGCTGGGGACTGGTAACAGTCTAGGGACTTTTCTCCCGCCTCAAGCGACGATATGGGAGTGTGGTAGAGTGATAACCTGATACACAGTGTAGGGGTGTAACAATTAATCCAGTCAATTTTTGGGTTGCTCAGTTTACCTCCATAATGTGGTGTCCATTGTCTTGTTTTTATGTACGATGTTTTGTTTTTGCTCAATGATGCTGACCGTTGCTGAGGCTATGATTCTTAGATGGACCAGAGGGTTTTCACCTGGGACACACACAGGTGCCATTTGATTATTAGAGGTGACTTGGGCGATGACAATGAGGAAATTGAGGTTGGTTTATTTGAGCCATATCCATTTTTAGTAAGCAAAACTATTCAATGATTGTGTGTGGATACATATATATTCAATTTTAACTTCACTCACCATATTTACCTATTGTTTGACTCACCATTGTATGCAAGTTTGTTTTGATATAACTTTCACATATGGTTTGAACTACTTAGATTAGTAATGATATAAGACCATATAGGATTAAGACATGCCTGATCTATAATTACATAATAAGAAACCACTGTCTACATATTGTTTGTTGTATTGTGTTAGATGTTTTCTTTGCAAAGATACTGGTTGGTTCTGGTCTCTCTTCCCCCAGGACAATGGAGGGGGGTCCATTAGAGAGTTGACAGTTGATCTGGGGTTCCTGCCCTAAATGGACTCAAACTCATATTTGGACATTGAAATGGACCGCATACACAAAATGAACAGCAGGAATATTCCTGTTACCAGCGGTTGATAAGTTTCATATTAGGAGGCAACATGGTTGACGGTCTTATCTGAATGTGATGTGTTTTTACACTATATTTTTTAATTTTCTTTTGATTCTTTTAATGATTGATTATTCACAAGCGATTGATGTTGAAAGATGTTAACACTCTATAATTATGATTTGTTGTGCATTGGCAGTGACTGGATTGCAGAGAAGTGCTTCATCCTGATGGGGGGTGAGATCTTCTCTACCGTCATGATACTCTTTTTTCATCTCCTAGAGGTGGTTATCGACTGGATGATGGTAACCCGACCTGGACAGACCTCTCTTCAGCTGCTGAAAGGATAACTGGGAAGAGCTCTTCCGGTGGGGTGAGACTAGCTCATGAATTTGGCCTTATTAGAACAATTGAATAAGTTTACCTAGTCTAAAAGTAAATTAAAATAATGTGGGCATAAGATCCAAAGGTAACGCTAGAAGACTAAAATAGTTGTTCCAAAAGCTTGATAAACTAGGACCCAGAATCACTGTCATGTACATATATTTTATGATATCATCAATATATAAAGGTCAATACAAGCGGGAAGAATGAATGCAACATGCTTAACTTTGTGTTAATTTTGCGTGACTTTTTCAAAGTCACGAGGGGGGAATAAGTAGTGCATTTTATTTTAAGTAGTGTATTTTATTTCAAGGAGGGACTATTTTTGCATTTTATTTTCAAGAGTATTTTATTTTCAAGGAGGGAAATATTTTTGCATTTTATTTACAAGGGGGGAATATTTGTCCATTCAGATTTTTTGTTTTTTGTTTTTTTTTTCGTTTTATTTGTTTAAGTGTTGAATTTGCATAAGTCAGACATATGGTCTTTGAACATTTGCAAGGACCAGGTTAAAGTAATCATTGGGAAATACTTCAGCAATCTGTTGGGAAAGGATCTAATGCATAAGCTAAATAGTTTATTGACATAGAAAATTGGGAATTACTACGCCAACGCCTAATGCTGTTATGCTGTGTTTAATACCTTAACTTGTTAGCTCTTTCCACTGCTGTGTCAAAACTACAGCGCCAACACCGGGTGGTGCAGCAGTTACCCATCAAACAAGCGGTTATGTTACATTCACTGGGTATGGTGGAAAGAGTGAACGGGACATTCAAGAAACTGACATTTCCGAGAAACAGAGTGCAGAGCCAAAGGATGGACCACCAACCAGGGTGGAGAAAGGTGACCAGGTGTACCCGAGAGTGTGCAGGGGACAGTGGAACGCCCCGACTTGATCAGGCTGTGGTACCTGATTTCCTGGAGTTCGGCACCTGTGTCTAGGAGGACATGGCACCTGTTTTACTTGAATGTTGAATTATTAAACACACAGTATGGGTCACGGTTGTCATTACAAGGCAGTTTAAATTCGGAATGTGTTATGCTGTTTTCCCATGATTGCTTTAATAATGAGACGGATGAATTTATTTGATGCTACTGGAATATGTTCTGACTACTGGTGATGAGTGGATCCGTGGGGAAGGCACACATGGGTACGTGTTGGTAACCTTGGCGTGTGGGATCACAAGATGTGCATTCAATCTATGAACTGTCCGACTTGAGGTTGGCTACAGATACGGGGGATAACACTGTGATGATCTTTGAGTAACCTGCGTGCATGGAAACCATCTGAGCAATTGCATGCTAGTCTACAGGGCGTTTTTTAGATCTATATAGGGTTACTGCTAACTAACACGCTAATGTCTCTTCTGTGTTAGCCAGAGCTGCTAACACGATAATGTCTCTTCTGTGTTAGCCAGAGCTGCTAACACGGTAATGTCTGTTCTTATACCTGGAGGTATTCGATTTTGGTTATACATGCATATAAGTATTTGAAGGGATTTCATATGGGGAAATTACAATGCATTAACTACTATGCCTTTCTGTCCTCAGGATACTGTGATAATGGTATGACATATGGATTGTATGATGTGATGATAATTTGTCTACTGTTGGCTACGGCCCATGTATTCTTTGAGACACACCAAGGTGAATGCCATCCAATTTAGAGATGCGACAGGTTTTCCTACTGTCTAGAAGAGGTTTTCCCGAACTAAGTCGATTGGTGATGTTGATGTTTTTCTTTTCGCTTGAATTTATACTCACCATTTTTAGACCTTACATGATACATAGCATTATTAATTTATAGTATGGTCATCAGTGATGACCAAGGAGGGACTGTTGCGGATAAATAATAAGCATATGTATCAGCAGCTCAAAAGAGTAGTAATAAATATACAAGTTGTAGTAACTGCACCTCAACACATGATGGCGGCAAACAATATACTGGGGGCGGCGCTTAATGCCAGCCATTGTGCGTCATGGAGGCCACGCCTCCTGCCCAGTGACTACCGGCGGAAGTCGCCGGCTCAAGTCAGAACACCCCAGGCAGCGCATAGGAAGGAAGCAAAGCGACTGAGGATGCAAAGCTGGGGGCTCTCCACGCGGCGTGACTCTTACATTGCCCCTCCATTGTTACGTAGGTTAGATATAACTTAAACCTAAACAAATAAAGTGAGTTATAAGCGTTCCTGTTGTTGGCAGCCTTCTTCCCCGGGACACAAACCCCACAACAGGTTCAGGGTTTTCCGCTTTTCAAGTCATTTGTGATTTAACTTAACTGACATGAAAGCTAAACCTGCCAATCGAAACATGAGGTCATCCTTTTTAATGGGGGATTATCGAGACTTGCATTCTAAAGCATTTGGTGCACACTGTTCAGTTCAGTTGTGAAGTTGGCAGGGCCTTGAAAGCTCAACTAAATGTAATCTCAAACACAAATAACTCTATGACTCTCCTCCAATGACCTTTCAGTGTTGAACACGGAAACTTAAACTGCTTGCTCTGGCTCGCTGAGTATGGCCTTCTTGGTGTTTAAAACACTGTGGTGCCATAGAAACTAAACAACCTTCTGGCTTTCCCCCCGAGAGACCTGCCTATTCTGTGCTCACAACAGCAACCCAGGCCGCCTGGATAAGGCTTTGCTCTAAGAAAGTCCCAGAATGCAGTTCTGCGATGTTCAAAACATAATTCTCCCACTCCAAAAGCTTTGTGAGTGTTCTGACAGTCCCCCCCCCCCCCCCACCAAGACCCACTTGTATTCCCCACAAACAGAAACTAAAAAAAGTACAAATAAGGAAATTAAAGATGTCAGAGTCAGCAGTGCATTCGAGTTTTAAGCCGACCCATGTGCATGTTCATGTTTGGTGTGCGTGTTTACATTTTCTTATGGGTTGTGATTGCGCGTGTGTGTGTGTGTGTGTTTGTGTGCAGCTTGCAGAACCACCCAAGCCGAGCACGGGCTGGTCAGATGATTGCCTGCTCTAACTCAGTGGAAAGGAGATAAAGGAGCAACTCAATCCCGCCCCCGCGCTCCGTCCCCGGGCTGATGCCTGCCTCCAGGAGGGGGCCGTAAGCCTCTTACTCCAGACCTCAAACCACCACCACCCCCACCCCCCATCCTGCTCCTCGCTTGAGTCGGTGTCAAGCGATACGTGGCCCCCTGGGCACAGGAAGCGAAGCGTGATGCCGATATAGAGTTTTAAGCGATGCCATTTGCCTGAAAAAAATGCATCACACCAACGCTCACGAAAAAGGTGAGGGAGGGAGGACGGGTTGGGGGGGGGGGGGGGGGGGGGTGAGGGAGAGTGAGGGAGGGAAATAAGTAACACTGTGTGTGTGTGTGTCCTATCAAATGGTATGGAACCAGCGAGATGCGGCACTGGCGTCCGTGGTGACATTTATCTTGACTCTTAACCCGTTATTTCACAAGGGACATGGAGAGAGATAAAATGTATATATAGTATAGGCCAAAGCCCTAACCTCTTCCACTTTTATGCCTGTATGCATCTTTTCTCCTTCCAAACCATCAGTGGTGGCACTAGCTTGTGTCTCCCCTGTCAGCAGCGGGAGGAGACATGCAGGGGGTGGGGGTAAGGGGGAGGTTGGAGTGGAGGGGAGGAGGAAGAGGAGGCCGGTGGATGCCACCACCTAGGAGGTTCTGACTGATTGCTGGTCTCCTCCTCCCCCACTACTCCTGGATTCCCTCTCCCCCTCCTCCCTCTTGTTCTCCTCCTCCTCCTCTCCCCTATTGACTCTGAACTGACTGTGCTCACTGTAATTCGTCCCGCCCAACAATTACTGATTGATTGCATTCTCCTTATGGAAATGGAAAGGCATAAATACCTCCCTCCGCTAAAAAGACAAAGTACTGGATCTAATCAATGTGCACCCCATTCCCCCCTATATATGACTAAAGACAAAGAAGAAGCCAGAAACAGCGATTGATGGTGAAAGAAAGACAAAAAGCATGAGAAAAGAAAAAACATTTGGGGCACGACTTAGATAATAACTACAATGAAGATGTCCTGTTCAGGGCAGAGAGGGGACAGACAGGCAGACAGAAGAGCTAAAGAGAGAGAGAGAACAGAGGGAGGACAGTAGTGGGCGGCTGCGTTCTTAACTCTCATTGCTGTTGTAATCAGCAGGTCCATTACTCACCGAGGCCAGCGGAGTGTGTATCGATCCTGGTCCGCTGTGTTTTTCTCCACTAAACTAAAGGGAGGCACACAACATGGGAGAGAGCACTACGGTTACCGGGAGGGGAGCGCTTGCTTTTGATTCACAGTCCAAGCAGTGTGCTCCGGCTACGGATCACAGACCTTGTGGTCAGATCGCTAGCTTAAGAAAAGGGGACCCCTGGTCCATTTGGCTTTGGAAACACTGTGTGCATCGATCCCTGTGTGTGTCCTTGAACGCGACATTTTGAGTTGTTAGCAGTGAAGTAAACAGGTTTACTTTTCATAGTGTCTGAGCCAAACTGTCAAGGCACTTAGAAATATCTTCCCAAATATCTTTAATAGCATTAACTGGGTACCAACTCAAAGACATACCGCTCTCTTAGCATTCCTAGCTAAGGTAGCATACCTAGCTCAGTAAGCATTCCCAGCTAGCGTCATTGGGTTTTGTTGTGTTCCAAGGTCCTGGCTTCTATTCAAAGTTACTAGATTAGATCGGGTGGCTAGTTCAAGCATGGCTGTGAGTGAGGATCCAAAACAAAGCTGGATATTTAACTTGAGGGAAGTGAGGCTCATATCGGAGGAACAGATTGGATTTTATCAATACCCCGTGTGACTGTAGAACAGGGCGCGGGCATTAGCAATGGATGACTAACTCCAATTGTGGGGAAATTGCCTTGTAAACCACCTTCCAGTCTCTATGTCTATCGGCCTATGTTTACCTCCGTTGTCTGTCTCTCTCCTTCTCTCTCTCTCTTCTGTCTCTCTTGGTATCGGTTTCTTTGTCTCTTTTTGTCTGTTTCTGTCTTTTTTCTATGACTCTTTCCATTTCTGTCTTTGTGGCTCTCCAGCTCTCTCCCCCGGTGGTTGTATCCCTCTCTATTCTTAAAGTGGAGAACCTCAGTACCATATGAATCAGAGAATAGAGACAGGATACAGATTAGCATCATATTTAAACTCTACTCTTAACTCTTCCTTCAAACCGTGCCCTTTGACCTTCTATCCCTGCACCCAACCTTTCCCCGACCTCTCTGACCATAGGAAGTCCTGGCCACAGCATTCCTCTAACGACCTATCATGTCAACGCGAAGGACCGCCAATCAATGGTGCCTGCCAATTAGCTACAATCAGAGCGGATGTGGGAGTTGGGGCCCCAGGGATGTGCCATAAGTATTGATTAGTGATCTCCAGCTATTAAGTCCATCTTCAAAGCTTCAATGCCTTCAGGGTTGTCAACTATTACTACATTTACTACCATGCGTACATACTGCAAGAGATCATCAAGCCATGTCAGATTACTGCTATGAGTGAAGTCAATGTTTCCAATAGGGTCGGGCGGTTTCTGGTTGTACCGGTACAGTGTGCAAGCTTATACCGGTTTAATTTTATGCAAACCGACTGTACCGGCATTTGTCATTATAGCCGTTTTCTCATATGAACTCATACTCTGATTTAGGCGAGGGGTGGCAGCTGGGTAGAACATGCAGGACATGCTCTACACAACATGATGCTTAAATTACGCTGTGGAAATCACAGTGTTTTGTTTACAGCACATCGAGGATGGCGGACAAGACTACAGACTCATGCGTAATGATGACTGTTTTTGCATGCGTGTGTGTGCGTGTGTGTGCTAGAGCGTGGATACCCGTCCCAAGCCCGTCAGGATCTGTCAGTACCTGACGAGTCGGGCCAGGTTCGGACCAAAAGCTCAAGAGCTAAATAACGTCAGTGCTGCATATGAACCTGTGTCAGTAAAGGACGTACTGCCTAATCCCACGTGTCTAGACAGTGCCTTGAGATGGCCACAGAGACAGTGATAGTAAATGATTTAAGTGCTTTAGATGAGGTGAACAAAAACTGGAACAACTGGAATGACCACTGACATCTGCACAGAAGATTATCACAAATTAAGCTACATGACAGTGCTGACCGATAAATCGTATTTTCATGAACATGCAAACACATCGCAAAATACTGCCTGAAAAGGATTGTATAACATGCGGCATGGTGGTGGTGCTGGTGTAAGGCTGTTTTACTATTTTATCATTACTGTGCATTATGCCAGATTATACATATTCATTATAAATATTCTAACACTGTCAGCTGCAGTTTTACTGAGCAACAAACACAGAGTGCCGAGAAGACTACCGGTACTTTTCTGTCTATACTCGCAGTCATTTTTTTAAATGATCGTATAATGACACATTGTCATTTTAAGGTTATTAAGATTAATTTTTACCTTTATTTGTTGTATTGGGCTCGCTAGCCAAGCAAGCTAACTATCCAATCAGCTAAACGTCTCCCAAAAAACTCCACAGCGTGTTGAGGATTACTCATGTAGTTATTTCGTGAAACTGTAAAGACAGTACAAACATAAGGTAAGTATTAATAAAGCTAAACAGTAAGCATAGATAAGCAAATCTATAATTCAACACATGGAAATTAAAGATAATACTTACAGACGTTGCTTTAACAAACAAGAAGATGTAGAACTGCATCTTAATGGAAGAGCTGATCAACCTGCATGCTCTCTACGTGAATAACGTGCTTGTGACTTCCGGTCACCTAACTAGCAGCCCCTCCCTTAGAGCATTCCCTCTTAAAAAGGTACAGGCACCTATGCCACACACATTACAAAATACACACTTTCAATGCCAGGGGCAGAACACTCCCCGCTTGGGGTCTTACAAGACTCCACATTAATTAACAGAATCAGTCTTAGGAGACAGAAGCAGAACAACTTCTGTAACAGGACGAAAGAAAGTCTTCTTGGTTCCACCTTTGACGACTTCCACTTCAACTTTCCGAACCAGTCCATCTTCTCCTGGAAAGGTCTTGGTGAGAATGCCCATGGGCCATTCATCTCTCTTTGCTTGACTATCTTTTAAGAGAATGATGTCCCCTTCTTGGAGACAAGGCTTCTTTCCTTGCCACTTGTGACTAGGCTTTGAACTTGCTTCCATTCCTCTTTGAAGAGATCTGCCTCATCAAAGTGGCCAGGAGGAGGAGGAGGAGTAGAGCCTGTTTTGAGGGTCAGGAGCATTGCTGGGGTGAGGATGAGAGGCGACTCCGGATCTGATGACACTGGGATGAGTGGTCTCGCGTTCATGACAGCAGTTACCTCGGACATGAATGTTGTGAGAACTTCATGGGTCAGACAAGATTTATTTTCTTCCAACAGCATACAATCCAGTATACGACAAGCGATGCCAATCATATGTTCCCACGCTCCCCCCATGTGGGATGCGTGGGGCGGATTAAACACCCAGGTGCAACTCTGAGTGCTCAGGTACTTTTCCACTTTCTGGAAAGTAGGACTTGTCTTGTCCATCTCCAGCTCTCGGGAAGCGCCGACGAAGTTCGTGCCACAGTCGGACCGAATCTGTTTTGCGGGCCCCCTGATGGCAAAGAACCTTATCAAAGCGTTGATGAAGCTGCTGGTGCTCATTGCCTCGATCACTTCAATATGAACTGCCCTTGAACTCATGCATGAGAACATCACAGCCCATCGTTTAGAGTTAGCGTGTCCTCCTCTTGTGCGACGTGAGACGACTTCCCATGGTCCAAAAACATCTACACCTACGTAGGTGAATGGAGGTGCTACTTGGAGTCGTTCTGCTGGCAGATCGGCCATCTGTTGATGTTCGGTTTTTCCTCGCAGTTTCCTGCAGGTGACGCATCTGTACAGCAGACTGCCGATACAGCGTTTTGCTCCCACCAGCCAGAAACCAGCAGCCCGTATGGCACCTTCAGTAAGATGTCTTCCCTGGTGTTTCACAGCCTCGTGATAGTGACACACCAGCAGAGTCGCCAGATGATGCTGGCCAGGGATGATGATGGGGTGTGTTTCATTCATGTTTAAACCTGCTTGTGCTGTGCATCCTCCTACTCTTAGAAGTTGGTCTGGGTCTTGGAGAGGATGCAACTTCCAGAGGCTGCTGGAGGATGGAAGGGGGGACCCTTTGGCTATGCACTTCAGCTCTTCTGCATAACAATGGTTCTGAACACTCCTTATGATGCACACTTTAGCTCTCGCCAGCTCTTCCTCTGTAGGACGACAGATGTGCCACCCTTGGCACTCGCCTTGCACAGGGCGGGTGAAGGAGTGTGCTACATGGATCAGGTGTGCAACTGCTGTGACGAGAGTGCTGAATTTAGAGAAGCGTTCAAAGCGTTGAGGATGAACCATACCTATGGCTGCATGTGTGATACTTGTGGTCACCTGAGGACGTACTTCAGAGTCAGAGGAAGGATCGATGAGGTCGTAGCTCTCTTCAGTTTCAGGCATGGACAAGGATTCACTCTTAAGAAAGTTGTGCTGCGTAGGAGGGCTGGAGTAGCTGTTCTTGATCCAACATCGGCTGGATTAAGGTCTGTACGGATGTACTTCCACTGGCCGAGACAGGGTGGTTGACGGATACGTTGAACCCTGTTATGCACAAACACATAGAATCTCCTTGACTGGTTGTGGATGTATCCCAAGACAACCTTGCTATCTGTGTAGTATGTGATGTTGTTGAATGTGACATCCATCTCTTCAACTATCAGCTCGGCTATCTCCACAGCAAGTACAGCAGCGCACAACTCTAGTCTTGGCATAGTTAGGTCAGGCTGAGGCGCCAGCTTTGCCTTCCCAAAGACAAAGCCAACCTCGTGTTGGTTTTCGTGGTTCGTCACCTTAATGTAGGCCACAGCTGCGACAGCTTTCACCGATGCATCTGCAAAAACACAGAGTTCTCTTACTTGTGCACCTGCGGTAGAGAGGGACGTGTAAGGACGAGGTATCTGGAGTTCCTGTAAGTCCTGAAGCGAATCTTTCCATCTTGTCCACTCAATCTCCATGTTTTTTGGGAGTGGTGAGTCCCAATCCTCTGCCTGCGTGGTGAGCCCTCTGAGTATCAGCCTTCCATGAACAGAGACCGGTGCAACAAACCCTAGAGGGTCATATAGACTGTTTACGGTTGACAGCACCCCTCTGCGAGTGAATGGCTTTTCGTCATTTTCAATCTGGAATGTGAAGGTGTCTGCTCGCATGTTCCAAGACAATCCAAGACTACGTTGGACTGGCAGGTCGTCGACAAAGAGATCCAAGTTGTTGACGTCTTTGGAGCGATCTTGAGGTGGGAATGCATGAATGACTGCTGGTCGATTTGATGCAATCTTGTGCAACCTGAGGTTAGAGGCTGAAAGCATCTTCTGTGTTCGTCCAAGAACGCTGATGGCCTCTTCCTCAGTAGCGAACGACTTCAAAGCATCGTCAACATAGAACTCACGTTCAATGAGTCTTCTTGCGTCACTGCCATACTCTGCCTCTGCTTCTTTGGCCGCTCTTCTCAGACCGTACACGGCCACAGCAGGAGAAGGACTGTTCCCAAAAAGGTGCACTCGCATCCGGTAGTCCACGACATTGCAGATAGGATCATTGTCCCTGTACCATAGGAAGCGGAGATAGTCCCTGTGGTCTTCCTTCACCACAAAGCAGTGGAACATGTGTTTGATGTCAGCCGTAATGGCTACTTGCTCCTTCCTGAACCTCATGAGTACGCCTAGCAGGCTGTTGTTCAGGTCCGGGCCGGTGAGCAGGACATCATTGAGTGAGACTCCTTCATGTGATGCGCTGCTGTCGAGGACCACTCGGATCTTGTCCGGCTTTTTGGGATGGTACACGCCGAACAGGGGTAAGTACCAGCATTCTTTCCCTACTTGCAGGGGTGGAGCGATCTCTGCATGTCCTCTGCTAAACATGTTCTGCATGAACTCTAGAAAGTGGGCCTTCATCTGCGGTCGTTTTTCCAGAGTGCGGCGGAGCGAGAGGAGGCGGTCATGCGCTTGTCTCCTGTTGTTGGACAGCCGTTGTCTTGGGGATCGGAAAGGCAGAGGTCCGACCCAGCTTTTGGAGCTGTCTTGGTGGAACTCAGCATCCATGATGTGAAGGAACTCTAGATCTTCCATGGAAGGTGCAAGTCTGTGATCATCGGCAGTACGAGTGAAGATGGCTTGGCCTAAGCTGTCTTCTGCTAGCTTTCCTGAGCTGTATGTGAAGGTAGGTACTGGATGGTTTTGATATGTAGGTGCTTGACTGAAGACCTCTTTGACTTTTGATTTGGTTGTTGCATGGCTGTAGATGGGTAGCACGATCGTTCTCTAGGATGTTTTATAGCTGTTCACCTGTGGTGGTCTGTGTGCACCTCCAAGGCAAACGTCGCCGATGACGACCCACCCTAGGTCCAGTCTTTGGGCAAAGGGTGTATTTCCTGGACCATTAATCTGATCCCTGACCTTGTGTAACCTCAGAATGTCTCTACCCAGAAGGAGGAGTACGTTGTCATCAGGATCGAGAGGTGGTATTTCATCTGCAATACGTTTCAGGTGAGTATGGTGGCGTGCGGCGTCCGGGGTAGGTATCTCAGCTCGATTGTCAGGGACTTTGTTGCATTCTAGAGGCGTAGGTAGAGGAAAGCTAAGTTTCTTGTCCAGTGACTCGATAGTGTAACCGATGGCGCTTCTCCCCGCTGTCTCTTTAAGCCCTGCACATGTCTTGAGAGTGTATGCGTAGGAGCACCCAGAGATCTTAAAGACATTGAAGAACTCTGAACATGCAAGGGAGCGGTTACTTTGCTCATCAAGTATTGCGTACATCCTCTTGGACTCCTGTCTGTGTCCAGTGGGGTACACGCTGATGAGGCAGATCTTAGCACAGGCTCTCGCACTTAATCCTTCGCCACACACTTGAGTGCACCTCGAAGTGACCTCTTGGGCCTCCGCTTTGTCCTCCTCCCCGCTATGCTCTGAAGCGGGAGGGGACGACTTGGACTTCCAGGTTGCTGGTCCAGGGTGTAGTGCTGTCGTGTGGTTGGTGCTCTCACATTCCATACATTTGACATCGGCGGAGCAGTTCCTGGCGAGATGCTCTGTGGAGGAGCAACAGCGAAAGCAGATGTAGTGTTCTTTGAGTAGCTGTTTGCGTTCCTCTAAACTTTTTTCTCGAAAGCCTCTGCATTTCCTCAGGGGGTGAGGCTTTCCATGTAGGGGGGAGTGTTTGCTTGGGTCTGCTGGTTTGTTACCTACTCTTGACTCAGGCTTGTCCACTGAAGAGACTTGGGTCTTGTGAACGTATACAGGCGCCTTCATAGGCCTCTCCCACTTGTTCTTTTTCTCTGCTGGAACTTGAAGAGGTTGTGTGAAGAGGTTGAAGCTTGGGTCTGTACGTGCTTTTGCTTCTTTGCGAATGAAGTCGACAAACACAGAGAAAGGAGGGAAACTGACCGAATGGTCATGTTTGTATCGTGATCCGAAGTAGATCCACTTTTCTTGAATGTTGTGTGGGAGTTTCTCAATTATAGGATTGACTCCTCTTGAAGTGTCCAAGTATGAAAGACCGGTGAAGTAGCTATCTTGTTTAGCTGCTTCCAGCTCTGACAACAGATCTGCTAGATCTCGAAGTCTCTGTGGATCCTTCGTTGTGATTTTGGGGAAGCTTTCCAGTTTAACAAAGAGGGCCTGTTCGACGGCCTCCGGTGAGCCGTATAGCTCGTCGAGCCGCTCCCATGCCATAGTCAATCCAGTAGGCGGATGTCTGATATTGACCGATTTAATCCGTTTAACCTGTTCTGCTGACTCTTTTCCGAGATACTTGGTAAGAAGGTCGAGCTGTTCTCCAGCAGACAGGTCCAGATTGTCAATAGCACTATGGAACGACGTTTTCCATGACCAGTAGTTCATTGGCTGTTCATCGTATACAGTAAGTCCTGATGTCACGAGGCGGCTGCGGGACAGATATTTAGCGAGGTCATTGGTGGTTTGAGAGTGGTCGCATCCAACTCCACAGGGCGCTCCATGGACAGGCTGATGTACAGGGGATGGCAAATGCTTATTTATTTATCAGGAGTGGTGTCTTGGGCTTGGCTGATGCTTTGTGGGTTTGGTAATGTGGGATTGTCACCATTTATATTGGCTGGCGAATTAACTGCAGTTATACTGGCTTGCTCTGCCACGTAAGCAGCAGTACGCTCTTCTTTGCTTTTTTTTGATACTTTACTGGCGGCCTCACTGACCACTTCCAACCCCTGCTCTCTCAAATCAGCCATCAGAGACTCAGCCTCCGCTATGGCAGCATCTTTTTCTTTCTCTTCGTTTAATGCATCAAGATTGGCATTCATCCGTGCTTGCTCTACCTTTAATTCAATCCCCTTTTTTGAATGTGCCGCTCTAGCTTGCGCTGCTTCAGCTTTTGCTTTGGCCATGGCCACAGCCATAGACATCTTTGAGCTGGACGATGTACCAGAAGAGCGAGAGCTCACAGAATTATTATCTCCATTTTCTTTGTTTTTACCGTTGGCTGCTGACATAATGACGGTGCGTTTTTAATACCAGCAACAGATATGATGGCGTACAGGCTGTATGGATGTCTTTCCGTTAGCCGTTTAGCAATTTAGCTCCTTAGGATGGCTTACAGGCTGTATGGATTTCTTTCCGTTAGCCGTTTAGCAGTTTAGCTCTGTAAGATGGCTGTCTTGGCTATCTTGTTAGCTGTGTTGCCGTCTTTTCACTGTATTGGGCTCGCTAGCCAAGCAAGCTAACTATCCAATCAGCTAAACGTCTCCCAAAAAACTCCACAGCGTGTTGAGGATTACTCATGTAGTTTAATGGTAATTTCGTGAAACTGTAAAGACAGTAGGCCTACAAACATAAGGTAAGTATTAATAAAGCTAAACAGTAAGCATAGATAAGCAAATCTATAATTCAACACATGGAAATTAAAGATAATACTTACAGACGTTGCTTTAACAAACAAGAAGATGTAGAACTGCATCTTAATGGAAGAGCTGATCAACCTGCATGCTCTCTACGTGAATAACGTGCTTGTGACTTCCGGTCACCTAACTAGCAGCCCCTCCCTTAGAGCATTCCCTCTTAAAAGGTACAGGCACCTATGCCACACACATTACAAAATACACACTTTCAATGCCAGGGGCAGAACATTTGTATTTCTTAGTTGGTACATTAACCAGCGCATTAAATTAGACATGTTAATTGAAATACAAACTCTGTGAGCGAACAAACAAACTTACTTCCATATTATTCATCACCAAGTGCAGCATGGGCGGACCATTGCACCTCTAGTTTGAAGGGTTGTTGTCGGTGTGCTGGTTTATGTGCCATTTTGACGGGGCTGTTTATCAGGCAATATTTTAAATATGCAGTACTAGATTGTTTAGAGCTTTCAAATAGTTTATTATAGAAATATAATTTCCACGTTTAATTACAATGTCCTTTAGTCAAGTATTTAACATATGTAATTCAAAGTAATTTTTTAGTACACCTACATGCCAAATCTACCAGCAAATGTTGAGTGCTATTTTATTTATTGCTGGATTTTCTTATTTTAGATCCCTGTTTTCATGTTGTATAGCTGTTATATAACACTAAGTATTAACAATGTTTTTTCTAAACTGTTTATTTTAGAAAAATATGTTGACACTTTTTAAAGAAAGGTATGGAAGTATTGATGAGGTGTTTTTTCTCAGTGTTCATTTCTAAAATTGGTTGAAAATGTTAATGTTATTATAATAATATAATAATGTTAAATACATTAGAACTGCACACTTGTTTTGTTTGCACAATATTTGTTTACTTATTGCAAGTCATATCGTCATGGCAATAGTCATCGTTATCGTATATCGCATGTTGGGGGGCTTGGCAGCTTTGCTGTTGAGATTAGTGATGCAAATGGTGGACACAAGATTTAGAACTGTATCCAACTTTAAATTCTGTCCGTTTTGTGTACCAAGAGCTGCGCGAAAAGCCCGGGAAAAAGTTGGTGGATCGATGGCATATCCCCAGATGTGCATGACTTTCTTGTTGAGTTCCTGTGACCATTCTATGACGCCCAGCGTGAACTTGAAGGAGACCAGTATACAACTCTAAACTGTTGCGGATAAATAATAAGCATGTGTATCAGCAGCTCAAAAGAGTAGTAATAAATATACAAGTTGTAGTAACTGCACCACAACACATGATGGCGCCAAACGATATACTGGAGGCGGCGCTTAGCGCTGGCCATTGTGCGGCATGGAGGCCACGCCTCCTGCCCAGTGACTACCGGCGGAACTTCCGCCGGCTCAAGTCAGATCACCCCAGGCAGCGCATAGGAAGGAAGCAAAGCGACTGAGGATGCAACGCTTGGGGTCCTCCACGCAGCGTGATATACATATAATACCTCTCCTTCTGGTTCATAGTTAAATAACTTAAAGCTAAACAAATAAAGTGAGTTATAAGCGTTTCCTGTTGTCGGCAGCCTTCTTCCCCGGGACACAAACCCCACAAAACCTAGTGTTCCTCTAGTTTGAGCGGCCAAAGCGCCACTGCAGGAGAACAACAGACACTCCATACCAGGCAATCATCCATGAGTGGCATCTCGACTGGATCAAATGAAAAGTTTAAATAAAGGACCAACACAAAATTGCCACTTTCCTTTGGCCAAAATACAGTCAACCTCAGAATTCTAAACAGTTCTGAGGGAGACCAGCTACACCAGGAGGTTTGAAGGCAGCTGAGCGACATCAACACCGAAGCGGCTGCACCTGCGGCAGCCAGTGGACTTCGAAGAAATCTACCTGTGGATATTATCATTGGTAGTTGAACCGTATTCAACACAGAATCCCCTCATGCGCAATGACATGGACCTTTTGGTCTGGTGGCGAGAACAGCATCTCACTTACCTGAAGCTAAGTGTACTAGCTTGGGGCATTCTAGCTACTCCAGCTAGCAGCAGCATCAGCAGAGAACGGACCCTTAGCGTTGCTGGAACAATGACCAGAGGAGGACAGCGCCAAAGCCATCCAAGGTGGATGCTATCCTCTTCCTTCACGACAATTAAGCAATATCACAAGAGAGGGAGTGCCGAAGATAATCACAGCCATGCTGATAGTGTTTTATACAACAGTCAGTGTTGGGGAAGTTACTTTTAAAAAGTAGTGTTTGCTCGTTACTCGTTACTTCTTAAAAAAAGTAATCCCTTACTTTACTTAGTTGCCCTCTATGGAAAGTAACTTTTTACGTTACTTGTTACTTTTACGTTACTTTTATGGTGCTCGACTTTGGGCAGAACCCTATCTCATTTCCTAAATGTGTATGGGCCTACATAAAGTTCTACTATGGAGGACATAACAGGTATTTCTTTTGTGCTCTTTATTATAAAAAATACCACAGAGCACTTGTTGAAGAAAATAACAATACAAACAATAATACCAAATAGCATCTTATGGGCATGTAGGTGAACACAAAACACACAAATACATAACTCTTACATTAAAGAGGCTACACCGAAATTGGTGCAAAGCTATAGTGCAAATTGTATCAAATCAAGGCTAGGACAACATGATGAACACCTCAAAATGGCTCATATGTCTCAAAACAAAACATGCCATACAAAACAGCGGTAAAAGCTAGCGTGCGTGTCCGGGAGAGGGCTACTATCCTTTGACACATTACTCTGAAGCCCCGGTGACGGTCTGGAAGTGCGGATTAATAAATAAAATTAAAAAAACAGCGGTTAAAGCTAGCGAGTGAGTCCGGGAGAGGGTTACGGCAGTGGACAAAAGTTTCTGGCCAGGGCACAGTGTACACCTCACACTATTGCTAGTACCAGCCTCACTGTGGAATGAGCGCCCGCGACTATTACGCAAGCGCGCAGCTGAGGCAGTGTCGCTGTCAAATCTGTCCCTGGGAAAAGTAACGTTCTGCCCGACTGAAAAAGTGGATTATCCCGCTTATGCCATGGCCATTTGTGGATCATTAAAAATATAAGGGTGTTGACTCATATTTTGGGGTAATTGTGTCTCAAAATTACAACTTTTAACTCACACTACTTTTTGTGTTCCTGGAAACAAACGGGAAATGACCGGAAAAATATATGGGTCTGACTAATGCCTGGAACGCAATCAGTTAACATGAGATTCATATGAATGCAGACATTATCTTATTACTCCAGTAAATAGAGATGATCTTAGTAATGACCTGGCAACGTTACCTTATTACTCCAGGAAATAGAGACGATCTTTTTATGCTACCCATACATCAGAAGACTTTGAAAAGATTTGGAAAGGACTCTTGGAAAACTATCAGCTCACACCTGCTCACATCTAAAGACAAGTGTTTAGAGTTTTTAGTCACAGCCTAGTCTCAGACTAAGATTTTAAAGACTGTGAATCTTGCAGGGCCACTATACTACTATACGACTACAACTAGATTATTTCATTATTTTTTTCCCACCATGCAATTTTTTCCCCATCATGTCCTTAAAGGAACACTCCACCCATTTGCATTAAGCTTTGCATTGTTAGAAACCCAGTCATACTTTTGAATGGTTGTGCAACACTCTCTCATTTTCCCCTGAGATGGGAGAAATCCGTATTTACCTTTTACACTTCGTCCTACAATGACGCAAAAATCGTCGTTTTACGTCATAGTAGGAGGAAGTGTAAGAGGGGGGGTATTTCTATTAAAACTACAAGCACTTGTTCCCACTCTTTCAAACCCGCCCATAGGGGGTGGGACCTAATGCGCTAACACACCTATCACAGATCAGTGCCAGTGCGTTAGACTTCACCTGCAGAAAACATGGCCGAAGGTACTGAATACGCAGACGGATACAATATGGAGGATTGGGATTTTGATGAAGTTATGGTAGAAACGGGTGTTCGTGGCTACCTTTATGAGCCACAATACAGCGACGAGCAGCTGAGGGCTATGGAGGAACAGGAGGCGGCTGAAGCTGCTGCCGCTACAGCCGAGGCAGGCGACCTGCCTGCCGCGGACGAGGAGCCCGCAATGGCTCGAGCTAGGGCAGATTGGTGGTACCTGTGCTCTCACGTGCGCCAATGGACACAGAACAAGAGTCTGTCTGCTGCCGAGAATTCCAGCGGTGCCAATTTCTTCTGGACGAAATCAAGGAATCGGAGGACGACACGGACGTGTGTGTTGTCGATCACCCGAGTTTCGCACCCCATATGGATAGCGGCGTCCTGGAGACCTACTTTAGAATACCTAAGGTCAACTGGAAACGGCAGCCAAAGCCTACAGGGCCAAATGGACGTCTTTCTGTAAAGTAAGTTTATTTTCTTTGTTACTAATGCACAAATAGTTTGCAGTTATGCTAGCTACTGTGGCACGCTAGGCTCAAAGACCATCACTAACTTTGTGCTTTGTGACGTTTTGTCCAGACAATTTCGCCTAACAGCCTACCGGCACTTTCTTGAGTGGGTCCTGCAAGGAGAGAGATTGGGCAGAGGGCGTCGAGTCGTGTTACCAGCTTGTGTCATGCAGGCTATCCGCCAGAGATACCCAGCTCCAGACGGCCAGTACTGCGGGCACCAAGAAGCGGAGGACGCTCAGGACGATCTATAGTTTCATTGTTTGTATATAGTCGTTCAACAGTTGTATTGTTTGTATATAGTTATTTAATTAAATGGTTCACATTTACGTTGTTGTAGTTATTTCTTAGTAGTGTTGCTCCAAGTGTATTCGAGTTATTGAACGATCAACATTTCAAAACTGTAACGACATAGCTATTGTTGCCTCAGATGACAAAGATAACAGAATGGTGGTCATACCTATAATTTCTATAAGTTAAGTATTACAAGTATACATTGCATTATAAATTTGTTGCAAATCAGTTACCTCCTTCCAAGTTTATGCTTTGTTGAAGGCAGACAGGAGAGCAGGAGTGACATTTTGTTTTTAATTCACAAAGAAAGAATTGTCATGATCAAAACACACAACATTATCCACACTATTAAAAAAAGATATTGACCCTGTGATTGGGTATGTAAGGTGCTCGTGGCAGTGCAAACAGGTAAGGCAGTGCAAGGAGACATGATAATATTGCAAAATATTGTTGAGGAATGGGTTATTGTAGAGCTGACATCTCAGAAGCGGCTCTTGAATGATGACGTTGCACCTCTTCTGATGACAACAAAGCTGCAGCAGACGTCGTTGTTGGAGTCTGAAATGTCATACGTTCAATAATTTTAAAACATTTGAATTACGTCAGACTAACACAGTAAAACATGGTGGATTTACATCGCTAATAGCAAACGTGTAGAACCTAGCTAAGTGTCTAACGTTACATTGCTAACTTTGCTTCCTCATTGCTGACGAGTAGAGTTAGCGAGGCAGACACATTACAACAACAAGCGACCAAAACATACAAGATATTTACTTTGTAAACAGCCAAATCATATGAGATGTGTTCTCAGTAGCCGCTAGCTGAGTTGTTGACGGGGGGGTTGGGGCGCGATTACGGGCTGGCGGAGTTGTTGACGATCAACAACTCCGGGCGGCTGCCGCTTCGCCCGTGCCTAAAACCGCCACTGCTGCTAATAGAGTCGAGTCAGAAAGAGCCTTACCTCCAGGCAAATGCGTTTAGCGCAGCTAGCACTGCCAGCACTGCTAGTTCCAGACGTTCCTGGCTCTTCATCGTCATCATCTGGCAAGGTAAATATCGCCGGAATTGCGGTTTTCAGAAGCGCGGGTCTCTTCGCTCCCAAGGGGTTGGGTTCGAAGTCTTCGGGCTATTGATAGCCAGCCACTTTTTGATTTATGATAGATTTATGGGCGGAGTTCAACCAATCAGTTCAACCAATTAGTTCAACAGTGGGAGTGGCCTGCGGAGCTGAGCATTGCAATGCACTATGGGGATTGTGGTCCGCAATCCACAATCGCTAAAAAGTCATTTTCTGCCTTATCTCGGTCAAAAAAGCACCACATTTAAAATTGATGCCACTATTTGACTACATATATGATCCACTTTCAATACATATTCATGTCTCCACCGGTGGAATGCCCCTTTAATACAAACTGTCAGGTTTCCTGTTTCCGCTTTTGTCAGAGCTCATCTATTGGTTGTTGATTGTGTTAACGTCACTGTGACTTGCGATAATATCAAACACGTTTGATATTATCGCAAGCCCAAGACTAGCAAAAGACTGATCTGAAACAGCGCAGATTACTACCTTAAACTTAACGATCAAGATGATGGGAGCACACTGTGACTCCGGTAAAACTCCTAGATTTACTAAAGACTTTCAGTTTTTAGTCTAGGACTGTGGAAATCTTTTGGTGTAAGCCCAGTAACGACCTGGCAGCGTTACCTTATTACTCCAGTAAATAGAGATGATCTTAGTAATGACATGGCAACGTTACCTTATTACTCCAGTAAATAGAGACGATCTTCGTAACAACCTGGCAACGTTACCTTATTACTTAGTAAATAGAGAAAATCTTAGCAACGACATGGCAACAGGAATGCTTTCTTAAGATAGTCCCATCCGAGAAGGTCCAAGTTGACAGTTATTAACGTTTTGTTTAGCGTATTCATTTTTAGACCGGTGATAAAACTGCTTATGTTATGATCATGTCATAGCCGTGCAGTTACTGAAAGTTAATCAACACCCCTCCAGCCAATCAGAATCGAATATTCTGATTGGCTGGAGGGGTATAACTCCAAATAAACCACGATGGTTGGATCATGCAAACTGTTAATCCAGTTAGCTGGGAAATTACAGTTTACAGTTGAGTTCAAGTCGTTCAAGTCGAGTTTTAGAAGATGTAGAATGGATACTCGCAGTGTTCGAATTATAACTTTGACCCTAAGGGGGTCTCTATCTTAAAAAAAAAAATTTGTTCAAAAAGGTACCAAATAAATGATACCAAACTGCGCAAGTAGCCTAAAAAAGACATAGGCGCTCTCCTGGAGCAAGTTCAAGAGGGGGAGGGGTTTTTGCGCACCGCGCACGGCAGTACTTTCGTGCACGCACACAGCAGACAGAGAGATGTACACACATGTATACATATATATTTTTTATTATTATTAATTTGCTATTGAAAGTATTGTTTTCCATTTGCATAGCTCGCATTTCATTTCAACTTAAATTAACAATGCATTAGCCAAAATAACATACTGTAGAATTCCGTTTGAACTGATGTACAGACTGAAAGTCTGTGGAACCTTAGCCTATGTATAAGTCTTGAAAGTTACTGTTGCATGTTGTGCATAAGTCTTAAAACTTTATACAGTGGGAGAATGCACTGCCATTCTCTAATCATTAGGGAGATAAAATGGACCAAACTGCTCTGCTTTCAGCTGGCTGAGCCCTCCTTCCAGGAATCCAAGATGCTGATGTCCGATGTCCTTTCTTAATCCATGACTTGACAAACGGCACTGGGTTAAAATTCTCAATAGGGGGTCCATTCAAGTCAATGAACAACAAGGCAGTGAGGCTCTGAGCACGCAGTCTATTTCTAGTTTTATCGTTCTTCGGATTTACAAGTTTTAGGCTTACAAGCAGTCTACTGGATTGATTGCAGTTTGCGCGCATGGTGGTGTGGTGGTGAAGTGCAGCCGTGCCCATGCTTGTTATGCCAGGTTCACATTATAGGCTACACGGTATCAGCCATGATTCTGAGACTCACGACACCTCGGCGATTTAACGTTAAAAAAAACAAAGTTATGGGCGCAGGGTGATTGGAAATTAGTTTTATTTATGATTAGTATTTGAGAGACCAATCCTTCACATTATTTGAGAGACCCCCACAGATATTTGATTTAGCTGCTTTCATGGGAGCCATTGCTTACCCTATGGGAGCTCAGCTCCCACTGGCTCCCACGTAATTCGAACACTGGATACTCGCAATGGTAAGCCTTGAATTGTTGCGTAATGTGTGCGTGTCTTAAAACAATTCACCTATAGCCTATATAATACATAATACTATATAATCCAGCACCATGGCTACCTGCCTCGCACTGCTGGTTTCTCTGGAAGCTAAGCAGGGCTGGTCTGGTCCATCCTTGGATGGGAGATGAGTTGGTGCTGGTAGAGTTGTTGGAGAGCCAGTAGGGGGTGCTCATCCCTCTGGCCTATGTAAGATCCCCAATGCCCCGGGCCGGAGATGGGGACTCTGTCCTGTCTAGAGCACCGTCTTTCAGATGAGACGTTAAAACCGAGGTCCTGACTCCCTGTGGTCACTAAAGATCCCGTGGCACTCATCACAAGAGTAGGGGTGCTAACCCCGGTGTCCCGGCCAAATTCCCAACCTGGCTCTTGTACCATCATGGCCACCTAATCATCCCCTGGTCTCTAATTGGATAGTTTCATTCCTCACCTCTCCACTGAGCCAGTGTGTGGTGAGCGTTCTGGCGCATACTGGCTGCCGTGCATCACCCAAGTGGGTGCTACACACTGGTAGCGGATGAGGTGTCACCGTGAATATCCACTATACGCAAATTATCCACGTGACATTGCGCGGCCTTGAAGACTCGGTTGCAGGGGGCGTGTTGACTAGTGGATCAACTAGCTCCCGCCCGCATTGTGGCAATGAATCAGAAGGGTCAACGTCACGGCCCATGCCCACGTCCTGTTTGCTGACTGGTGACCGCGTGGATTCGCGCTGCTCGTATTTGCATAAAGTTGAAATTTCCCAGCTTTATGCAAATTTAGGAGCGGAGCCAGGCAGTGCCACAGCTGGCTCCGCGCCGCAAGCAATCCCAATGTGCTTTGCGCAGCGAATTGCTCGCGTCCCATTGAAAGTGAATGGAGGCGATAATTTGCGTATAGTGGATATTCACGGTAATATCCTCCCCCCACACACACACACACACACACACACTATGTAAAGTGCTTTGGGTGTCTTGAAAAGCGCTATATAAATGCAATGAATTATTATTATGTGGCGGGGTAATCCGGCCACACGCCACCTAAGTGGCTTTCTTTGGGGCCCTCCGACACAGGACACGGGTAGATGTTATTCAAGGTGTTTATTTGGAGTTTAAGGCCAGTTGGTATTCGCCGAGCTGATAGTACAACATGTCATGACAGTGCTCCTCCTCGAGTGTGTGTTGTTGGTGGCTGGTTTACAGCCTCACCTGGCCTGAGTCAGACTGATTGGACTCTGGCTGGGTGGGGCTGCACACCTGTGGTGCATGAGCAATCATGGCACCCAGGATAAACCAGCCATCAACACACACACTCGAGGAGGAGCACTGTCATGACATGTTGTACTATCAGCTCGGCGAATACCAACTGGCCTGAAACTCCAATAAACACCTTTGAACAACATCTACCCGTGTCCTGTGTCGGAGGGCCCCAGGAAGAAAGCCACTTAGGTGGCATGTGGCCGGACTTACCCCGCCACACTGGCGCCCAACGTGGGGCCCCTCCGACCAGGACGGGACACGGAAGGGCTGTCCAAGCTACACTGGAGCCACCAGCCGCGGCGAGGACAGCCACCCCAGCACCAGCTCCCCCTGAACGGCAGCGACGGCCAGCGGAGGAGCGGGGAGGCAGCGCAGCGACCGCCACCGGCAACCGTCTGCTGCTAGCCTCCCCCGGATCCAGCCTGGAGCAGCCCAGGCCAGCCGCCCCTCTGCCAGGGGACCAGGAGCCCAAGGCCCCATGCTCCAGGAGGAGATGGGAGGGGGATCGTGCCTCGTCGCCCTGGTGGAGGGGGGTGACTACGTACTGTTCCAGGCCCTCCGAGAGCTACCTCCGCGGCCCAGCTGTCGGGCCTCCTCCGAGCCCATCCAGCCAGCCCCTGCAACCAGCTACCCCCAGAGACACCTCCGCCAGCTGGAGCAGCAGCCCCAGGCCTCCGGTCTCCGGGACGGAGGGTGGGGTGGGCGTGTGACCCTGGGGAGGTGTGGAGGTAGTGGGGTTTGGGGGGCTGTGTTTATGTTTTGTTTAGGTATGGCAACCCTGAAAAGAGTCCAGGTTTTTTGTAGGTATGGTAACCCTGTTCAGAGTCCGGTATGTGTTTTTTTTTTTTTTTTTGTTTGCTTGGATGGGGGGGGGGGGGGGGAGTAGGCGAGGCCGGGGATTCTCCCTGGCCTCAATCTGGTGTTGGGGATATGTGGAGGGTTTATGTGGAGTGTGTGTTGTTGATGGCTGGTTTACAGCCTCACCTGGCCTGAGTCAGACTGATTGGACTCTGGCTGGGTGGGGCTGCACACCTGTGGTGCATGAGCAATCATGGCACCCAGGATAAACCAGCCATCAGCACACACACTCGAGGAGGAGCACCGTCATGACATGTACTATCAGCTCGGCGAATACCAACTGGCCTTCAACTCCAATAAACACCTTTGAATAACATCTACCCGTGTCCTGTGTCGGAGGGCCCCAAAAGAAAGCCACTTCGGTGGCGTGTGGCCGGACGTTACCCCGCCACATATTATAATACATAATTTATACATCTCTGTGTTGGCTGTCTTTGCCATGTTTTATTCTGCTGTTGATTCGATAAGAAGTGGCAGGTATTTCATTCATTTATCCGCCACAGTGTCACACTGTCTGTCCACACGTGTAATCAGTGTGTAAACAGACAAGCTGTAACCATGGTAACAACAATTGCATGACATGGTAACAGCTTACATTAATTGAGTCGGGCTCGGGTCCGGACAGAAAAGTCAGAAGACCGTCGGGTTCGGGTCAGGCTCGGTTACTACACTCTCGGGCACAGCGGAGAATAAGTTGGTTCCACTACAATAACGAGATTTGTCCAGGAAAAGAGGTCCACATCAACCACAACAGTGAGCTGGTTCTGAAGCTACAGAGGAAAGGGCTTTGCAGAAGGCCCGGGGTGGGTGGGGGGGTTCGCTCAGCATCAAAGGGGGAAGGGAGTGGAAGGGGAAGGCATTACTTGCCTGACTCATCATAGCTTTCTAGACAGACCGAAAATGGCCACTTACCATTTAGTACACACTTTTATCGAATGTACCTTTTGGCTTGGGGGTTGGAATGGGGGATAGATAAAGTTCTGAATACATAATTATACACTTTTATTAATTATACACTCAAAAGGACCAGATGACAGATGGCAGAAAGGCAGACAGAGGAACAGAGCTCACAATGAGGACAGACACAGTGGTTTAGCACTAGTGCATCGGGCATGCATCCCGCCATTGTTTTCAATGTTTTTAATGAATATATCAATATATAGGTTCAAGCACCATCACAAACACTTCATGCATTGCAAATATATATATATATATATATATATATATATATATATATATATATATATATGTGTGTGTATAGAGCGAGAGACAGAGGATGAGAGCCAGAGAGCGAATAGAGAGAGAGCGAGGGGACATGGAATCCAGTACATGAAAGCGACTACATGTTAAAGTGCTTAAGGGTTTATGTCACTTTCTTTCCTCTCTTGAGCCGAGCTTTCTGCAAAGCTTGATTTTCACCGGCTCTTTCATATAACTTAAAAACACCTCTTTTTCCCTCCCTCCTTTCAGGGTTGGGGGAGGGGCTGGGAGGGTGAAATCCCATTGAATGTTGCTTCATCCAGAGAGTCTGCTCCGGTCGCTGTGGGAGATACCCCCACCACACACACACACACACACCTTCAGTAAAGTGATTTATCCTGCTGACTATCACTCTGGTTTCACTAAGTCGCTGCCAGGAGATCTATATTACAGCTACACACTACTACACAGACATATACAGACAAATGCAACACAACGCACAGATGCACACTCACACAAATACAAAAAAACTATACAGATTCATGCATGGCACGCACACATACATATAGACATAAATAGAACACGCATATATGCATACAGATACAAACACATACGTGAACACAGACACACGGTACATAATAAAGCACACAAACTTCAGACTCATATACCTATTCTAAAGAGAATCAGTATAAGCTTCAAACTAGAGCCAGCCTGTTCACAGACACACACAGACACACACACGCACACTTAAATCCCAGACAGAAACAGCTGGGAGTTGAACAGAAATAAAAAAGCAGTTAATGCGACGCCAGGAGCGCCGCATCACCTAGCAGATGCGCTAACTAGCAACCGACCCAACAACGCATGCACTGCCACAGCTAGGCATCCTCAACATGAGGCGTAACCATGTCAACAAGAACAGACACCACCACGCCTCCAGCCCTCAATTACATCAGAAGGGATGTGCATACGCCGATTACGCCGTGCTGAACAACACACATGCCTCAGCGGGAGCCACAACACCACAACACAATGATAAACAACCCAATGAAACACAACCCAACCAATGACACACAACCACACCATCCAATGATACAGAACACAATTGCATTGTCCAAAGTGAATTCAGGTACATATCATTAAGGAGCTGGTAGGGGTTAGGCTAGGGCATCTTGCTCAAAGATGCTAACCCATCGAACCCAGAACCTTGAGGCTGGGAATCGAACACATTTGTCTATCTTGCAGATATCTATGTCTGTACATGTGTTTTAATGATGGAAATGGCTCTGGACCAGAACCAAAGCATGTTTGTGTGCCTTACCAACCAACCTTTATTGTAATAAACCCAGTCTGGCTGCTAAATGATTACATTTTAATTGTTTAGAGAAGAGTACAATGAAATACGTGTCACACACACACACATCCTACATTTCCTCCAGAGGGATGTGAGACAAACGCCTCATAATATTTCACCGATTTCTCCCAGCGATTGTGTTGTAGAACTCTCCACGCCTAGTAACACTACTACACTCCCCAATAAAATACACACATTATGTTTTACCCCACAGGAAAACAATTTCAAACACAAAGCAATCACTTCCTGAGAGAGAGAGAGAGAGAGAGAGAGAGAAAAAAAAGAGAGAGAGAGAAAGAGACCACCCTTTGCTTTGATGCCTGGTGCCGTCTTACCACTCACACCACAACTCCCGCTCTCACTGGGGGAACATTACAAGGGGCTGGATAAAACCAGATAAAATCAATTTGACATGGTGACTGTGGAGGTCCTCCGATTGACTTTAATCCCCTTTCTGCTCCCCCCCTCCTCCGCTTTGCCCCTCGTCGCGATATAGTTCAAATGATTGACATCATGATAAGCTCAGCTAAATTATAATAGGTACAATTAAAATGTAATCATCCCTTTTTTTCTCCTCTCTCTCTATTGTTGAAGTCTAAATGGACAAAGAGAGAAAAAGAGAGTGAGACGTTATTGCGTTATTTGTTTTCAGACAGTTGCACCGAATGAGTTACCCCTAATTCACAACTAAAACAGTCACAAGTGCAGCATAAGCGCTGCATCGTACGCATCTGTAGCAGTGTTCCTCTGCCACAAGACACATAAGTGGCTTTTTGATGAGCTCCTCTGACACAAGACACAGGTTTTAGTTGGTTGAGAATATACATTTATTGGAAATGGTGAGATGTTAAAAGCTGAGCAGATAGTCTATGCTGCCATGACAGTGGCTCTCTCCTGAGTGTGTGTGTGGTGATAGCTGGTTTATCCTGGGTGCCATGATTGCTCTGCACCACAGGTGTGCAGCCCCACCCAACCCAGAGTAATCAGTCTGACTCAGGTGAGGCTGTAAACCAGCTATCAACCACACACACTCTACGGCTTCATATAAACTGCCATGTTAATCGACATTTTCAACTGGTGCCTATTCCCCATAGAGTTTCATTTAAAACATACAATTTAGTTTCTGCCAAGCTTGTTATGAATCAACCACATATATAAGTTGCTGATGCAATAGCCCTCATGTGGATCCCAGAGTTTAATGAATGCTAAAGTCATGAACTACTCCATCTGCACAAACGTAGAACAAGGAAATGTGGAACAAAATGGTTTAACAAGGAATTGAAAGATTCCCTTACCACCACCCCCCCGCGTTCTGTTTTAAAGAGGCAAAGCCAGTACTGATCGTATAGAGCGCGTGTTTTATTTAATGACCAAAGTGAAGACGGAGTCGGTGGGAATTGGACGTGCAGGAATTATGCTATCCTTGGTTTTGGTGTGAATTTGGGGTTAGACCTATTTTTCTCTCAATAAAGGGGAGATTGTTTTAGAAAAATAATGAAATAATTATGAGTTTGATGAATGTTAAAGGAGATATAGTTGTTTGCTGTTATATTAATGTTCAAAATATCATCCATAGCTCCTTTAAAAGACCATAATAATATCCTGAGGTAAAATCATTAATATACTCGATGACAATTAAAGAGGATAAACAAACAAATTGTTTTCTTTGTTCAACGAGCCCTGCTGCCCAAAGTAAATCTGATTCAGGATTAGTCATAATGATTAAACAGCAATTTAAACATCCTAATTAACCAATCACCTAACCTTTAAAAGACACAGCACACTTTAAATGAACAGTAGTTTTATTTGCAAATACAATGTAGGAATCCACTAACACTTCTTCTGATAGCATCATATTTGGTTAAACACACTGGTTATCTCCTCCAAAGAGGTTTTGTTTTCACCCTGTCTGTCCATCCGTGTGTCTGTCCATCTGAAACAAACCCTCTGTGTTTGTGTGTGGGATATCTCAAAGAGTTGAGATACACACAGATTTGCACCAAATTTGGTTGATTACCTTTTCATGCCAACCTGACAAAATGGGGCATGGCAGTGGGCGTGGCGTCTCTGAGTGGGATATCTCCAAAAGTTTGAGCACAGATTTGCAGCGAATTTGGTGGGTAGGTTGGTTATGGGCCAAGTAAGAAGTGCCAAAAGGGGTCATGGCAGTGGGCGTGACATATCACAACAAGGTGCATAACTCATCATAGATTCGTGTCACACCACCAAAATTATCTTGAAAGGTTTCATGATGATTGTTGGGTGACTTCCCCCCGCCCTGCCCACTTCCTGTTTTCTTGAGAATCTCTAAAAGGGGCCTTGTGGGATGTCATCAGACTCAGCTCAGAGCAGCCAATCAGCTACCTCCAAGTCAGGCCTACTTCTATCAGGCTGATTCCTTGGCACATTTTCTTGTTGCAACTACTTTTGTCTGATGTGCTGAAATAGTGCCATATACGTTTTGTATTTTGTTTATCTCTGTCTGATGTTTGAACTTATATCTGAATAAAATTAGCATTACTTGGTTTTTAACCAATAACAAATACAATGATGCACTTTTGAATTAGCAGCACAGATATTCTAGCAAGTCTAAACTAGTGGAGGGATTTTCAATGATTACCAGTTAGTTTGTTCCCACAAGTACTCGACTACTCGTTTTTTGGGGGGGGTTTTGCGCATGCGTCGTCGTACAGCAGACCTGTCTGTCTAAAAGGCGATAACAGAGCAGAGATAGAATTCTCCGGCTGCACTTCACAGCACTATCAAAGTCGCTAGTACATTGTACCACTTTGAGAAAGGGCAAGACCGACAGAGCCGTCAAGATGTCACTTTGTTGATTTGTTGATATATATCTACATCTATATAGATATCATTAGTTAGTTGTAATAAAAGCCTTAGTAATAATCTGTTTTATTTAATAATGCTGGGGCACATGCTCACACAGGCTTCACATAGCCAGTCGGCACATGACTAAACTCAGACATTAACAGGTTTTTGTGTTTAACTATTCAAATATACCTTTGGAAATGTAATGATTATCGGAAGCTTGAAATGTGAAAGTATGCACCCCTAAACACCTCAGGCGTTTTAATAGGGAAAGTAAAGCTGCTGCTGGCCTTGAAAACTACAAGACTCTCTACTTTCACTTACACTTTCTAAAGTTAGCCTCATCACAGCAGCGAGGTGTTATTTCCAAAGACGTTGGCAGGAAGTTTACACCTAAATGTTTTTAAATCATACACTGTGAAAGAGCGAGGTAGTGTTGACACCATTGTCTAACCCCTCCCCTTAAAGACACCCCTTAACCTTAACTGTTCTCATTGTTCATATTAGGTTATCTTTACTGGGGTTTCTGTGTATCGGAATGAAGGACAGTATGGCTGAAATGTGTTTTTTTAGGACCTTGGATCTCAGAAAACCCCCAATAAAATCCAATTCAATAATTACTACTACTTCTAGTGTCAGTTCCTGTAAAAATGTGCATGTTGCATCTTAATGACCTTTGGATTAAAATAAACACATTTTCAAAAATGGAATGTAGCAGTAAAAAAAAGCATGCATTTCATAATGTCATTATTTGTATAGATTACAAATGTTTCAAACTTGGCTAGTGCGCTTTTATTTTGCGTTTTTTCGTTGTTCCCAGTGAGTCTCCGGCACACAGTGAGCTGATGAATGTCTGTAAATAAACAGCAGGCTGTCTTCTTTGTGTGCAGCCCATGTACTAAAAATGTTCTGATGAAAGGCCTTTCAATTTCACTTACAAATAACGCATTTGGGGTCTAATCTAGTGATAACAGACACTCCATTCCCAGCACATCACAATGTGTATCGGGAGTTCCCTTAATCTATCCAAATGTCTTTTCCTAGATAGACTGAAATGGACTTTAACCTTGTGAGTAAAGTGGCAGTTTAATGCTACAACCATGCATTGGACTGTAATAAAAAGGTCAAACACACAGACAGATTGATTTGATCCTTTCATCTGTAAACAATTGAGTTTGCACAAACTCCGAGTAACAAACTGCTATATTCTGCAGGATTGTGATCCTTTTTGTTATTTAACGGTTCATTCTCACCACACAGACGGATCCAAGAGGGAGACTAGAACAGAAGGCACACTTTGTTCTGTCATCGAGACTCATCCACATTTGGGGTGTGTGTGTGTGTGTGTATGGGAGGGGGTAGACTGTTTGTCTGCAGGTCGACGGGCCCACTTAGAGGATGTAATCGTGTTAGTCATTCAATATAAACATCTTGTATGTAACTCAGCCTTTAAGATTAAAAAAGGGACACTATTTTGATGTGACTCATAATAGAATCCACCATTGGTGCAGTATGGCTTGACATGTATAAGGAATGGTACATACCTGTCATAACATTACATAGATTTCTCTTTAACTACCACATAGTGCTGGGCGGTATACTGGCACATCCGGTACATCCGGTATACAGTATTTTCCTGTAAGATATGACTTTTTCATAAACCGCCATCCGCCATACCGGTGAAACAATTGCTGTAACTCTTCAATAGGCAGTCAAGCGTGCTACAGGTTTTTAAGTGTATTGAGAGGGGACCCTATTAACTGTTACACTGCCGAACGGCATGCTGGGTACAGCTTGCTAGCCTGGCAGGTAACGCAAACGAAGAAAAGGAAAGATGGAGGACAAAGAAAGTTTTTGGTTCCATGTTTTCGCTTCAGCCACTCTGGTTGTTAGTGTGCGCCAGTTCCAGAATTTAACACGGACGGCCACACTGGGGAACCGGGAGAAAAGCATTGCCGCTAGAGTTCAGGTGTACAGTGTTTATTAAAAGTATGTTAGGCTTTACATCACGTCCCGAGATTCCTGCTTTAAATCTGAACCTATGCCTTAGACAAACTTATTTTAAAAGGGGAAATTATAATAATGTAACAAGTGGTAAACTCACTGTGTTGATATTTTGTCTCTCACCAGCTGCCGGAAAGCGCAGCGTTATCATTAATTTAGTCTTGAAATATACAGTAGTCTCTGGAGTATTTGTTTTGTTTTTGGATGAGCCGGTGCATCGCCAGCTTCCAACTCCTGGCATAACGTTATTAGCTCCCGGTCTCTACTGCTTCAATAGGCACGTACGGCTTCACGTCGCTGCTCGTTGCAGCGGTCCAGTTTCACAACATTATCTTGTCATTCTTTTGCAAGCAAAAACAGACATCCCAAGTCTCCCGGAAGTTCTGGGAGTCTCCCGCAAATTAATAGCGTCTCCCTGATGCAAGCAAATCATGTACAATCTCCCGGAAATCCGACCAAGCCAGCGAGAAAGATTTTTTCTATGTCTATGGAGAAAGAGAAGCGCAAGAGAGCACTTGGTAGAGAGATACGTGCTGCGTGTGTGACAGTGTGAATGGAACCCTGGGATTGACCGCTCTTACTGACAGCTGACCAATCGAGTCGCGGTTTAGCTCAGCATTCCACTCGAATGTATCGCGCGCTCAGGAATACTGCAGTCTGTCTCCCAGAGCTGAAGCGTCATGGCAAATGCAGAGCGCCCTAAAAAGCGAAAATATAAAACTAATTTTACTTCAGACTATACTAAGGTTTATCCCTGAATAATTTCAGTTAGAAATAATGATAGTCTGGCACGCTGCACTGTTTGCAATAGTGACTTCAACATTTCCTATGGTGGTTTAAATGATTGCAAAAGGCATGTTGAGGTGAGTTTAAAAACGTGTATTAGTGTTGTAATTTTTTTGTAACCTGTACTGACTAGGCCTATAACAGAGTAAGAGTATAAGGCCGTGTTCATACCTAGCGTTTTTTGTAATAGGGAAAAGTTGAGCCGATCGTTTTTTCGATTAAAAAAAAAGCTGGCAGCGTTGTTTTGTCCTAAAACCGTCTAAAACTGTCTTTGTCCAAAAATCATCTCTCTTACTTACTGGGGATTTGCGGTGGAATGTGTGTGTGCGTGTGCATGCGTGCGTGTGTGTGTGTGTATGTGCAAGGATGGATTACTGCACGGGCCTACCAGGCCCAGGGGCCCAAGGGGTCAGGGGGCCCTGAATCCCAAGCCTTTGCATGAAGTCACCCCTCAATATCAGCAAATCAGGATGTAGGCTATGAATCTGATTGAATTTAGGTATTGGCCAATGGCCATCCCCAAAATGCACCAGAAAACAGGAAATCACATCAACCAAATTCAAAATTTTCTGGGGGAGGACCCCCAGATCCCCCCAACCCCTGTATACAACAATTAGCAGGGGGCCCTTTATACATCTGGGCCCAGGGGCCCTAAAGTTCTTGTGTGTGTGTGTGTGTGTGTGTGTGCGGTGGGGCAAGGCGGGAGTAGGTTTGGGTTGGGTTGGGTTGGCTAGGGGGGGGGGGGGGGGGGGGGGGGGGGGGGCACGGTCGGAAGCTCCCTGAAATGAGTTTTTGCAACTTGGGAACCCTGCAAAAACACGTGTTGGAACACCGAGAGTGTATGCGATTACGGTCGGATTCGAGAACGTTCCATTGAAACAGTGAAGCCAAAACATAAAGGTCAGTGTGGAGGGGGGCGGAGTCTCGCCGGTAGGGGGGAGTATGGAGCACCAGGTCGGCGGGGGCGATTGGGTCTGGTTGCCGACAGGTGTCCGCAATCAGACCCAATCAGGAAGTGTGTATTTATGTGCCTGCTTTGCCTTTCAGTAGGGGTTGATCAGAGAGAGAGAGAGACGGTCCCGTGGAGAGCGAGTGGGGACGAAAGCCCCGAGAGCCAGGCCACCGTGTTGTGGACCCCACGGTGCACGAGACGTGCAGCCACTGATTTACCTGTTGTTCGCTTTTAAGAATAAAGCGAACCACGTGTTCAATAACGCCAAGCCTGTGTCCGCCCACTCTGTGAACTTGCTACAGTGGCGCCCAAAGTGGGGCTAGAGTGCGGCGATGGAGCAGTCACCATTGGCAGCAATACTCGGACATCTCACGCAGATGTCCGACCGGCAGACCCCAACTACAGCGGACGCAGAACGAGGTGCTCCTGGAGCTGGGCCAGTCGTTGACCGCCGATCGGGCGGTCCTCCAGGAGCTCCTCGTCTCCGGCAACCGCGATCGAGAACCCAGAGCGGCGGGGGCGGTGGGCCACATCCACGTCCCCAAGATGGGCGAGACCGACGACGCGGAGGCCTTCCTGGAGACGTTCCGGGGGGTGGCCGAGGTCTCCGGGTGGCCACGCCAGGAGTGGGCTCACCGCCTCCTGCCGCTCCTGACGGGCGAGGCCCAGCTCGCGGCCCACAGTCTACCAGCAGGGGCCCAGCGGGACTACGAGGCGGTGGACAAGGCCATCCGGGACCGGCTAGGCCTAAACCCGGAAGAACATCGCCGCCGGTTCCGGGCCCTCACCTTCTCAGAAGGCGATCGGCCCTTCACCTACGCCCAGCAGCTGCGGGACCAGGCAAGGAGGTGGTTGGCCCCGGAGAGGAACAACCCCGAGGAGATCGTGGAGCAGGTGGCCCTCGAGAGGTTCGTCGAGGGGCTCCCAGCCAGAACATCCACCTGGGTCCGGTACCACCGGCCCGAGAGCCTCTCGGCGGCCGTCAACATCGCGGAGGGCCACCTGATTCCCCCCTCGACCGACAGAAGACCACCAGCACCAACCCCGAGCCCGCGGACCGGGGCGGCGGCCCTGCGAGGGTACAAACCCACCCCGCTACCAAGAGCGAGGTGGGGGGGGGGGGCCTACGCCAGAGCAGGCGCATGAATCACCTTCCCCCCCCCTCCTGCAGGCGGGCCATCAGACGGCAAGGGAGGGGTGTTGGCGGTGCGGACGGCCGGGACACCTTCGGAGGGACTGCCCGATGATGGAGGTGGGCCAGGTTGTCCGCGTCACCGGTGCCCCGATCCCTCCCTACGGTCCCGGCGAGGCGTACCGTATCCCGGTGAGGATACAACGGGGTACGTACCAGGCGCTGTTGGATTCCGGCTGTATGCAGACCATGATCCATCAGCGCCTGGTGCGGTCCGAGGCATTGCTAGAGGCGTCGAGCGTTGCGGTGAGATGCATACACGGGGATGTTCACACGTATCCCTTGGTCCCTATCGAAATTCGTTATGGGGGAAAAACGCATAGGGTCAAGGCGGCGGTTAGTCCGAGCCTCACGTACCCCCTGATTCTAGGGATAGATTGGGCTGGGTTTCCAGGGGCAGTTAGCGAGAGTGCGGGGGTACGGACACGACAGATAGGGACATGTAAGTCATGTGCTGTGTTCTGCGCCGATGCGAGGGTGTCCGACGCTGCTCAGGGATCGGGGGAGGAGGCGGGAGGTTCTCAGCCCGAGGGCCGAGCGTCGACATTTCCACCGGTGGACGATTTCCCCCTTGAGCAGTCTCGTGACGCTACTCTACGCTCCGCCTTCGACCAAGTGATTTCCATTGATGGTCTTCGGGTACAGCCAGACGCAGTGCTGACTTACCCACACTTTGTGGTGATTAGGGACAGGCTTTATCGGGTGAGTCGTGACACCCAGAGTGAGGAGGTTGTTACCCAGTTGCTGGTACCCAGGAGCCGCCGGGAAATGATTTTCCAGGCGGCGCATTACAACCCAATGGCGGGCCATTTGGGGTACGACAAAACACTGAACCGGATAATGGCCCGGTTCTATTGGCCGGGAATTCGGGCGGAAGTGCGCCGCTGGTGCGCCTCCTGCCCCGAGTGCCAGTTGGTGAATCCCCCGGCCATCCCCAGGGCTCCCTTGCGGCCCCTTCCCCTGGTGGAGGTCCCATTCGATCGCGTGGGCATGGACATTATCGGGCCCTTAGAACGTTCCGCACAAGGGTATCGATTTGTGTTAGTCCTGATCGACTACGCAACCCGATACCCGGAAGCAATTCCGTTGCGCAATATCTCCGCGAGGAGTGTTGCGCAGGCATTGTTTCACGTCATATCGCGGGTGGGAATCCCAAAGGAGATTCTCACTGACCAGGGCACCAATTTCATGTCACGCACGATCAAGGAACTTTACGGGTTGTTGAAGGTCAAGGCCATCCGCACGAGCGTCTATCACCCAGCCACAGACGGCTTGTGTGAGAGGTTTAACCGGACGTTAAAGTCCATGATCCGGAAGTTTGTACTGGAGGATGCTCGAAATTGGCATCAATGGCTAGACCCTCTGTTGTTTGCGGTGCGGGAAGTGCCTCAGGCTTCCACAGGGTTTTCCCCGTTTGAGTTGCTCTATGGGCGCAGGCCCAGGGGCGTCCTGGACCTCATTAAAGAAACCTGGGAGGAGGGGTCCAGCGACAGCAAAAACGAAATCCAGTACGTCATGGACTTGCGTGCAAAGCTCCACTCGCTCGGGGTAATGTCACGTGAGCATTTGCGCCAAGCCCAGGAGAATCAGAAACGCCTGTACGACAGAGGGACTAGATTACGCGATCTCACGCCGGGGGACAAGGTCCTTGTTCTGTTGCCCACCTCTAGCACCAAATTACTCGCGAAGTGGCAAGGTCCCTTTGTGGTCACACGGCGAGTTGGGGACGTGGATTACGAGGTAGTGCGGTCGGACAGGGGCGACGCCCGACAGATCTACCACATCAACCTCCTGAAAAGGTGGAATGATGTGGTCCCGGTCGCGTTCGCCACGACGCTACCGGAGGGAGAGGAGCTTGGACCGGAAGTCCCTGCCCCGGGGCCTGTCCCTCCGGTCGGCCGAGGAGAGGATCTGTCGGAGAGTCAGGCGGCGGACGTGGTCTCTCTACAGCTCCAGTTCGCCGACGTCTTTTCGCCCCTGCCCGGTCGCACCCCGTTAATAACTCACGACATCGAGACGCAACCGGGGTTAACGGTGCGGACACGCCCCTACAGGCTGCCCGTACACAAGCAAGACGTGGTACGGCGCGAATTGGCAGCAATGCTAGACTTGGGCGTCGTCGAGGAGTCCCACAGCGACTGGTGCAGCCCCGTCGTGCTTGTGGGGAAGCCGGACGGGGCTGTCCGGTTCTGTGTGGATTACCGTAGGGTGAATGCGGTGTCTAAATTCGACGCCTACCCGATGCCTCGGATCGACGAGCTTGTGGACCGGCTTGGCATGGCCACCTACTACACGACCCTGGACTGCACGAAGGGCTACTGGCAGATTCCGTTGTCTCCAGCAGCCCGAGAGAAAACGGCGTTCTCCACTCCGCTCGGTCTATACCAATTCAAGGTACTTCCGTTCGGGTTGTTCGGGGCCCCAGCCACGTTCCAGCGGCTGATGGACCGGGTGCTGCGGCCTCATGCTGCATATGCTGCCGCCTACCTCGACGACATAGTCATCTATGGAGACGACTGGGGGCAGCATATGCAGCGGGTGGCGGCCGTCCTTCAGTCGCTGAGACGGGCGGGGCTCACGGCCAACCCGAAGAAGTGCGTGATCGGGCGGAGGGAGATCCAGTATCTGGGGTTCCACCTGGGGCGGGGGAAGGTCCGGCCGCAGGTCGGTAAGACCGCGGCGGTCGCGGCCGCCCCCCCGCCCCCGGACCAAGAAAGAGGTGAGGCGGTTCCTGGGGCTGGCGGGGGTACTATCGGCAGTTTGTCCCAAACTTCTCCGACCTGGCCAGCCCCTTGACCGACCTCACCCGGAAGAGGGCCCCAGATACGGTCCAGTGGTCGGAGCCATGTCAGGTGTCGTTTGATGCTATTAAAACAGCCCTCTGCGGGGAAGCCGTCCTGTGTGCTCCTAATTTTGCTCTCCCTTTCTCCGTGCAGGCAGACGCGTCGGATAGGGGGTTGGGCGCGGTCCTGACCCAGCAGGTAGGGGGGGGCCGACCGACCGGTGCTGTACCTGAGCCGGAAACTATCGGACCGGGAGGGTCGGTACAGCACCATCGAGAAGGAGTGTCTCGCCATCCGATGGGCGGTCGGCGCCCTCCGCTACTACCTGCTGGGTCGCCAGTTCACCCTCTATTCCGACCACGCCCCCCTCCAGTGGCTCCACCGGATGAAGGAGGCCAACGCGAGGATCACCCGGTGGTACCTCGCGTTGCAGCCCTTCCATTTCCGGGTGGCCCACAGGCCGGGGTCGCAGATGGTCGTGGCTGACTTCCTCTCCCGTTCCGGGGGGGGGGAGTAGGCTACGGCCGGATGGGTCCCCGGCCTATGTCGGGCGGTGGGGGTATGTGGAGGGGGGCGGAGTCTCGCCGGTAGGGGGGAGTATGGAGCACCAGGTCGGCGGGGGCGATTGGGTCTGGTTGCCGACAGGTGTCCGCAATCAGACCCAATCAGGAAGTGTGTATTTATGTGCCTGCTTTGCCTTTCAGTAGGGGTTGATCAGAGAGAGAGAGAGACGGTCCCGTGGAGAGCGAGTGGGGACGAAAGCCCCGAGAGCCAGGCCACCGTGTTGTGGACCCCACGGTGCACGAGACGTGCAGCCACTGATTTACCTGTTGTTCGCTTTTAAGAATAAAGCGAACCACGTGTTCAATAACGCCAAGCCTGTGTCCGCCCACTCTGTGAACTTGCTACAGTCAGACATTGCTTGAATATGAATACTATTTATTTTAAGTTCTGTTTTTACTATGTTGCAGCTTGCATGTTTTTGCACAATAAAAATTGTTTACATTCTGCAACTGTTTCATGCATTCTGATTCCTTCATATATTGCATCATTTTGTGGGGCCAAGCAAACCCTATAGTAATCAAAGCCTTCAGTATATACATGATGACATTAAAATGTTTTTATATTCTAATTCTATGTACTAACAGAAGAATAAGCCCCTATAAACTGAAAAATGCCCAGTCATGCAAAAAAAAGAAGAATAAGATTATTTGTAGAGGAGAGGACGTTTCAGGCCACAGTGTTTTCTGTAGTGTGTAGATAGGCAGCATAGCAAGCTAGCCGCTACCAAGCTCGCTAGGAGCGCACAGACTACCACGACTAGCCAAATAACCCTGTCAAGAAAGCGCAGCATAAGCGTTGCACTGTACGCTTCACATTGACTGTCATGTTAAACAATGTTTCAATTTACACCGGCTGTGTGAGACAGCCGTCGGATACCACTCTGGGTTTTTTTACGCATCGTGTCTATTTTTTTATTTTACCATGTAGTGATGGAGTCGTTGTGAATTGGACACGTGTGGCATTACGCAACACTTACATGATGGTTTTGGAATGAATTTGGCGTAACAGTTTTTTTTTTTTACCTACATGACCTCAAAGTAGCCTCAGACTATTTGGCTGTATTCACAATGTATGGCTTCGCAAACAATTAACTCATTGGCTGCCAGCCATTTTCAGTGCAGAGAGCCCCATACTGCCAAGCGTTTTACAGCATTTTGACTTCCTAAGACCCACTTAACAGTGAGTTCTATGACTATGTAAACACCGAAACTATCAAAAGAAAGAGTAGACTCTCTTCTTTAATCAGGAACAAACCGTTTGTTTCTACCTTTTTCCGTTCTTTAGTAATCGGCAGTAGAACATACGTTGGTTTCACCAAAAACACCTGTTTTTGACCAAAAATGGAGAAAACAAGCTTTTGGTGTTACTCATCTCTCCCATCCTATTTGGCACGGGGCCCACCTAGTGGGTCAGTTCGGTAGTACATACTATGTTTACAAGCCTGATTTTTTGTGACAAGGTCCTCTAGATCGCTCCCCAGTCAGCCCTGTTGAAAAACATAATTGACGTCTATAGACGTCATTGGCAGTCAACGGTTGTATTTCAATTGACGTCTATAGACGTCATTGGCAGCCAATGAGTTAAAACCATTTCAATACTGTATACTATAATGTCCCTGAACCTGGCTATGTCCTTTTAAATCAAGGACATAGTGAAAACTACAAATTCAGGCTTCCCTTGGTTTTGAACTTTAGCCGAGTATAAGAAATGCATATAAAGGCTTGACGGGAGATATACAATGACCGGTGTATTGAACATCACTATTGGTTGCTAGGGATGAGCACAGAAATGAAAACAGAGGTGCAGCAGAAAGATGTAATTTATTGCTGATGCTAATGCGCTAGTATACAGTAATACATGCAACTAACCTCAATGAAAACAGAATTCACCATTTAATTGCGCCTGACCACCCCTGATGTCAATACTATAAATTGATATGAAACATCCAAGAACAATAATAACAAAAATATTAAAATCGGCCTCCTACAGTTATAATACTATAATAAATAAATATTAGCCATTCAAACATAATTGTTATTTAGGCCCATCATTATTGGCACCAATCTGAGATCATCAAGATGTTGTTGGTGAACTTTAGAAGCTTCAACTCAGAATGTAAACAAGTCATTCTAGTGGGAAATTAGAAGTGCTGTCCCTTCCACCGTTTTTGCAGAATCAGTTGAGGTAATAATCAAATGTATTATATATGTTCAATCCATTAAGACTGTCTATACACGCAAAACACTGTTTGTGTGTGTGTGTGTGTATGTGTGTGTGTGTGTGTCATATTTGATAGGTTTTCCAATATTTTTTAATTTCACTAAGCTCCATTCATTAGATTTGTGTTCTTACAAATAAGTACATTAATTATTTTAGGGCCATCTTTCAACTCCTTGGCTTGGGACTGGCTGTTTTGAGTACTTTTTGTCACACCGCAGTGAGGTCATGTCTTGATTTGTGTTTTTGTCTCATCATTTCCTGTTTTATAAGTAACTCTCCTCTCATTTCAGGTCACTTGCCCTTCCCCGCATTTCCCTTGTCGTGTGCCAGTGTGTTCGTCTTTGTCGTCCTGGGAGTCCAGCAACAAGAGTAGAAAGAATACTTCAAGGTCAGTCTGTCATCGCTCCAATAAAAAAAACACTGACTTTTCACGATGCTCTGGTTGATGGTTGATTTGAGAGCAAAATACAAAGCCTCCAGAGAGACAAAGACAGAGAGGGCTATTGCCTCAATTCAGACAGGGAGATAAATTAAAAGACACAAATTCCATTTGCTGTGTCAGAACAGCTTTGGCTGCTCGTACAAAGCTGGGAAACAACTGAGGAGCAGGTGTGAAGACGCCTCAAGAAAAAGGACCACGGTGAGAAAGTTCTACCTGAGCGACGTCAGTTGACTGGTGACGGGGAATAAAAACACAATCACAATACAGACAGTCAAGAAGCAGAGAAGTTTACTTGTGACTTATTGCAGAACCTTCATGTTAATTTTAAGACCCTTTTGGGTCTTAAAACCAAACGAGCGGGACAGAGAGCCATGCCAGTGTAAGATTTTTTGAAAATCTTCAAATCATGGCTGACCCTGTACAAACATGGCCTCAGATTCGGAAAATGTGGATCAAATGGCTGACAACACCATGTTTCCATGCGATACCAAGTCATGTGTCTATGGTGACTGAAGGGAATGCAAACACACAACATAACCCCTTACCAAACCACAATTCAATGAGGTTACTCTGACCCAGTGGTGTCTGGTGAAGACTGACTCCAAACAAGGAGAACCTGAGAAACGGCCTGAAGTTTTATAAATAGGATAACATTTTGCTTCACACCTCTGCTTGTTGCAGAGGTGTGAACGGTCCAGTCTCACAACTTTATCTTGTCATTCTTTTGCAAGCAGTCTTGTTGCGAATCATTGATCTGAACAGGCCTTTACCGTGAAGATACCGCTTGAGTCTGCACCACTGTCTGCTCAGCTGTGATACGTACTCTGCTACGAGTGCTGCCGACTAGGGGTGGGGAAAATAATGCATCATGCATCACGATTCTCTCTAGAACGATTCCGTCTTGATGCAGATAAGTTAATAATCGGAATTTTAAAAATTAAATTATTTCGCGTGCTGCAACATTCTGTTCGCCTGCTGCTGAGCGCTATGGAAAACTCTCCTTTCTGCCTGCCGGTTCTCTGCCAACACGCATGCGCATCAAACACATGTGCAAGTTGTTTACATCCAAAGTTTAGTGGTGACAAAATGGCTGCGAGCGACACTACCTGCCGTTCGTGACCTGTCGCGCGACATTGTGACGTCAAAATGACATCGATCTCGCCGGCGCACCAGGATTTTAGCCCGGTCGCACCATGTCGCGCACCACTCTTTTTTTTCCAGCTGAGCACGACAAAGCGGAAACAGGAAACTGGACGAGTTCGAAGGCACATTTTAATGCGCCTTATTGCTGAAGGCTTCTTTCTTTAGATATACATTATATATTATATGTTATATATGTATATATTATATGGCCTGCACCAGCTTCTTTAAAAGCTGCGATATGGCAGCATTTTGGGTTCTATGAGGTCGATGGGAAGATGACAAGACCTACGCTGTGTGTAAGGTGTGTAGAAGTCAAATTAAATACTTCGGAAATACAACCAATTGACTAAGTGCAGCTTTTTCTTTAATGACATAGAAAAGAAAGATTAAAAAGAAAAGAAAAATTAATCTTTTTTTTTTTTTTTTTTTTACATACTTCCATATTGTGTTAAAATGCAAGCTGCATTGTTCATAGAAAGTCATTTGTGACAAGAAAAGCTTTTTCTCTAATAAAATATAGAGACGGTAATTCATCTGTTGATTGTCTTTAATGAATATCACAAAAGTAGTAGGAAGTGATTAGCAAACTCTGAGTAGCAAACTCAAATGTATATATATTTTAAAATCACGCATGAAAATGTACATTCAAAAATTGTTGCATCAAGATGCATCGATAATCGGTTTAGAATTGAATCGTTGACCTCTGAATCGTAATCGAATCGAATCGTGAGGTGCCAAAAGATTCCCACCCCTACTGCCGACAGTGCTGAGAGTATTGTAAAGAACGGAGTCGGAGCGCCCTCTGCTGGACAAACTACATGACACCATTTCTAAACTACCCCAAGCATCTTTTTCGGCATTATGTTATCGGCGCATATCGGAAAACATACATGGCAATACCGATATATGCTGATATTTATGTGATAGGCCCATATTGGCCGATAAAATCGGCAGACCAATAAAATCGGTCGGCCTCTAGTAAGAAATATGCGGCACACTATAATTAGGTCCAAGATAAATAATTTAATAAACAGGCTACATTAAAATCGGAAGGGGCCAGTGAATCCGTTAAATGCCAGGGCCGAATATTTGTCCCAGTCCGTCACTTCCCATGTCCAAATTTACCACCATTTCAACAAGTAGAAGGCATGATGTTCAACACCTTCATTTCTTCGCCGATGGACCTGCAACACAATATAAGCAGAAAGGCAACTTCTACATGACCCCACCAAAAAGGTTCCAAAACAACCTGGAACTCTTTTGAAGTAAGCCATGGCAAGGGTGCTCCGGACGGGAGGGGCTTTGAAGAGGTCTACAGATGCCTTGGTCCGCCATGGAAGGGACATCCCCAATGCTAAGACTATCAGGTGCTTACGGAGTCAGGCACACATGTCAAACTATTCTATGTAAGCAACAAAGATGTAGCCTGGCAAGCCAGACCCACATCAGAAAGATGTAAGGTCTGGCTCAGCTCCATTGGCAGTGTGGGCGGGATAAACGGTTGTCTTTCAAGTTCCCTCTGCACGCAATAGCATAGCGCTACAACCAATCAGAGCAACGACGAAGGTGACGTAGTCAGAGCGACGGCTCTGACTACGTAATTAATCAAAACTCAGAATAAATATTTCTTTTCGAGGAAAGACTTCAGTGCCGTTCTTTGTTCTTTTCTCAAATAAAATGTTAACTTCAAGTCTTGAAGAGTCGCGGCCAAAGCCGAGTGGAAAGACAGCCGTTCGCCAGCAGCAGCAGCCATTGCTTACCTCTAACACGGAACCGTCGCAACTCTGTCATCATGGTAGCCCGGCTTTCGACTCCGCCCCTCACGCTGTGATTGGTCTGACATACTTTGTGTTTCCAGCACCAAAAAGCCGACGGAGCCGTGCTAGACCTACCTAGCTGCCAAATAAATGTGCTGCCGCTAGGGGGTGTCTAGAGTTCTAGGCTAACAAAGATGTGGAGGTAAGGGCAAATTCCACCATTTCTGTAGAACCCATACGCTTGTGTGTATATCTTTTTAATTTAGAGAACAGTTATGTTGTGTGAATTAAACAGTAGAGTGTGTGCCTGGCAGCTGGCCCATCACATTACGATCACAAGATGAGTTTACGCCGCATTGCCTTTAAATTCACAAGTTTGTTTCCATGTTGATGAGCTAAGTGCACGGAACATGCTTCAGGACCATAGCGCCAGACAGGAAACACCCTCATCGTAAGACAGGTGCAACACTTTAATAGTCTTTGTGCTTTGAGAATTTCAACAGCTTTTTAAGCGCTTCAAGAGAACTCATTTCAAGATATATTGCTTTTGTTGCATTAAACTAGTAAGTTATTTGTTTTTGTTTTAATTTTGTATTTTTTCCTCCTAAACTAAAAGTTTTTTCTTAATTGGAGACAAATTAAACAACATTGTTCACCCAAACAAAATATATGTATGACCATAAAGAAAAACAAACTATACTGTGTGCGTTTTTTTCATAGATTTCAAATGATGGAACGTGCTTTTACTCTGAAGGGAAGGTATGCTGGTCACAGTATAGGGGGGTGTGCATATGAATCTCATTACGTACTGAACAAGGGATGTAAATAAACAAAAGGAAATCGAGAACTACGGATAAACCAAATCTAATTCAATCATGTCACTTCTCCCATAATGACCATAATGAACATACCATATTGAAACTCTAGTCTTTAAGGCATTGCACTCAAGTGTTTTGTAGCGTGAACAGAATAAAAAAAATGTATTCTGAACAGCATGCAGTAACTGATCATGGCAGTCTGTTTACTGCTATTTGAAAAATTTAATTATTTTTGTTCCTCTACGGAACAGGAAAAGAAAAATACATTTTTGGAGCCGCTAGATGTACTAGAGCTCCTGAACATTAGTGGCTATATTGCAGTTCATATCTAGCCCCAAACTCTTGTTCCACATGGACTACCCATGGTAGCTTCTGCTATTCACTTCTTGCAAGTATTCACTTTGATTTCCCTTCCCTAATAATATTTTTGATCATAAAATACTGCATTTCAGAGCTATTCAAAGTTCAGTGTCTTTAGTTATTGAAAGCAAATATGCAGGTAATCATGTTGATCATCATTGAACACCCATCCATATTGTATATGACATTACTATTGGTAACCTATAGAAGCTAACTGGCTATAAGCTAACAGGAATGCTACGTGCTGTTCTGTGTAATTGTGAGTTCATTTTCACTTCATGTAAATTCTTAAGTGTGGAGGGTGTATATCCTCTTATACACATTCATCAGGCAACATTGCAAATATCTATCAACATACAAAATGCTCATTTCAGCATAAATTATAGTGTGAGGTATAGGATGGCATTGTTTGTTGCTGGATAATCTGCTTCTGTACGTCATATCATATATTCATATCATCTATACAGGCTTTTTAGAAGGATCAGATCTCTCCCTCCCTTCCCTCTTCCCTTTCTCGCCTATTCTCTCCCTCCTGTGGATGCATTGAGCTTCAGAAAGCCAACCCACTGCTATCAGGTGTCTCATGCTTTGCTGTTCCCCGGCTGTGTGTTCCTATCATGTCTCTCCACCCCCACCACCCACCTTCAGCTCCCCCAGACCCCCTGCGGTGAGCACACCTTCAGAATGGCACCATAGTGCAGGTGTCCTTTATGACTCACCTGCATGAATATAATGTTGCTCCATTTAAAAGCATGCGCACACAGACACAGTAGTTTCCCCTCCTCCCACACTCAAGGTGGATATAAAAACATGCGCATGGTTTGCTGCTTGTTGCAACTGACGTTTTTTAACAATGTGACATCTGTATAAAAATTTGAAAGCCCAGGAAAGCGAAGATACCGGGCTGTTTCATTTTACTCAACTCCGCCACAAAACAAACTAAAATACTTCAGTGCTGTGTGCGTGAAGATGAATATGCGTTGCTTTGGATTCGTATACATACTACTACTATTTAGACGTTTTGCAGACACTTTTGTCCAATGTGACTTGCAGTGAATTTAGACACTGGTCCTTAAAGGGGAACTCCGGTGTAAAATGGTTCTGGGATGTTTAGTATGATAACGAGTTTGAACGTTACCATGGTGATTAAAGGAGAACTCCGGTGTAAAATGGTTCTGGGATGATTAGTATGATAACGAGTTTGAACGTTACCATGGTGATTAAAGGAGAACTCCAGTGTAAAATGGTTCTGGGATGTTTAGTATGATAACGAGTTTGAACGTTACCATGGTGATTAAAGGGGAACTCCGGTGTAAAATGGTTCTGGGATGTTTAGTATGATAACGAGTTTGAACGTTACCATGGTGATTAAAGGAGAACTCCAGTGCAAACTGGTTCTGGGATGTTTAGTATGATAACGAGTTCGAACATTCCATGAAGAGCAAAAAAAAGCCGTTATGACGCGAAGCTAAGTTTGCTGTTTTTAGCCGATTCTACCAAACTGCTATATGGTTGAGTGCTAAGGGCATCTCACCTGGTAAAAAATAAATCGCTTTTTTAAAGCACTTACAAGGCTAGAAATAGCCTGACACTACTTTGGTAGTATAATGAGGGTCTTAACATATAAAACGAGGCATTGACAACTTCGTAAGTGTACAGATAGTTTATTAATATATTATTAATTATCGATTGACGATCCCGCAAGCTCTGTGTTCATCAATCGACTTATCACAGAGCTCGCGTGATCGTCAATCGACTTATCAAGCCTAAAAAAAAACATGGCGTCAATGGGTGAACTACTGAAGGTATTGTGTGTATAAAATATGCTTTTTAATAAACTATCACACTTACAAAGTTGTCAATGCCTCGGTTTATATGTTAAGATCCTCACAGACGCTTTTTTTTGCTCTCCATGGAATGTTCGAACTCGTTATCATACTAAACATCCCAGAACCAGTTTACACCGGAGTTCCCCTTTAAGGAGCAGTAGGGTTTATGCATCTTTCTCATACAGATAGGTTGCAGACATTGGGAATCAAATTGAGAACCTAGGCATCAACCACCCTAGCTAACCACTACACTATCCCTGTACACATACAATGCGCTTGGCGTGTTTGTTGTCATAAAATAGTATTAAAGTATTAAAACTAGGGCTGTCAATCGATTAAAATATTTAACTTGATTAATCGCATGATTGATCATAGTTAATCATGATTAATCACGATTAACTATGATCTATGAGGTAATACTCTTTTCAACATGAGAATAGACAAATGCAAACTGCATAGTAATGTTTACTAACACAGTAGTGTGTTGAACTTCACATTTGATCTATTCATCCTCATTTTTGTTTAAGCAGCCATTTAACACAAAAGAATGCCCCTCAATGCATTGCATTGCAATTTGCATCAAATTCAAAACAAACAGAGTGATACACAAAATAACTTAAAGAAAATAATAATTTAAAATAAATAAAGTGTTTGCGGCTTGTAGAGTTGTCCAACTGTTTCCCTTTTAAATTATCCAGCGTGGTTTGCTTCATGCGAGGGGGCGCCGGGCAGGGGTGGACTGGTGGTGGATGCACATCTTTGGGCCGGCCCAGGACTGTCATAAAAAAAAAAGAAGTAATTTGTCCTAACCGGAGGCGGTGTGTTACGATCGCCCCCCCCGTCGGTCGTCGGACCGACGCCCCCCCCCCCCCCCCCCATTTTTTATCCATTACTGCTTACGGGGTTGTAGTTCAACACGTTCTCATCCCAACTCGTAATATACCGACGATTTGTCACGCCCCTAGACGTCTGACATTGACGCAAAAGTTACCCTCCCGCGTCTGTGTGAAACGATCTGGGTTCTCATAAACCCGTTTTCGGTGGTAAGAGATGAGCAGAGTCTACAGCGTCCATTCACTCCAATAATAACCCGGTCACGGTGATAGATTACGCTAACCCTAACCCTAACCCTTTTTGGAGTGAATTGTTTCACAGTAGACTGCGGACGCTGTAGACTCTGCTCTGCGAGCGGACGCTGTAGACTCTGCTCTGCGAGCGGACGCTGTAGACTCTGCTCGTCTCTTACCAACGCGAACGGGACGTGGACGTCTAGGGGCGTGACAAATCGTCGGTATATTACGAGTTGGGATGAGAACGTGTTGTGTAGTTTGTTTGCGGCATCGACCTCGTGTGCATTGCTTCCTGATTTCCCGAGCTACGGAGTGGCCCGAGGTTCAAATGTCACAGCGTTAATCGCGTGTTAAAAAAAATAGTGCCGTTAAACACGTTGCGTTAACGCGTTAATAACGCGTTAACTTTGACAGCCTTAATTAAAACATATTTAATTTAGGGTTAAATTACTGGAGCCAGGCACCAGCAGCGCCAAGGTTAGCTGTTTTAATGACTAGTCATATCAACCTATGCATCTATATTGCATGGGTTCATGCTATAGTCAAAGACGCTATATTCAAAAGACCTCGCTAAATGTTTAATTAGAGCAACAGTTCTCCAGAGTGCATGTTTAATGGTTATAGGCATCAAGGGCCGGTCACACTACATTCATGCAGCAGCGATCACTTCCCTCCACTACAGGAACACACACTAAAATATTAATAAAACTATGTAATATTAGGTTATGTAGAGCATCTGCTCTCGACGCTGGTGACACAGCGAACTGTACAGCCTCCAGTTTTTTTAACCACTGCTGATAAAAAATGGCTGATTAATGCATGGCTTATTAAGTTATTGACCACAGTCTGTTCTTGCACAGATGTGTAGGTAATCTCATTTCTTTTTCCGTATGTTTTATTCTCCTTGTGAGCGATTCCACAAGTTTTTTTTTTAGTAGTAGTGTGCTATCTGTGTGTGTATTGTCTGTGTGTGTGTGTGTGTACATATATATGTATATGTTTTGTTTTTACCTGTTTGTATATATGTTTGTTTTTACTTGTTCGAGTGTATATATGTTTGTTTTTACCTGGCATTCTCTGACGTGTAAAATGAACAGTAATGTTCTTGGCCTTCTTGGCCAGGTCGCCACCGAAAAAGAGATTTTATCTCAATGGTTTTACCTGGTTAAATAAAGGTTAAGAAGATGGCTGCCATCTTGGATTTGCAGCCAAGTGGTCATCATGAAGCCAAGCATTTCTATTGGCCACAGGGGATACTTTATGCAACTGTGCAAATTGAAAATCAACCAACCTGGAACTTCAGGCTATGCGTTGGAACCGAAATTCATGAAACAAGAGTGTCGTGTATCCACCCCTTTATAGTGCTAAAACAGAAATCATGTTACTGCAAATCTTTACTATTATATTCCATTTTAAACTGCTCCACAAACTATGTTTAAAATAGAACAGCGTAACCAAATACCACCCCTTCGAGTTTGGTAATCTATCAAATACCCCTACTAAAATAAAAAGTGAAACTCATTAAACCCATTGTAACAACACGTTACAATGTACTCCTCCGACCTTGCCACAGGACATCCGTCTGGCCTGTTGGGCTTGCCTGTTCCAGTCCTGTCCTTATTGTTCAGAGGGGTGTAGTGTGTGTGTGTCGGTGTGTGTCGGTGTGTGTTCCAGGAGAGCGGCTAGCAGATGCTTCAGCAGTGCGAGTCCGCCAGGACTGTGTGATGTCATAAAAATGCCATTTGACAGCTCCTGCTGTCAACTCAAGGCTCGGTACACAGCTACCAAGCCACTCGTACCCCTACCCCCCGCCCCCCCCAACCACCATCGCCCCTCATTAAGCCTGTGTTCTGGTGTTCTGTTTCACTGTTCACCTGATGCTGCGTTCACTGTGTTGGACTGTATCTACTGCATTGCTGATGTCTAGTGGTGGTTTCTCTGGTGGTTGTGGTGGTGGCCTGGGTGAACTCTTTTGGCTCTGCTTCTCCATGCATAACTATTGCTTCTGGTATAAGGGTGTGTTTAGTTTAGTTTGACCCAGAGAACTGCAATTGTATAACAAGGTGTGGGGGTTCTGCAGACCCCTTTCTACCCAACAGTTGGGTGTTGTTTTCTAGTCTTGAAAGACTAAAAACTCTTCCCATTTTTCGTGCTACACTATTTAAGGTGCCAAATGAGGGCTCCTGTCCATAGGGCCCCTATCCATAGCCCCCCCCCCCCCCCCCCCCCCATATCAGCCATGTGTGGCCCCCACCATACTGAATCCTACAGTACCGCAAGCCTTGCTTGTGTTGCTCCAATGGATGTCATACAAAATGAAAAGGAAGTTAAGAAGAGGTTCCGCCTACGACTTCTATGAAGGGTCCCTCCTGGGTTAGTGACTAACAAGGCAAACGGCAGCATGCAGCCTAGATGAAAGGGCCCAGCAGGGGACTGGTGGTGGTGAGGAATATCACAGGGGCCCCTACACACCTGCTTTAAAAAGGGCCCTTTGAGAGGCTCCAAAGAGGCTTTCAAAACGAGGAGACTACCGACTGCTACACTGTAAATACTCCAAAGAGAGAACACTGCTGGAACGACTAATCAAATGTTCTGTCCCTCCTTAAGGTAAGATGTACCCCGCCAAAACACACACACACACACACACACACACACACACACACCACTCCAATGACAGCTGGAAACCCCATGCCTCGACGAAAAATGTGTCCCCACGGGATATTGTTTCATTTTTATTAATATCATCTTTTTTGTTGTGGATGAAGATGTTTTCAGCCCATTTCTTGATCATGCCATCCTCCCCATGTGTCTTTTGTACAACTCGGTTAACTTTACCTCTGCCACTCGTTAAGATATCTCACAGTGGAACTGTGATATATCGTCTTCAAGTTACCAGGGGTTAAATAAAAAATAAGAAAGTAGTTTTGGTTATACAACCACCCAGTGGGAGGAATAGGCTCTGCACTATGTACTAACCCATGAAAAGCCATTTCAAAAGGTAGAGATTTTTTATAAATGATCTTCAGCTGTGTAATGTAACATACATGTTATCGCAGAGGAACCAGTCTATCAAGTGGTGTGAGAAAAATACGACCACACAAGAATATTTCACTGGGTATATTAAATGATTTATTAAAACACGCACTGCTCGAAACAAGGTTAATCTTGTGTCTCTAACCCTGACATCTCCCATCTCTGCTTTGTTCCCTCTTCATACGTTCTGCATGGCAGGCACCTGCCATCTGTATCTCTTCATTACCTTTCCTCACACTCCCTGGCTCGCCAGCGTTGAGCACTCTGTATCTCCTTAAGATTTCTCAATTAATCAGGCCTGCTTCGCAGCTCATTGCCCAGCTCTGGGACCCATTACATTTGTCTGAGCGGAGGAAAATTGAGCCGGTTTATAAAAGAAAGCACTGACGAAGTGAGAGGAGAACAAGGATATCATGAAGTAGGAGACGGACATTATCTAAACGTTATGAGACTATTCTGCCATTATAAAAGAGCCATGAATCTCAACTGACGGCAGCGTTCTCTTTTGTGAGCGTGAGTGCACATATTTTACACCACATTTCTCTGCGGCCATTATGGCTTGTCTTCCTTATGTAGATTCCAAATTGTTCCTTGTCCACTAATGATTAGCTTATTATAAGGACACATTCACCCAAAGTGCTAGTAATGAAGGAGACGGTGGTGGAGGTTTTATGGTCTCCTTTTCAAGCATAAAGAAGAATAAAGATGCCATGCATACCTCTTCATGGAAGCTAGGGATGAGGCAAAGGACAGACCATGTGCACTTCTGGTCACCAGACACGACAGGGCAGCCAATCATGTGACAGACATGGGGACTCGAGTCTGAGACTCGGACTCGAGTCGCACTTAAGTCGCAAAAACAGTGACTTCAGACTTGACTTGGACTCGACCCAAAAGACTTCAGACTTGACTCGGACTCGAGCTTCGAGACTCGTCAACAACTTGTTGGCAAGCTATTGTTGCTTTTTAAATCTAAATTCATTCATATGTTTCTATTTTCTTTTATTGGCGCATATACTTTGGGGAAACGTATGACGAGCTTCATGTCTCCTGCCCTGCAGCCAAAATGCGCAACGTTACGCATGCGCTATGAGCGCACACTCACACATAAAAAAATGCATTGATGATGGCAACACCAAATCCTCCCGCAGTTGTTCCTTTTGTTATTAGTTTCGCGTTCATATAATCCTACCCCGGTGAGAAGATACGGTCCTATTGTATTATTATATCTCCTTCTCCTATAGAGCGTAACAGTGACCGCCCCCTTTTTAACAGCTCCGGTGCCGGAAGTAAATTTCCCATGCATTTATCTCGTCCACTTTTCATAGAATCCTTATAAAAAGAGTATTAAGCCTTTAACCAAGCCAATCGTTCGTTATGGTAGTCGTGACCATATTATGTTTGATTCGGGATGAGTAGTTCCTCACTCGGTCAACAAATAATGTACACAGTCTTGTACATTTGGCTTTTCTTCCGTTTTCCAAATTCTTTTTATGCCCGAATCAAACATAATATGGTCACGACTACCATAACGAACGATTGGCTTGGTTAAAGGCTTAATACTCTTTTTATAAGGATTATACGAAAAGTGGACGAGATAAATGCATGGGAAATTTACTTCCGGCACCGGAGCTGTTAAAAAGGGGGCGGTCACTGTTACGCTCTATTAGTGACGTCTCCGCTTCGCCGTCTGTTCGTTGTAAAAAAAAATGCTCCCTGTTGCCGTGGGTACGGCAGAATCCGGCGCCAGTGGTTTGCTGAAAATGTACACCAAATAGTAGGGGTGGGAGAAAAAAATCGTTTTAAATCGATTTTTTTGTTCAAAAATCGATTTTAGTTCCTCTAAGCTTAGGTGGGAAAAAGTAACTGCTTTTCTCCAGCAGAGGGCGAAATGTTTTAGTTTGCGGGAAAAAAATATTTTTATTTATTTTATTTTACCTCTTTTATACTGTATGCAGTTGAGGCTTGCCAGCTTCAGTCTTGAAAAGAGAGTGTAGTAGCAGTTAAAATAGTTAGATATTGCTGCTAAATAAATCTTAAAAACTGACTCACATGTGATGTGCATTTTTTTGGTTTGGTGTTTAAAAAAGCAAACAAAAAATCGCAAAAATCGGCAGTATCGAAGACTTGAGACTTGACTTGGACTTGTGGCAAAAGACTTGAGACTTGACTTGAATTTACCCTCAAAGACTTGAGACTTGACTTGGACTCGAGCTCAAAGACTTGAGACTTGACTTGGACTTGCAACAAATGACTTGTGAACATCTCTTTCATGTGACAGCCTCGCGGTAGGAGGTCAGATTAATTGATTTGGCATTCTGGCAACTATTTTTCTGATAATAATGAACATACTCAAATATATCTCAGCCTATTCTATAAACATTTTCTTGTAGGGTTAATAGGCAAAAATGTTCAAAAAGTCTCATTCCTCTGTGATGTCCTTTGTGTGTATGAACCTTCCACTCAGGACTACAACTAACGATTATGCAGTCAATATACGATCATAAATGATGACCATCACAAATGACCAGAATTGTCCCTCGATTTGACTAAATCAATGAATCAACAGATCTTTTCAGCATAACTTTCATTAACACCACAATGCTTTTCGGTGCTAGGAACATGCATTGTGTTAATACTGTTTGGCATGCCATTGAAATCAATACTAATCCCTAACCTACGAGTGGCTCCCTGAATGCTATAGTTGTGATCGTGACTCTCCCCCACTCTGGTACCACCCTCCACTATCTAAAGTGTTCACCTACTTGTAGGGCTGAGTACCGATTCCTAGACGGTACTTGGCCAAAAGTTGACCAAGAATGTGAATGTGACCAAGAAAGTATTGATTTTGATTTGACAGCCACCCAGGTAATGGTATTGAACATTGTCAAACATATTGGTGGAGTGTGAATAAGCAGAGAGTAATACTACAGATGGGCTCAGATCGGGTCATGGGGTGTAAGAAAAGCCCTGCTATCTGTTGGGCCATAGATTGTGCAGTTATGATTCTCTCTCTCTCTCTCTCTCTCTCTCTCTCTCTCTAGGAGTTCAAAAAGTGATAGTTTCATACTCAATATATGGCCATGAAATGTTGGCATGTCCTTTTTTGCATGCATTTGTCACCCAAATCCGTTATTTGCTTGTTTTAGTGTTGTTGGCATCCAGTGTGCATAGTCCAGCCAGTCAATCTGTAGATACACAAAAAAACAGCCTATATCCATAACTGGGTGTTATTTAGAGTGGGATATCTACAATTAGAAGTAACATCACACCTAACTGACCAATGGCGCTAATCATAATCTTGACCAATCACAAACATTAGCCCACTTGTCCCAGTCCCACACCCTTTACATAACAGCTGGCTTAATAAAGGTAAAACTCATTATGGGTCTGCTCTTTTTATGTAGCGGGCCGGGCACAAGTAGTAGTCTAAACTAATGACGAGAAGTCTACAACCCATACGGTGTTGAAATAAAATTAACAAAATGTTCAATGTCTCGTTCTTCGGAGACACATTCAGAACTGCTTTGTCGTGCTTGTTGTGCGCATGCTTGTAAACAATATATGTAATTAAAATTATATTTTAAAATACTGTCAGGGTACAATATATAATGCTGAATCAAACCACTATAACACTCGTTTGCCCAGTGGTTAGAACCAGTAGATGTCAAACTGCCACACCCAGTCAAATCTCTGATGAGCCAATATATCAGTTTTTAAAACATTTTATCATAGTAAACATCTTATTTTCGCTATTTTGATGGATGACTAATAGGAACATCAACTTTGAACAAATATCCCCGCCAAATATGCTAAATGGCTCTAATCCTCCCGCTTTAATCAAGACCAACGGCTCAACAGCAGCCAAGACTGTGAGGTGTGGACAACATGGGCTGGAATCCAAAGTAAACCCTCACTTAAACCTCGGCTTATCGCACCACGCAGTTGAGCTCCGCCATGCATACTACTGTCCTAAAAATGAAAAGGTATCGAGTACTCCAAGTCCGCCTTGATAACTAGTTGTACATAAAGTCCCGCCGATACCACAGAGACCAGTTCACGTCCTGCATTCTGCCAACGGGCTGTTCACATTATATGACTAACCCCTTATGGAGAGCAACAGCAGTCATTTGTGTTTCAGGCGGAATCTTGAAAGGAAGAAACAGTTTAAATGAGATTTCAAGGACTTTCCTTAATCATCTGGCTCTTCTTTCTCGGATAATTATAAATCAATCCTTCAGCTACAATCACTTTTCAAATCTAGGGCAGAATATAATGGCACAGAAATAGTTCGACAGTTCTTTTTCATATTTTTGCCTGTACTTTTTTTTTTCCCCATCTACATCCCCATTATAATAGTTATATTATAACTGAAAGATTGATTAATAATATCAGAAAACAGCAGCCCAGCAGCCAACATTAATCAAATGAGTTAGTTATAGTTAGATATAGTGTGATTTGTTTGCATTTAACAGATACACTACAAGCTGGATTGTGGCAGAAATGCTGAAACCACTTCAACAACCGTGGTTTATTTACGAGACATTTACAAGCCTTCTACTTTTAGAAACAAATCAGTTAATTACACTTCACAAGTCCATGCATGTCTGTTCCTCAATACCTCAAAGGTGACTTGACAAACTATGGCCTTATCATCTAATAGAAAAGGAATATACAACTTTGGATGTATGGGAGCATCTCCCTCGATCGCGCAAAGACAAACATTCGGGTTCGATTGAGGATCACCAAAGGCCATTAGTTGCTTTGTGGGAAAAAGAGAGAAGAAAAGGCAATAACAGCATCCATCTGGGCCTGTTCCTGAATGCTGTCAACCATCAACACAACACATGGTGATGAGACACACAGAGAATCTGTGTGCACGCAACACTGGCACCTGCGTACGTGGCAGACATCCTGCCGAGATTTAGTAGCACACCGTTTTCTTGAAAGTGCACCTTTAACAAGCCTCCGCTGTGCTTGAGAAAAGCAGGGAGGTTTTCTTTCTTCTCCCCTTTTCCTTTTTCCGGAACAATCTGATCGCCGTCACCTTCATCCTAGGAGGAATACAAAAATGTTTTTTAAAATAGCTGAGAACGATTGTGAATAAGCAAAAGAAAGTAGAATACAGCGACAAAGTAAAAACGTCAAACTGAAAGGAAATGAAAATGGGCCTAAAAATAGTGCAGCGACCAACCTTCACAACTTTGAAGTGAAAGTAAGGACAGTGTGGACGTGAATTTGAGGAAAGTGAATTTAACTGCTAGTAAGGGCCACAATGAGGAAAGATTGTTGTGATTTATGATTGTTATGAATTAACTATGAAAGTAAAGTGTTCACCAGTAAATGCTACTTTTCTGTTTCCATTTCCAAAAAAAAACCCTTTTCATTATAAGTTGTTTAAACCTATATACTCAATATATTGGCTCTACAGATAGAAAACAGTCATCAAAAACCTTCTGTGTACTGTATTTTATCCATTTTTGCCAGCTGTATAAGAGATTCAAAGTCTTCACATATTGTATTAAAGTTGCTAGGTTACAACAAGGACGTCTGCACATGTAAACTGGGCTAGAGCGAGGGACACCATACACCTATACACGTTCACATTGACTTTTATTGGACTGCGCGTGTTGCTTTAATCAATTTCTGTTCCGATATTTACAGACGAATTTCCAATGAACCTGAACTGTGTGTGAAAAGTTACAGCTTGCATTCAGTTCAACAACAGGTGTCAAAATACCATGGAGGATTGTGGGATGGCATTGCCTGAATCCTTCAACGTTATTGTGCGTAGTGTTCCCCCTGCAATGACTAGTTTCCAGCATTCAGCGTAGCGGTGTTGCTGACTTAACGACACTAACACCAAAGGCAAACGGCAATCTCTTGCTAATCTATTGCTGTCTCATACATACACATCCAGAGGTGGTTTTAAAACTGTTTTCTAAATCTCTTGTACAACCGTTTCTGTTTAGATGGGAAATAAGTTTTAATTGAGCCTTAGAGACAGAATAAATTCCATAAATCTAGTGGAAAAATATGATGAAATGAAATAGCTTTAAGAGGTTAAGAAAATAGAGAGTAAGGAAAAGTGAGGGAAACAGTAGGTCTTTATTAAAAGGCAGTGTATACTTCATGTCATTTGTCAGGGTTATGAAAATGTAATGTATTGACTCACGATGACTTCATCTTGATATCAAGACAGGAGTATCAGAATCCTTGGACTGTTGCCATGGAAATGTGTTACTTTACAGGTATATAACGAGCAGCAAGTTATTAATAAATTAAAATTCAACACAAATGATAGCCCTACCACTGCTATGTAGGTTTAATCCACCACGTTTCAGCAGTGTCAGGACTTTTTTTTTAAAACTTTTATTAAGCGGAAACTGTAGGCATGTTTCGGTCATATTGAGATATTATTGATATTGATATATCATATTCATATATATTCGGATTCAGATATCATATATCATATTGATCATATCATATTAAGATTGGAATGGCTATAATCAAGTGTCATAATCCTGAAACAATGGAAATCATGTTGATGAAAAACTACCAAAATGCCCAAATTATCTTAACTAATTATCTTCATATTAGCCCTCTGGCTAATTAGGGGGCCAAGCACAAAGTGCGAGGCACCTTATTGAAATTGTTAGTTTTATTATTATTCTGCCAAAAACACCTGCTCAGCCAAAACTGAGACTGTGTCGCCTCCCACAAGGACAACATCATCCTAAAGTTTGCGGACCACACCGCATTGATAGGATGCATCACTGATGGGGACGAAGCGGCTTACAGGAGGGAGGTGGCCAGTCTGGTAGCATGGTGTGACAACAACCTCACCCTCAACACGGACAAGACAAAGGAGACGATAGTGGATATGAGGAAGAAGAGGGGACCTCAGACCGTAAATGTTATTTAGTATATATTGTATCTTTTTTTAGTATTGTACATTTTACATTGGTTGGCATTCTGTGGACAGCAAAGCGAGAACTTCATTGTACAGGGAAACATGTTTTCTACTGTGCATATGATAATAAACACTTTCACAATCTTGAATTGAATAGCAACCGTCTGAAAATGCAAACTTTGAAAAAGCATATCTCCTGACCCATTTGACCTACACTAATGAAACTTTGCCTCAAGAACCCATGACTTCCGCTATTTTTAATTATGTGAAAAACACTAAAATCCCTAAGGATCCTAGGTTTTAGACTTAGGTGCACATCCTTTGGTACATACCAGCCGCAGACCAATATCTTTCATTTAATGATAAACAAAGTCTGCCCAGTAAAAAACAAAGCCACTAGGGGCTAGGGCTGTCTCTTCTTTGAAAAATCTAATACCAAGCAATGTATTCGAATATATTCGAATATTTACAACCCCCACCCCCCCCCCAAAAAAAAATACACCGTAACGGAGATTCAATCACAATCTTTTTCCAATAAGAGAAGACATAAACAGGACTTAAGCCATAACCTGTCTAAAAACAATCTTGAAACAGGTTATCAACTTAATCAATATCAAGTGCCACTATGCATATCACAAAACTAGGCTATGCAATGAAAAAAAACGGAATCCGAACTGCAGAGCGCAAACAATAACGTGACAACTTAAACAGGAGACAGCAGCAGGAGTAACGCCTGATTTCCACCGGGGACGTAAGCGGTCACCGGTGCTGATCACTGCCACTCTAATCAATGCAGCCATCCCCAACGGGCGCGCCACGTAACATCTCAGCAGCGTCTCTCCGCGCTGCAGCGCTATCATTCCGTAGCACTTCTATTTTTGACAAAGCCGTCGCTGAATCGCGTCAAGCTCAACAGAGCAGATCGAGCCAGGCAGGAAGTGAAATAGTAAAAGCCATAGAGCATCCGGTCAATTTTCAAAATAAAAACACCCTCCCGATTGAACATGGCCACAAATCTTTGTCGTTTATAATTGGACTTTACCTGTGTTACTTTGTCTATAGGCTACAGCACAAGACATTAGGACATAACAACAATAAACAAAAATAAACACAATTAAACCAGACAAAAAAGAAAACATTTACTATATAGCCTACCAACTCATGGTAGAAGCACACAAATCTAGGAAAAATGACCAAATCAACAGCAGTTCAACTTCTGACAGACAAAGCAACTGCAAGTCAACTTCGGAAAGGCAAAGTAACCTTTTATTTGTTTGTTCTATTTTGACATCCACAAATTACCGCGTGGTCTCCTGATTCTCACGTGGTCTTGTAGTTTTCGCGTGATCCCGCGAATCCAGCCGCTACGCTGCCGTTACACGCCCGGTGGGGATTGACGCCGGGCAGAGGACGGAGCCGTTCCGCGGTGCTTACGTCCCCGGTGGAAATGAGGCGTAAGTCCTAAAGGCTATCTGCATGAAATTAATTTCTTAATGTTGTTTGCTAGAAACACCAATCTATCAACATGATCTGGATCAAGTGCAGCTCTCTTTTTATTCACGATGTTACCTGCGGTGGAGAACACACGTTCGGAGCGCACAGACGTGCCTGGCACACACAGGCATTTGCGCGTCAATGTTGACAGAAGCGGTTACAAAATATGCGCTACACAACATGGCTCTTTAAAAACCGAATCGTTTATACATATTCGGATATGGATATTTCACGTCATATTCGAATGCATATTCGGATATCAAATAAAAACTGACAGCCCTACTAGGGGCCAATGAAAACGGAAAGGGCATGGTTCAAAAAGGTGTATAATCGCTTATATCGACATCAAGACGGACTCTGATGACTTTAAGTCCAATATAAAAGTTGTTCAGGACAGAATTCTGAACAAGATGACATCAATCATCAATCAGTTTGTGTCAATCGTGGCATGGCATCACAATGGGCATGGCTTGTGACAAAGATGACCACAGTTCCTAGCCCGAATGACTGATTTGAGCAGAACCAGTTTTGGGCAATTTGGGGGAGAAGGTTCTAATTGCTCAAGTAAGATGAATTGTTGGACTAAACAATATGGCCGCCAGAGGCCCAAATTGGTCCAATCAGATTTAAGGAGTCAACAGGCGGGGTTATCTTGGGTCAATCTTCATCAAACTTAGTGTACTTAAAGATACCTGGGTCAAAATTAATCACGCCAAATGTCATCCAGAACTGATAGGCACTGCAGCAATCGATTGAAAATGAAAACTTTGTATGCTTGCAGCTTTATTTGTTTGTTTTTGTTTTACAAGTGAAAAAGAAAATAAATTCAAAAATATTTGATATGGAAAGATGATTTACGCCATTCATGTAGATGAGTGAAGAGAAACATGCTTTTCAGTGACAGTATTGGCTGAGAACTACTCATGGGTAATTCACTGTGAACGCCAGCACACAAGACAGACACATTTGTCTAATCTCCAAAGAAGGTTGCAGTATGTGTGTGAGTTGGATTTTGTGTGTGTGTGTTGGAGTGAGTTTGTGGGTGTCGTACAATGGTTATGTCAGAGAAAATGTGTGTGTGTGTGTGTGCGCACACCTGTGTGTGTGTGAAAATTACTGAATGGTGCTCAATGGCGAGACTGTTGTCGGCAGTGCCACACAGCAGATCCCAGACCTCCATCTGCTGCCGAGAAGGAGAACAAAGTGTGTGTGTGTGTGTGTGTGTGTTTTTGTGTGTTGTAAACCAATTGCAACCAATAAATCAAGATCTGCGCCGTAGAAGTCATAGTTGGGGTTTTTTTAGCAAATAAGTTAGGAATGTAGCAAACAATACAGTAAAAAAAAATCTGGACCGACCCAAAAATAATAATACACAAAATACAAAATAAAAAATAATAATAATTACGGCCGGCCGGCTCAGCCTGAAATCGTCCGGCCGTTGGGGAAATCTCCCGAACCTCCCGATGGCCACCTGGCCATAATGTAGTGTGTGTACAACGTGCATACACTTTGCTTCTCTCATCTACAAGGAAGCAGTTCCCATTTTTGCAAACCATACATACAAGCAAAAATATTACCACATATGTGAAAAATAGGCATAAATCTAGCGTACACAGTTACCCAAAAATATTCAGGATAATAGTAATGACGGATCAAATTAACCTGTTTGACCAATAGTCGCAAGACACACAGGTATATAAGGACACCAGGATGACACCTTTTATTATGCCAGCAACAGCGCGTGAAATGTTTTATAAACGAAAACACACAGAAACACGCGGTGTAACTGAAAGAACATTCAGCATACTGAAAATGCGCTTCAGCTTATTTGACAGAAGAGCTGCATCATCTGTAAGCAGTGCTTGAAGTGGGCCGGTGGAGCGTTCACAGCAGCCCGTTGAGCGGTAGCGCAACAACGTCTGCTTTTCTCTGGATTAAACGGCCATAATATGCAGATACACACAACTGTATTATAATGTAATTATAGCAAAGGCACGTGTCTTCGAAAGTTTAACGTTTGTTCTTAAATCAATTTTTGGCAGGTGAAAATGCCTATTTTGTGTTAATGGTCCTTTAAAATAATTCCAAGGTGTCCTGTGAGCTCCAGTGTTTATATTATGAAGCTTATGAATGAGATCAAGTCATATTTAGGTAGAAATCACCTTTGAGTAACTGTATGTGGTCTTCAATCAATTTCTGGCAGACAATCACTTTTTGGCACGACACCGGCACTTATTTTTTTCCACTTCAAGCACTGTCTATAAGCACAGTAATCTCAGTCTAATGTTAGACCACATTGCAAATATATCACCATGCATTCATAACCTCGTGATTCAGTGAGAGTGAGGCCAAAACATCGGAAAGTATGTCTTTGTGACATTTCTTTATTTACATTTTTTCAACGGAAAATGAAAAGCTGAAAAGATTTAAGCAGAAGAAGTAATTATTTTTCCCTCTGATGGGCATGCGCGCGCTACGGCAGGATTGGACACGTCTGGGTCCAGTAGTGGCGATGCGCGATGTGCTCGCCATGGAACAAGCGCGCCTGCATTTAAAGGGAATGTGAGCCGACGCTCTGATTGGTTTGTTGCACGTTACGCCCAAACCACACCTATGACTAATGTAGCTACTTCAGACCAACCCATTTTAGATTTGCGCTGGGCGCAAGCGTCATTTATCCCACCGGCATAATAGCAACAGCGCCCAAGATCCGCCCACAAAGCCACTTGCGCTTTGCGTTTCATACTTGCGTTTCAGACCGGCAAGATAGGGCCCTATATCTCCACAACTACAAGGGCTTTTAAGTTAATCTTGGTACCAAAAGAAAGATAACACCTGTGAGATTGTGAAAGTGAAATAATCAATGGTGATGCTACTGGAGTGAATAACGCTAGAACACAGAATAAGATTTAATTTCCGCCTGAAATAAATGTCATGTTTTAGTGTGAATAACACCTAGTGCATTATCAGTTAGCAGCCCTATATTACTATAGGGCCATAGCACAACATCTGATGAGGGCCTGGGTCAGGATTTGATGGCAATAAAGTGAAGTAGAGCAAAGATAGAGGTTTTAGTATATCCATTGCAAAACAATGCAAAAATTACAATACAAACATGATAGACACAGACAGGTGAATATCTTGAGAACCCATTGTTCAATTTTAACATTTCACCCCTCTATTGAAAGGTCAGGGACAATAGATTGGATGACACCAAGCCCAACGATCGCAGTTGCACCATCTGGCCACTAGATGTCGATAAAGAATGTGTGCTCTGATTGAAAGCAGTGGACCTATTTTCTGTGAAACCCTCTCTTACCTACTATACAAGGTTGGAAACATGATTGGGAGGGTTCAAAATGTTGCCAAGACACTGACTCTGTTTATGGTGGTTTTAAGTGATCAAACACAACTTTGATGACAAAAACAGCAAAGGTAAAACATAATTTATGATTGTTACTAGAAAAAGAGATGTTTGTTTTTGATGGTTTTTGGCCTCTAGTTCGGACTGTTGGAATCAGCAGAGTCTCAGCTTTCATATGATGTATAGTTTGTATAGATAACATGTTGGGAAAAAGATCGCTATTGCTGTGCATGTGCACATGCACAGTTATGAAAAACATAACTCTTGCTCATTCTTTTGTTTGGGATTGGAATTGTGTTTCATTTAGCTAAAAATGGTTATACTTTCTCACAAAGGCGTTGATTTCGGGAGGGGGCGTGTCTGCCCATATGCGGGCAGTCTCAGGATGAAGAGGTTAAGTAATGAAGTGCAATGTTCTCTATATTTACTATTTAGTAGTATCTCCTAAGTCACTGTGCTTTTTTTTTCCATCCATCCATCTTCTACCGCTTATCCGGGGTCGGGTCGCGGGGGCAGCCTAAGCTTCCCTGCTTAGGCTTCCCTGCTTAGGCTTCCCTAAGCTTCCCTTTCCCCAGCTACTTCGTCCAGCTCTTCCTGGGGGATCCCGAGGCGTTCCCAGGCCAGCCGAGAGACATAGTCTCCGAGAGACATGGGTCTTCCCCGGGGTCTCCTACCAGTGGGACGTGCCCTGAACACCTCACCAGGGAGGCGTCCGGGAGGCATCCTAACTAGATGCCCGAGCCACCTCATCTGGCTCCTCTCAACGCGGAGGAGTATGACTGAGCTTCTCACCCCTATCTCTAAGGGAGAGCCCAGCCACCCTGCGGAGGAAGCTCATTTCGGCCGCTTGTACCCGCGATCTTGTTCTTTCGGTCATTACCCAAAGCTCATGACCATAGGTGAGGGCAGGAACGTAGATCGACTGGTAAATCGAGAGCTTTGCCTTTCGGCTCAGCTCCCTCTTCACCACGACGGATCCGTGCAGAGTCCGCATTACTGCAGACGCCTGCACCGATCCGCCTGTCGATCTCCCACTCCATCCTCTCCTCACTCGTGAACAAGACCCCGAGGTAATTGAACTCCTCCACTTGAGGCAGGATCTCATCCCCGACCCGGAGAGTGCACTCCACCCTTTTCCGGTTGAGGACCATGGACTCGGATTTGGAGGTGCTGATTCTCATCCCGGCCGCTTCACAGTCGGCTGCAAACCGGTCCAGCGAGAGTTGGAGGTCACGGTCTGATGATGCCAACAGGACCACATCATCCACAAAAAGCAGAGACCCAATCCTGAGGTCACCAAACCGGACCCCCTCAACGCCCTGGCTGTGCCTAGAAATCCTGTCCATAAAAATGATGAACAGGATTGGTGACAAAGGGCAGCCCTGACGGAGCCCAACCCTCACTGGAATCAAGTCCGACTTATTACCGGCAATGCGGACCAAGCTCTGACACCGGTCATACAGGGAACGGACAGCCCGTATTAGGGATACACCCCTGAATAGACCTTACCAGGAAGGCTGAGGAGTGTGATCCCCCTATAGTTGGAACACACCCTCCGGTCCCCCTTCTTAAAAAGAGGGACCACCACCCCAGTCTGCCAATCCAGGGGCACTGCCCCCGATGTCCAAACGATGCTGCAGAGTCGTGTCAAGGACAGCCCCACAACATCCAGGGCCTTAAGGAACTCCGGGCGGACCTCATCCACCCCCGGGGCCCTGCCACCGAGGAGCTTCCTGACCACCTTGGCAACCTCAGCCCCAGAGATAGGAGAGCCCACACCCGGGTCCCCAGGCCCTGCTTCCTTACCGGAAGGCGTGTCGGTGGGATTGAGGAGGTCTTCGAAGTATTCCTTCCACCGATCCACAACGTCCCGAGTTGAGGTCAGCAGCGCACCGTCTCCACCATACACAGTGTTGACGATGCACTGCTTCCCCCTCCTGAGACGCCGGATGGTGGTCCAGAACCTCTTCGAAGCCGTCCGGAAGTCATTCTCCATGGCCTCACCGAACTCCTCCCATGTCCAGGGTTTTTGCCTCAGTAACCACCACAGCTGCGCTCCACTTGACCTGCCGGTACCTGCCTGCTGCCTCCGGAGTCCCACAGGCCAAAAAGGTCCTATAGGACTCCTTCTATGTTTGACGGCATCCCTCACAGCCGGTGTCCACCAGCGGGTTCGGGAATTGCCGCCACGGCAGGCACCAACCACCTTGCAGCCACGCTCTGGTCGGCCGCCTTAGCAATGGAGGCGCGGAACATGACCCACTCGGACTCAATGTCCCCCGCCTCCCCCGGTACATGGTCAAAGCTCTCCCGGAGGTGGGAGTTGAAGCTCTCTCTGACAGGAGACTCTGCCAGACGTTCCCAGCAGACCCTCACAATACGTTTGGGTCTGCCAGGTCTGACCGGCATCCTCCCCCACCATCGCAGCCAACTCACCACCAGGTGGTGATCAGTTGACAGCTCCGCCCCTCTCTTCGCCCGAGTGTCCAAGACATGCGGCCGCAAGTCCGACAACACGACTACAAAGTCGATCATCGGCCTAGGGTGTCCTGGTGCCAAGTGCACATATGGACACCCTTATGCTTGAACATGGTGTTCGTTATGGACAATCCGTGACGAGCACAGAAGTCCAATAACTGAACACCACTCGGGTTCAGATCGGGGGGGGGCGTTCCTCCCAATCACACCCCTCCAGGTCTCACTGTCGCTGCCAACGTGAGCGTTGAAGTCCCCCAGCAGAACGAGGGAATCCCCAGAGGGAGCACTTTCCAGCACCCCCTCCAAGGAGTCCAAAAAGGGTGGATACTCTGAACTGCTGTTTGGACCATAGGCACAAACAACAGTCAGGATCCGTACCCCCCACCCGAAGGCGGAGGGAGGCTACCCTCTCGTCTACCGGGGTAAACTCCAACATACAGGCACCAAGCCGGGGGGCAATAAGTATTGCCACCCCTGCGCGGCGCCTCTCACCAGTGGCAACTCCAGAGTGGAAGAGAGTCCAACCCCTCTCGAGAAGAGGGGTTGGACTCTGGTTCCAGAGCCCTTGCTATGCAGGTGGAGGTGAGGCCGACTATATCTAGCCGGAACTTCTCAACCTCGCGCACCAGCTCAGGCTCCTTCCCCACCAGAGAGGTGACGTTCCACGTCCCTAGAGCTAGCTTCTGCAGCCGAGGATCGCACCGCCAAGGTCCCCCGCCTTCGGCCACCGCCCAGCTCGCATTGCACCCGACCCCTTTGGCCCCTCCTGCTGGTGGTGAGCCGGCGGGAAGGGGGTCCCACATCATCGTTTCGGGCTCTGCCCGGCCGGCCCCATGGGTATAGGCCCGGCCACCAGGCACCAGACTACCATTTATTGTAGTCATAAGGGGTCTTTTGAGCTACCCTTTGTCTGGCCCCTCCCCCCAGACCTGTTTGCCATGGGTGACCCTACCAGGGGCATAAAAGCCCCCGACAATGGAGCTCCTGGGGGTCATTGGGACATGCAAACCCCTCCACCACGGTAAGGTAGTAGCTCAGGGAGGGGGCTTTTTTTTTAGGTACATTAAAAGCAGGTTGGGGTCAGGTAGCTCAAGGAGGCGTTTGGACATTGGGGTTCAAACCCAGAAACTTTCAGCTGGGAGTCGAACACCCCGACCACTGGAGATCACACTATCCATCCAAGTCCAGTTACTAGTTTCAAACAAAACTCAGTTCACTTGTTTTGCATGAGCTGCAGTCACATTGACCTCTTTTCCGCAGCACAATGGAGCATAATTAAAAGTAAATCTGTATTTTACTTCTAATTATGTTATTAAGGGTTATCAAGGTGTGCATTAAGAATCAGAAAATTATGTTCCAAAAAATCAATGAAATCAATTGCAATCTCACATAATTTCAGTCTACAGATTTCCTTCCATTCCTTGAAGCTGATTTAATGGGTGGAGTCTATTTTCCCTCCTGGCTATGTAGCCAAGTGTACCTCTCATCACTCAAATTACGGTGACAGCACAGCTGAATTAAGCTACGGCATTTCCGACTGCACAAAACAATTTCTACACAGCTTCACAAGGCAAAAGTTTAATCTTGTGATTACATTTGCGATAAATGTCATGAAATATTTATATTGACCCAAAAAGTATTCATTGCTCATTACTAAAAAAGTTTCATATTATAAAGTTATATGAGAAAAAAACTGCTATTCCTGTCTTCAGTACAGCTGCATATTTCACATAATTGTCTGGCATTTAAAACTCAATCTGGGTCTTTGTTGATTAACTGAAGACACTATACTGTCAACTATACTATCAGCTTGAAAGAGCATTTCTCATGTTTTATTTCTGAAGACACTAACTTGCTAAGAAATTAAATGCCTTGATTAGGCGTGTTTTGTGTGTCGGCCAGTTAATGCAAATAATGTTTTTTTTTTAATTTTTTATAAAAGCCATATATAAATAGTGTTGTATTGAAATATTAAGAATGCTATGCTATATATTAAGAATGCTATGCTAAAAGGTCCCACATCTGAAGACAGAAAATAACAACAGGCATAGTAAAGACTAAAATAACATAGGCATAGTAAACATTGTTTATCAGTGCTTCCTCCCCCTCCCCTCACAGAAAGCCCCTCACAAGAGAACCAGTCACAGTTTGATAGTTTATAGATGTTTACCACAAGCCTTTCCCTCCCCTCATAGAAATCCTCTCACAGACACTACGTCACAGTTCAATGGTTATAGGTGCACCCCATCCTCTTACAGGAAGTTCTCCACGTACTCTGATGTAGTGACACAATAGTTAGCGATAAGCGATACTTGACTGAAACCAGGTGCGAGGCTAAACAACAACGTATTCAGAGGCGCCGAGCAGCGTAGCAGCCTAAAAACTCACACATAGAACGCAAGGGAGGCAAGGCCAACGGGTACAGTTCCCAGCCTCTCCCCACGATAGACGGGAAGAGCCCACTAAACCTGCCATCTAATCTGACAAGTTCCCTAGCTCCAAACCAGCTGCACTCACCCTCCTTAGCCATAAAGTATCCATAGAAAACCGCTTATGACGTATGCCCTTGTTTCGAACCCATCCTGTAAAACATGAGATATTACAGCTCCCCTTGTGACAGCCCAGGCACCAAATGTATCTTTTTAATCTATATAGTTCCCAGGGACCTGAGACTCAGGGCTCACAATCAGCAGAACTTCTCCGGAGGCGAAGCTCTTTGTGACACCAGCGCTGTATTTGTTATTGTTTGCCTTTACCCGTTGACTTTGATTAGCTTTTGATTAAGAATAAATATACTCAGTTTAATTCAGTTTACATATCTTTATTTGCTCCTCTTTTTGATCTGAACCCTTAAAGGGCCCGCGCCGTTGTTAGCCTAGAATAGGCCATAGATTTTTCTCCCAACAGTTGTCTGTCCATTTCTTATTATGGAGTTTGTGTTACAATGGTTACAATCCCCCAAAATGACAGCTCTCCTTGTGGTTCATTCATCTAGGCCAGGGGTCGGCAACCCGCGGCTCTGGAGCCGCATGCGGCTCTTTCGTCTCTCTGCTGCGGCTCCCTGTGGCAAGTCCATATTTTTCGTATGCATTTTTTAAATCCGTCATCCGATAAAAATCGTTACGCACAGAAACCTTGCACACTGAGTCCGATGCGTTTTATTATTCTATTCGTTCGTTGCGAAAATTCAAATGTAGGCTTTTGATGGATGCGAAAAAACTCAGAAAATCGAACCTGTTCCGAAAACTTTAATGAAGGACGAAAGTTTCGGAGTCGGTGTGTAAACGTGATTGACACAATGTGAGGTCGTAATTATTTTTGAACGTGCGACAATTTCAGACAAAAAATATGGACTTGGTGTGCAAAGGCCTTAAAGGATGCTGATCAAAGTCCTTCACTTTTTCACGCTAACTGACTCAGAATAGCGGCTATTATTCACTCAAGAGTGAACGAGCAAGAGCTACACAACAACTGAATGACATTGAATGCCACACTACTCACACTCATGGTTGTAACATCAACCAAAAACAATGAACTCCCACAGTGCATTGCAGCACATATACTGCTTGCTATCGAGTATTTAATTCATTAGTTTTTTTTAATATAATTCTAAATTTGAATTTATGGTGATCTTGTAACATTAAAATAAAATGCGTTTCATTTTTTGTCTCTCAAAATATACGTCACAACTGCCGATGTGCGACACCCGCCGGCAGGCCCAGCCCGCTATTAATTGAACAAAGCAAAAGTCACATTAACCAGGTAAAGTAAATATTTTGCTATTAATATTTTGCTATAAAGTAAATATTTTGCTATATTTTACATTGTTCAGTGAAATAGTCTCTTTTTTTATTCAGGTTGACAGCTGCACGCTTCAGTAAGGAAGAGATGCAGACGGCAGTTGGATCATTTAAGTTTGGCTTTTCATTTTGTGAATACGAGGACTCAAAATGACATTGAGTATTTTATTTAAGGAACGTTCAACCTGAGTTCAAAATGTTTTTGTATGCATAAATACAATTTCGTTTTCTCTGTAGCAGTTCTTTCATTTCATAAATGCAACACACTATAGTTTTTTCATACATAGGCCTAGCATAGAGGTAAACAACGATTTATGCAGTGTTATCTTCATTTTAGATGTCAAAGGGGTTTTGTGGCTCCCAGTGTTTTCTTTTCTGTGGGAAACGGGTCCAAATGGCTCTTTGAGTGTTGAAGGTTGCCCAGGCTCGGACTGGTAATCTGTACAACCGGGCAAATGCCCGGTGGGCCGGTCCACATGTGGGCCGGTGGCCTCGGAATTTTTTTTTTTTTTTTAATGCCGACATTTTTAAATTATTTATTTGCCCAGCGGCCCATGAGTGGCCCTGCGTCCTGTCATGTATAAATGCATCCATTTGACTTGAGGGGGGGGGGGGGGGGGGCGGGTTATACAGGCCAATATTGGCCTCTTCATGACAGGTTCAGTGCGTGTTACAATCGCGCGCACCCTGCACCACCCCTCAAGTGGACCTGTCCATGCGGCCGCTAGGTGTATGGGGAAATATACACGGATAGCGCATCATGTAGCCTAGCCTATGTTGCACTTTAGAATTGGCCTTATCAGAAAATAAATTATGGAAGACAGAGGCTCCAAAAAGAGGAAAGGGGGAGCTGAGAAGATCCGCGACAAAAAGCAAAAGGCCCTACAGGCCAACGCTGCCAAATGTTTTAAAATTGACAATTTGTTTGCTGCTGCCAGTTGTAGTGCAAGTGGAACTAGCGACAGCTATGACAAAAACGTTGCTGGAGATGTCACCCCAGGGCCAACTGAAGAAGAAGGATGTTGTGTTGGGTCGGAGGGTACCGACGATGAGAAGGAACCTGAAGAGGTCGGGGGCAAGGAGACGCAGGACATTACAGAACCTGAAGGTGATGTTCATGCTAGCACATCAAGTGAAGCTAACGTTAGTTCAGAGAGGATTCCGACCGAGGCTGAGCCGCCGATGGACTATTTCACCCGCCCTAACCAAGACGAACTGAGTTTATTTTTTTAAAAACACCCAACTCCGAACACAAAGAATGCACTAGATAGGTGGTTATTTTGCAGGAATGGCACTGAACGTTCGTGGTTAACATATAATGACATCACACAAGCTGCATTTTGTTCACTCTGTTTAGCCTTTTCCAAGCAAGACAATTCATTCACGAACGGTATGATGGACTGGCGTCACATGAATCAACGTATGGAGGAGCACGAGAGAAGTGGCCAGCACCGAGAATGCGCTGATGCCTATCTCTTATGGGCCAGTAAGAGGGACATCAGGTCCTTGTTTGGTGAACAACAGATGTCTGCAAGGCGTGAGCAGATAAAACAGCGGCGGCAGGTGATGGAACGTGTCGTTGACATTGTGAAAGTCATTGGGAAGCGTGGGCTCAGCTATCGAGGAGGAGGAACATCGGAGGCTGCATATAGCCTGGAGGATGCCTGCATGGACCATGGGACTTTTCTGGAACTTGTTCTTTTGCTGAGTAAGTTTGACACCTGTTTGCAGAAACATGTACATGAATGCATTGAAGCAAGCAAGCAGCTACATTGCTCAGGCACAGGCACAGTGAGGGGTAGAGGGTCATATGTCACTTTCTTGTCCAAAACAACAGTAAACACAGTGATAGAGGTTATTGGACGCCTCATTCAAGATTATGTTGCGACTGAGGTCAAAAAAGCAGGAATGTTTTCAATTCAAGTTGATACCACACAGGACATATCCTCCTATGACCAGTGCTCCATCGTTATCAGATATGTGACTGACACAATCCATGAAAGATTGCTAGCTGTGGTTAAATGCAAGGCATCCACTGGCCATTATTTTGCTGATTTGACAAATAACCTACTCAGCAAAATGGGTATTGACATCAAGCAATGTGCAGGCAACTCTACTGATGGGGCAGCAAACATGCAGGGGGAGTACAGAGGATTTTCGGCTCTTTTGTCTGCTCATGCCCCAGGGCAGTGCATGTGTGGTGCTATGCACATGTTTTAAACCTGGTGCTTGCAGACACCACAGGTGTGGTGATAGAGAGTGCATCCCTTTTCTCTCTGTTAAATGACATTGCTGTGTTCCTGAGAGAATCCCACAAGAGAATGGGTGTTTGGGAAGAGGTAGCTGATACACATCTAAAGCGACTCACAGTCATCGGGCAGACAAGGTGGTGGGCCAAAGATGTTGCGCTGACCAAGATATTTGGAGCTTTTGGTGTCCCTGGCAACTGTGCCTATATCAGCCTTGTATTAACCCTCAGTGTCATCACACAGAATACCCACATGGCATCACCTGTGCGCACAAAGGCAAAGGGGTATATGGACAGTTTACTTAAATATGAGACTATCTTGACTGCTCAGATCTTCATGCGCATCTTTGGACAGACATCTCCTTTGTCCAAATACCTCCAGGCCACTGGAATGACTCTAGTGACAGCTCATCGCCTTGTCACTGGCACTCAGGAGAACCTCAGCAAATATGCAAGGGATTTTGAATCTGTTCAGAGGTCAGCAGATGCCTTCGTTGCATGGGCAAATGACAAGCTGCAAAATGAGTAGGACTGTGAAGCAGTGGTTGAGGATGCACTGCCATGGAAAAGACCAAGAAAGAAGAAGAGAATGTTTGATGAGATGGCTGAGGATGACACCATTGCTGACGGAAATACAAATTACAAAAACAAAGTTCATAATGTCATCTTGGACACAGTGATTGAGAGCATAAGCCGGCGGTTTGAAAAAAATGGTAAACTTTATGCTGAATTATGTCTTCTTGACCCTCGCTCCTTTGCTGAAATACAATGTAAAGGTATACATGCATCTCAGCTTCAAGAGCTGAGTAAACAGCTTATCAGATATGACAGCAGTGCCACCACGGAAGCCCTAAAGGAGGAACTGGAAAGTCTGGCTTTTCATTGGGACAGGCTAAAGTTATCTGTTTTGGAGGAATATATGGTGAGAACCAGCACTGAGGACGACGATGATGATGGACATGGACAGGACCAAGAAAAAGGGGAATGGGAGGTGTTGACTAAGGCCTGCACAGCATGCAAAAACTGTCCAGTATGCTGCTACCACATCCTTTCTCGTTATAATTTGTTAACTGATGCTTACCACCTTATTGGACTGGGATATAAATTCCTTCTCACCATGTCTGTAACCCAAGTGGCATGTGAACGCAGCTTCTCCACACTGAAATTCATTAAGAATAGGTTACGGAGCACTACAGCCCAAGAGCACCTGGAACCGTTCATGCTCATGGCTAATGAAAAAGACATTTTGATGGCACTGGACACTGATGGAATCATCGACAAGGTTGCAGAGAAGAGTGGACTCATGAGACGTCTTCTCATCACCTAAGGTGGTACGTGCATGGGCATCCCTGGGACCATTGGGACATCTTTCCCCTGGAAGGCATGCTCCTCCAAAGACTCCTACACACTGGACAACAACACCTCTCTACAGACTAACACACACACTCATACACACCTTGGAGGAACAGACACTGGACTATAGTATCTCTCTACAGACTCTCTAACACACACACACACACACACACCTGTTGTCACACGCACATTTTGGAGTCATGAATGCTTGATAACCGCACCTTTCCTTTTCTATTATGTTGAAAGTTAATTGTCTACTCTGTAGCTCAAATCAGTACTGTAAATAGACTGTTTTCCAAGTTTAATGAGGTGTGTGCCTCTAAAGTAGCTTTACATTGTGTTATTTCTGCCTAGAGGTTTATAAAGGTCAGAAAAGGTCTACAAAAAGTCAAGGAGCAGTTCTTAAGTGTTGTGAAACTGGAACTGTAATGTGTACAGAAGAATGTTACATGTACAATAGTTTAAATGAACATAGTTTTGGAAGAGAATCCTGCTCTGAACAGAAAGTCAATGCCATCTTCTGTTCATCCTGTTTGATGACACCGGAGTAGTCACAAAGATTTGTTATTTTTATTATCTTACAGTGAAATTGTGTTTACATGGTATTAAGGTGTATTCATTTTGTTTTCTCTGATCACATTGTTTACTTTCTTATTTATTTTGGATTTGAATTATTATTTATGTATTTTATTAATGCAATATAGCACTTTTTATTGATTGTAACTACCTCATTAAGCCTTTACATTGTAGCTAAATGTTTGGGTTCAGTTTATCTGCTTTAAGTGCTGCTACAACATGACTCTCATTAAGCATAATACTGTGTTTGTTATTTATGGGGGGAATCGGGGGGGGGGGGGGGGGGGGGGGGGGTGATTTTGGTATAGGTAGGTGGGCAGATGTGTGTGTGTGGCGGGGGGGGGGGGGGGTGGCTCCTGTGGTGGGCTGGTCCAGGGGAAAATTGCCAGGGCCGAATTTTGTTCCCAGTCCGACCCTGAGGTTGCCGACCCCTGATCTAGGCCATTCCCTTCTAAATAACAGAACCAAACTGAGGAAAAATAGCCTCTCTTTTGTCTCTTCTTTTGCCTTTTTCTTAGCAAATGCTTTGGTCCCAAAAGAGGCCAGACCAACAGTAGCCTGATTCATTGTATGTTTGGCACTTTCTTCCTTTAACGCATAACTTTCAAGTTACAAAACTTTATCATGGATTATTTTTGTTGTTGGGTACTTTTAAGAACACATTCAAAAATCCTCAGTCACTTTCCGATCATTTCAACTAGTACAATATTGACTGTCCAACAATAATAATAAAAAACACTTTCTAAAGGAGCTTTGTGTGATGCGCAACACCAATCCATACAAAAGTACAGAATAAAAACATCCAATCCCGAAATATGTTAAAAAATGGTTAGTTTGAGCAAAGATTCCCCATCATCAACTTTGATGAAAAATTACCATCAAATTACAAAATTACCAATGCGTTATTAGAAGGGAGGGCTTTTGCCATTGTGGTTGCTACATACACAAATTTTAAAGTCATAACCACTCATTTGCCTGCCACCTTAGATTTTTCAATGAATGAGTGTTGATTAGAACATGTTAAGGCTAGAATCTGGGCTTATTCTACATTGATTGATGGTGTGTGCGCGTTGGGCTTGTTGGGATATATAACTCATTTAATTATTAGTGTGGTTGCAAAGCAAGCAACACTTGTTATCTTGCTATTTGTTATTATTCCACCTCATTTTCGTAACTATCTCTTCCTACAGTTTTTGAGGGATTACCACCGAACCAACCAGTCGACCATATACCAGGGCGCGTCTATTTTTATAGTTATTATTTTTATTTATTATTTTTTATAATATTATTATTTAATATAGAAAGTGAATGAGCCCAAATGACAAAATTTGGTACACATGCTCCTGAGATGTGCCCGACCAGAAGTTATAATACATTTTTATATTGTGTTACTTTTCTTTTACAGTTATGCAAAAATAAATATATGCAAATGAGCCAACATAATTCAATAAATCACATGTCCGCTTCTAAGTGGCCCAGGGACTTGAAACTTGCACATTAGCCATGCATTAGCATGTTGACGAAGAATTGCGCATACGAGTTGGGTCATGCAACCACACGCACTTTCTTCAGAAAATCCACATTACAACATTTATTTCTGTTATTATGTTAAGCATATGTCTGTGTAGAGAATGTCATATATAACGTTTGAATAATAGTGATCAATATAATTAAAGGTTTAATTTCAAGGAACATAGGGAATATTACTATATTTTACATTAAGTATTACACATTAAATAATGTGTTTGTTTTTCTCCTTTCTTTATCTCTTGCCCTCAGTCAAAGGCAAAGCAATCTGAATGAATTGTATGCGTTTTTTGGATGAAAAATAATTGTTTAGATGAATCTATTGATAAAATTATCGATGGATTAATTGATTTTTAAAAATTGCTAGTGGCAGCCCCATCTCCAACACAGATCTAGGCCACAGTGTTCCATTTTCAAGACGTGGTGACTGCACCCCTCTCTCTCCTCTTTTTCTTCTTCAACTTTCTTTCAATCTTCTTGGGAGAATAAAGAGGCCAGTCCTTTTCTCAGCCTTGTGTCTTCACTAAAAGCATCATTCAGACAACCTGTTTTATGTGTAGTTTTTGAAATACTTTTTTCATGATGTCATTAAAAAAATGTTGGAAGAAAAAGATAAAATACTGTGGACAATACAAGAAAATAGTATACTACTTGGATTTTACCATGTTTGTTTGTTCAAAAATCCAGCCTCCCGCACATTTTAGGTTGAACTGTATCTGTTATTTTATTTTTTCCATTACAACTGCTCTGTCACTATCAATGCTGAGGATTACAACATCACCTTCGAGTCAAAAAATAAATCAAACAGCAGATATAAATCTGTACATTTCAACCCCCAAAACAAAAATGTAGGTGCAGCCATGATGGCAAGACAACAATGACCTTTATGTTCAACAACAACAAAAACACAAAGATTGAATCATCTCAAAAGTGAATTCCCAGACCAGTCTGACATTACGATTCTACAGAAAGACAGAACATGTTAGCCGAAACAGTGGGCGAATTATGATATTTCTATGCTAATGAGCCATCAACACTCTTTACTTAGCTCAGTCAGTGAATACAGACCAGTAGCACAGTTGCTTCTGGTTAGGCTGATGAATAGTACAACACAATTGATTTTTGAACCATTTAAGAAAATACATTATGAGCAGTATGAGTCAGTGTGTTCATGTTTGTATAAGTTTGGTGTTAGACTTATACTGTGGACCTCCTCATGGGACAACACCAAACAGAAACTGTGTGTGTGTGTGTGTGTGTGTGTGTGTGTGTGTGTGTGTGTGTGTGTGTGTGTGTGTGTGTGTGTGTGTGTGTGTGTGCAGCTACAAATGTGTACGTGAGTAATCAAGTATTCGTCAAGCAAATCGTAAACAAAAATATTGGAATCGAAAATGTGTCATTTTTCCGACATCTTACGAATACATTATATATTGACATGAAATTTGTGAGTGTGTGCATGTCGTGAGGGAGAGCACGGACATGAAAAGACGAAAGAAGGCAGGCGTGTGGATCTTTGGCAAAACCCTCCAGAATCCATAGCAGATTGAACAAATACCTGCGTTGGCCAGGGTCATAAAGAATATGATATGATGAATATGATATCAGGTATCATAACCAGCACTGCAGTTTATTTATAGCTGCTGTAGAGACATGGAAGAGAGCTCCTATCTCAGATACACAGACAGAGCAGCTGGGTTCCTCCAACAGTGGAGGAATTTCACAATTTCACAGACAGAGCAGCAGAAAACATTTTTAGCCAGCGTTTTGGCAGAAGGGTGCCAAGAGGGCAAGATATTGTAGTGGTTTGGGTTAAAGGGTTAAGACTCCAGACCGAAAGGTACTGGGTTCCATCCCCCATGCCGGCAACCTACCTGTAGGCCAAAACACACACCCACACATTAAACGTAACTCAAGTAACTACAAAGAGCCTCTGTAACTGGTCTTTTGTTGTGGAGTTAAGTTTTGGTATTGCTTCACCCAGTCACAAACAGTAACACGAGCTCTCTCTTGGTATTAATGCAAGAGTTGGATGCTTATCTATCATATCATCATGTGAAGTTCAAGTTCCATTCAGGCAATGCCCCAGTCAAGGAGCTTTTTTTTAAAATAGCCGTTACCATAGAAACTGTGTGGGCTTCTCTTAAACCAGATCACTGAACCAAAAATAAAAGTGCGAAAGACGGGAGGATATTTATGCAAGAGGAAGAACCGTGTGTGTGTGTATTGTGCACGCGTGTGCATGTGCGTGTGTGCGAAACCCAGCAATTAATTGGCCAAACAAGCACTACTGTTGCTGTTCACAGTTCCTGTGGAAGACAACGTGCACAATCCTTACACCTTGAGGGGAACCTCCAAAAAAATAGTAAAAAAATGATCACTAATTTCCACTGCTACTGTCAATTATTTGCTGCTGTAACAAGCTGAATATCGCCAGTATTAAGTGTGTTTCTTATCCCATCTTATAAGTAGAGGATTGCTGTAAAATAACAAATTGTTGCTGCTGTAACAGCTGATTTTCCTAAATATTTTATCTTGAGTAAAAAGTTATCTTATCAAATTGGAAAATAGCAATACAATATTTTACTAATAGATAAAAGGCAGTAAAAGACTCAAGAATCACAGTTCCATGAGAATCTACACATGTTTCACTAAAATAGAGTTGCTGTTGCAGACCATTGGCACTCCCTGCGTGCAAGCTGTGATTTCAAATGGTGGACAACTTTCTCCCCAATAAGGAGAGGGTTTGTTGAGAGAAAGGACTGCTGTAGCACACACAACAAGATATTTAAAGTTTTATTCTTTAATTCAATGTATGTATCCATAGATAATTTAGACCTAAAATTATTATTGTTTACTGTTTACAACATACAGAAACAGTTTGATTCCAATATATTGTACATACTCCTACTTATCATGTTGTTAATGTTTGATGGCACTTTAATGGCACCTGAATGGAATGAAACTGTTAGTAACAACATTACAAATAAAAGTGATATTGCACACACCAGTAGCAGCCAAGGTGGGGAGGTTTAATAAAATGCATTGAGTTTTAGGAACAGTAAGCCTAAATACATGTTTTACAAATGTAAAATCCCTTTACATGTCATACATATTTGTGTAACTCATTTGGGAACAACACTCTTACAGAGGTTTGTGAGGGCATCACATACAATAACAACATCATCTAGTATGTTAACCTGCGACACTAGAATAACAGTTTGTAAAATCTTAAAGTTTTTCCACCAACCAATAACTCTTTCTACATGGATCCTCACACAAGAAAGTTGTCTAGCTGTGTCCACTTCCTGTGCAGAAAGCTGCTTCTTTCCTTTTGTGAAATGAGGGATACGTAGGGTTGCACCATAGGCCGCAAGCTTGTCTCTGATGAGAAATCCTCTGTCTGCTAAAACTTCATCCCTAGGCTCCAAAAGTTTGAGGAAACCTGACTCATTAGTGATCTGCTTGTCCAAGACCCTTCCACCCCACCCAGGAGACAGAAATGAAATTGCACCAGCTGGAGTGATGGCGATCAAATATTTAATGGTGTTGTTGTGTTTATAGTTTGACCATGTCTGGGCCCTGGCAGTCAGACTACTGGGTCTAGCTATGAAAATTTCTGCGCAATCTATTATGCACCTGCATCTTTTAAAGTTGCACTTGATTATTTTTGGCATATTTTTCAGTACTGCACCCTTACTTGGCCATTTAATGAGTGACTTGAGGATGAAGGCCATAGCAGGGTAGCCTGGCTAACACCAGACTAAATCACAAATGAGATGTAGTTTGGCGACCACCTATTCATTTTCCTGTAGAGGAGGCGTGGTTCCCGATCGTCCAGAGCCGTTTATTGGGCACTACGAATGTCTATCATAAGCATCTGTTCGTAGCTCTTAGCCAATCGTATCAATTATACCAGATGACGTATGTAAAGCGACAGAAATTCGGCGAGCAAGCATCGAGGAAGAAGATGACATTGTTTACAAGATGTCCTCGAACGATTATTGTCGTTTGTGCAAGTTGTTCTTCTTTTAAAATAAACTTTCGTTCTAAACTATCTAGAGCCCTGTCCACAGATCGAAAGAGAGCTTCGCTTCTGCTGCAGCCATGTTGGATCCGTATGAACGAACTACAAGCTTCCGTCTGTCGAATAGTACGCGCCATCGTCTTTCCGTCCCTCCTCGTTCTGTGATTGGATATCCACCCCTCGTAAATTCTTGCGAGAGGAACCGGTCATAGCCACCAGGCTGTCTGGCAGTTCGAAATTTCGAACGTGCAAGGCAGCATGGGTATACCCAGGCTAATAGCAGGGACCCAGCTCCGCAAAATATTTGATATGGTGGTTTTTGATACCTGAAATCTATAAGCCAAGTCAGTATTACATAGGCCCAACCTTAATTTCATCAATATAATCAATAGGTGGTCCTCTACTGTAAGTTTGTTGTGAATTCTCTCTACGCTGCCCATTATTTTTGTAATCAGCCACTCAAAGACCACAGAGTGTGTCGAACTCCTGTCGCAGGTTGACATAGTCCTCCTGAAGTTGACAGTATCTCAGGTTCAGATCATCGTATTCTCTCTTTGGAAATGGGATGTCCTCTTCAGCTTTAATATAGAAAAGTGAAAAATTAGCATGTGCTGCAACCAATGCAAACAAGTTCACGATCCAGGGTTTCTCACACAGTTTTACCAATGAATTTTCAAAACATGACAGAAAAGAAGATACATTATTGATCCCAGGGTGAGATTTTTCCTCTGCATTTGACCCATCCAGGTGCCAGTGTGTACGTCACACACAGACATACATAGGAATTGGAGCAGTGGGCCTTGCAGGACACCACACACACACACACACACACACACACAAGGAACATACTGACTCTTTCGGTGAGGGTGGGAATCCTGACAATCAATCAGTTAATTGTAAGATGATATATTCATATATTCATAAATATATTCATACCAGGACAATGATCCATGCTGCATTCTTGTTCTGGAGTTTCAGAAGGAACACGTTGGTTTGCTGCAGTACCAGGTCTGTCATCTCTCCTCCTTTTCCTATGGTACCTACAGTAACAGCAGAGATTTACAGGTAGACTAATCCACATGTCTCAAAACAGCAGCTGTAGGCAGGAATTCGTGGTTAGTGACAGGGTTGACAGGTATGGCTTATGCAAGAGACAAAAACAAACAAAACAAAAAACGACTGAGGTTAACTTTAATCCTACCTGTCCATCTTTACACCTGGGTTCTGGCTTTGTTTTGTGTATGTAAACACAGATGGCACAAAATCAGGACTACTAGTCCAATGACATCTCGCCTGCAAAAATAAAACAAACGCGTTTGTTTAGCCTAGCAAGCTAATAGGCAAATCTAATGCCAGTTTATCAAACTTTAGCTGCATAGCAAGCCAGCAGCTACTAGCCAAATCTAACTCCAGTTTATCCAACTTAAGCTGCATTTGATTATTATTCTACATCATACAGACAATCACTAATGTAAACAAGGCTTTCCAGTCAAATCAAAGAGTAGCCTAAGCTAGATAGATAACCTTACCTGATATAAAGTGGGCGCTGCAGACACGAGCATTTTTGATTATGTCCTCATTCCAGTCCACACGTTTAATCGCCTGCAGCCACAGACGCCGTCGGTTGCTCTGAAATGGTCGTGATCCTGTCGGAATCCTATAAAACTTTAGTCCGCTCGTGGAATAGCGATTCGTACAACCGTATACGCAACAACCAGACATGTTGATGCTGGGAACAGTTTGTAAATTCCTACTAACTAGTTGCTACCTCGTCTTTGTCAATCAGAACTGATGTAAAATAATACCGCTTCCGTTACCAAAATGCGCGCGCAACTATTTGATGACGTCGGCTGTAAAAGGGTCTATAGACAGGGTCTATAGACACGTGTTCATAATGTGTTAATTGACACACACACACAAAACTACCTGCCTCTAGGGGAAGCTGTCTCTCCATGGATGGATGTAAAGTTGCTGTGCGTGTGTGTGTGTGTGTGTGTGTGTGTGTGTGTGTGTGTGTGTGTGTGTGTGTGTGTGTGTGTGTGTGTGTGTGTGTGTGCGCGCGTTTTGGTATAGGTATGCGAACGTGTAGATAAGGTAAGGGCATGTCAACTCTCAACCCACACCTTTGCCGAGATGTGCACATGAGCATGAATGTGACGTTGCATGTGTAGCTGCATTGTCTTCATTTGATTCAAAATTAGAACCGTATTATGTTGTACGCAAATAACTCTTTGGAAAGAGCATGTCTTCAAGAACTGGTATCCTAGAAACAAGTGCACATATAATACCATGTTTGTAGTGGAGTAAATGATTTGTTAGTCCGATCCTTACTTCCACCCTATCTGTCAGTGTGACTCCTAATAATCTCACCTACCTAACCATCTCTGTGCATATTGTCATCACGACGGTACCATCCCCTCACAAGACTGGAACACTACAATCACTTCAACCACACCACCATTTAGCGACTGTCGAAGAGTGTGAACGGCTTTGAACCTGTTAAGATGAAACAATCACACACACCTCACATTAACACCAGAAATCGGCGATCGCATCAACATCGGAGAAAAAGCCAGCATTGACTAATTAAAGACAGCATTTGTGGCAGTTGTCACGGAGACGCTTCAGAGCGCTGTTACTTCCAAGCACCTTGTAAAAGCGGTGATGAGGATGCCATCACTCTTGCTGACGGCGTGTCTGAAGCAGGGTTTTTATTATTCGTTAATTACCGTTTTTTTAACGAAAATCTGTTGAAGTCCAACAAATGTACCTCTCCAGTCATAACGTCCGGTGAAACTAGGTCCCTCATAGCACAATTTGAATTGTATTAAAATAGGCTAACATTACCGTATTGGCTTGAATACAAGTAAATATTTTACTCTGGAAATTACGTTAGTGCTGCATTATGGGTTGTTTGTAGCATTAATTTTGCTAGGCTGGCGAGTGTATTAAAATCTGATATATTGAGTGTCAGTCATCCCTAAAAGGGTTTAATTAGTCCAGTTTAACCTGCTGGAGTTTTTGAAGGCTTGTGTAACATGTTTTTCTGTCACAGAGGAAATTAATTTATTACGAGTGAAAACGAGCCCAAAGCATCTTCCAACGTCGCTAACTTACTAAAGAAACAGAACGTGAACTGAATGTCAAGCTGCCAAATACCACTGTCCCAGATGATAAGTAGCTCAAAAAGACAAACAGGCAGTCTTATAGACAGTATAGATTAGATTAGATAACCTTTGACCGGAATTTCTGTCGTTTGCCGGGGACATTGAGATCTTCCAGGACTGGCACCAACGGAAACCCTGGTCTGAAGAGAGCTTTAAGCCCTTAATGGAGGTTTCAAAAATGGGCAAAGGCCCATTTTATTAATAATTACTTGTACCAAACTCTACTGGGTCAGTCTGGGATTTGCACAGTTGGTTTCCCATTATCTAGTTATATAGTCTATGAAAGACTATATAACTATTATAGCTACTACTAACTAGTAGTGAAAGAATTGGTGTCCGAGTCCACATCAGGGAGAGATGTGTTTACTCAATGACGTGGTGCACATCCCATGTAGACGTCTACTATATATGCTGGTTCATCTCTTCTTTAGCCTTTATTCCCTCAAAGTTTCCTCTGTTTTGAGTTACTTTGTTGTTGAATCAATGTTTTCTTTTCTTTATTCATTCTTCATTTATTTATTAAATACAGTCTAATATGTGACGGGGCACAGACAAACCCGCCACAAGTTGCCCAGGACAAATTCACGTAAATCAACAAAGAAGTGTTTTTTTTCAAAATTAGTGATTTTCGTTTTTTTGGAGAATGTGCTAGTTGAGATCATGAAGAAGCCACTCCATGTTTCAGATAACAGTATTGGTTGCTTTTAGGGATGTCCAATATTATCGGCCCACCGATATTATCGGCCGATATTGGCATTAAAAAATCAATATCGGAAAATATTGGTAGGCCTATCGGTTTTTAAAAAAGCTCAAAATGACTAAAGTGGCGTATGGAATGTTATACCTTGTTGGAAAGCTCTAATTGTCCTGAGTCGAATGCAAGCGACCATTTTATGTTAGTACAAAGACAGTGTGAAATAAATAAACACTTTGTTTGAAATAATTTCAGACATCTGTTATGTTTCAAGTGAGGACGTGGTTTGATGATCATCAAACGCGCCGGGCCGTCTCAATACCAAGCCTGGGCATGTGCGGCCGTGTAGTGGGACGCTAGTTGTAGCTGTAGTTATGTCGGTGGTTTGGAATTATTTCAAAGTTTCTACGTTGAATAGTAAAATAGGGGTTATGCGCAACATACTAACGCATTCTGCGAAACAGGTCTCATCACAACCGGTTCAGGTCCGCTGTACCGCGCTCACATTATTTTATTTATTAATCCACACTTCCAGACCGTCACCGGGGCTTCAGAGTAATATGTCCGAGGAGAGTAGCCCTCTCCCGGACACACACGCTAGCTTTTACCGCTGTTTTGTTTTTATTTATTAATCCACACTTCCAGACCGTCACCGGGGCTTCAGAGTAATGTGTCCGAGGAGAGTAGCCCTCTCCCGGACTCACTCGCTAACTTTAACCGCTGTTTTTTTTCCTGTTTTTTTTCATCCATCTTTTCTTCTCACTAACATTCAGATGTTAAAATCAAATAAAACGCCAACAGTAAAAGGGCTAACTAGGCCAAGTCAATAGCTGTCGCCGTCAGTTCCTACCGCTGCTACCGGCTTTTCCAGCAAGCGGAAGTCAGGAGACCTGTTTTCCGGTTTGGTCACGTGACGCTCGGCATAAAGCCTATTGCGGTTTGCAATGAGTGTAAAGCGGAGGTTTCACGTGGCCGCATATATCGGTATCGGAAATTAAGAGTTGAACAATATCGGTTATCGGTTAAAAAGCCAATATCAGACATCCCTAGTTGCTTTAAAAGTATACATTTTGTCTTTGAAATCGGGTGTAGTTTTAGGAAATTCTAGTCTTTGTTGGGGCGTGTGCGGCGACAGAGTTAATTTCCATACTGGCCATTTGGCCATTCAGATGGCGTTTCGGCCAATCAGCTGCACGTTAGAAGCAAACCGCATGGCTACTTATGCAGCGCCCCCGCATAAGTAACTGCTATGTAGCACAGCGTTTTTGTAAAAAGTCCCCGCTATAAATACGCCTCTCTCTGTATATTTTTCTCCCGCACCGAGCGTAAAAAAAGTTGAAAAAAGTTCAACTTTCAGGAAAAAAGCACGAACACTGACACTTCGTCACAAAGGAAACTCGTCTTTCAGCAGCTGTCAAAACAAGAAACAATGGCGGACAAATCACTAACGAAAGTGCCGGTGGAGCGATTAGTAGTATTAATTACTGAACATGTGGAGATATATGACATGTCTAATAGCCTGGGTACGTAGTAGGCTAGTAACGTCGGGGTCTAGAATGGATTTGTTGCTAGGCGATAGTAAAAACGCTCTCTGCGCTTTCAGGACAAAAAACGCTGCTAGCCTTTTTATTGAAAAAACGGTCGGCTCAAGTTTTCCCTATCACAAAAAATGCTAGGTCTGAACACGCCCTTACATTGGAGAACATCCCTAATCTACAGCTGACCTCTGCTATTAGCATCTGCTATTAATTTGAATAATGCTTGAATTGCTTGAATTGACTGTGATGCTAATGATTTAGCAACTAGCCTACTTGAGGAACAGTTTGGATGAATACATCCAGAGTCAGGCATACACTGTTGCCATATGGCGTGCTTATGGGGGGCAAATAATTAAGGGTTGAGCTAAAATGTCTGTATACTATTATTATTCTGTCCTTTACGTTTTACAGTGTAGATGTGCAACATCTTATCCTGTGTATTATTGAATGGTATTCAGGGGCTTTTTGTAATAAAAGCATTTCCATTTTAACAAAGTACCTTCTAATTCTGATCAGTCCACTAAAAGGAACATAACACTACATCAACATTAATAACTGCTTCTGATAACCATTGTTCAAACCACTACAACAGTTTCTGCCCTGCAGGCTAATAGATACCAGATCAGTGACAGTCAGTGACATCTGTAGGGGGTGGGGCTTATCTAAATGAGATGCAAATGAGCACCATTGTGTTCCCCAGCCATGAAGTGAGGCAAGAATTGCAAATCTGTTTTCTCACTGAATGGTTTTGAGATGTGCATACTTTCAAATAGCCACAACTTCTTCAAATATTATCAGATTTCCATGTGTTAGACATCGTTGGAAAGCTTAGAAACTACACTTTCAGAATCTGTGAATAACTCAAAATGCCTCTGGGGCGACTTGTGGCTGGTTTTTCCGCAGTCTGCCACATATGCTTTTAGTGTTTTGCAACTTGTAAGAGACAATATGGTACCTATAATCTATTCATTTTGCGGTTTCCTTGAGCAAGAAACTGATTTTAAACTCCCAACATTAGCCGAGTAAGCAAGGCGTCTTTAAAAGTATCAAGGTCATCTTTATGTACCCGTGTCTTTTCTAAATCTAATACCATACTGTCTATTATTTTAGTATTTAGTACTGTTTTTAGTGTAAATATGTATATTTCTTGTTTATTCTGTATTTTCTTTTGGTTTTATTCTATTGTTCTGTAAAGCACTTTGTAACCTGCTTTCGAAAGGTGCTATACAAATAGTTATTATCATTGGAAAACAGTATTTCGCTCGCTTTCCATCAACACAAAGTAGGCCATCAAGATCGTTCTCCCCATCAGAACAAACCTGTGATACGTTGAATCCAGGTGTCAAATGTATGACTATAAGTAGCTTGTCAAGTTATTTTTAGTGGATGGTAAGGGTAAAACAATTGTGTTTAGCAATTGTATCAGTAAGTAGATATCATTGTTAAATCAATTGGGTACATCGATTAGGGTAAATATTAGATATCCTGTTGTCATCAAGACCAGTAGATCAAATCAAACTTTATTTCTATAGCGCTTTTCGTACAAAATTTGCAATACAAGGTGCTTAACAATACAATGAAAATACAACAATACAGTGAAAATAAATGATATAAGGAAAAGATAGTATTAGAAATAAGAGACATCGTAGAACAAAGATATCAGTGTATAGTACAGTAGAAAAGGGTGGATGATTTATTTTATTTTTTTAGTTCTCATTTTATGAATGGTGGGGAATATTGAGTTGGGTGTTACATTCAAATTCCATAGGAAATTTGATTGGTATTATGGGTAATGATGTTTATTGAAGCTTGTGTCTTGATAAAAGATATCTGTAATTAATACCACCTGAAGTGAGGATGGTTTTATCCATGTCTACCTTTATTTATTCATTATTGTTTACACTAACCATAAATTGATTTCAGCTGATAACGCACATGCAAATGACTATCCCGGGTCTGTTTTGTGTTCAGCATTATTGCTTTATAATCTTTAACATCCATCAATCAAGGTTATAACAATAATGACAGGCAAAGGTTGTTTTTTCCAATAACTTTTGTTTGTTTCATTATATATTTTGTTTGATTTAGCACATATAAAGTGTACTTATTTCAGTACGTGTCTTACCTGACGCCGAAAGCCGGTGTGTGGGAGGGGGCTGCCCCGCAATGCGCTGGTTAAATGCATACGATGACGTCACCAATTACGTCAGGGACGTACCAAGTTAAGGGGGGAATAAGTTGAATATTTAATTCGGTTTAGTTCTCATTTTATGAATGGTGGGGAATATTGAGTTGGTGTTACATTCAAATGCCATAGGAAATTTGATTGGTATTATGGGTAATGATGTTTATTGAAGCTTGTGTCTTGATAAAAGATATCTGTAATTAATACCACCTGAAGTGAGGATGGTTTAATCCAAGTCTAGTCTTAAGACAGGTAAGAAAGGTATAAGGATCAGTTCTCTGGGGGAAGCCAAGGGGGGGGGGGGGAGAAGAGGCAGCTTAGACAAGTGCTGTTAATTTGAGTTTAGTATGAGTTGATTTTTCCTCAGTTTCTGTAAATATTGTTAGGTGTTTGTTTGTTGTTTTTCACATTTTTTGGAAGTACTTGAATGAATGCCCACACAAAGGGACTTAAACCACAACTACCTGAATCTGCCTCCTATCTATGACCTACTCTGGCAACGACTATCGTACAAGTGGTGGCAGCAGTGGTTCAAGGCCAGTAGGAGGCAGTAAAAGATCATGACCAGAGGTAAAATGTGCTGTGGACAATCAAGAAGATGGTGAGGATGATCCTGATGGCCTGCAGGGGGGCTACAGGGGGTCAATCCCAAGACCCACAATGCATATCAGAGCTCTCCAGCCTTTTGCGTGGCCTGATGGAGCAGCAGTCGGACCGGGAGGGCAGATGGGAGCAGGACCAGAGATGTCAAGAGGGTCGCTGGAAAAGAGTCCAGCATCAGTTTTCTCTGCTCCAGCAAGAGGTTCGGCAGGAACACGACCATCATAATCCAGTAGAGGGGGTAGCGACTGACGCTGTTCCACTTTCTGCATCATCATCAGTGCATTCTGAGGCTCAAATTGTGCAGAGGCCTGTTCCTGATCCCCTCGACACCACCAGTGGACAGCCTTTAAAACCAGGGCAGAGATTTCCTGGGTGGACATGTCCAAAAATGCAACCATACCGTGAGGACAAAGACATTGAACATTATTTAACAACAATCGAAATAATTGCTCTTGCATGTCAGTGGCCTAGAGAGGATTGGGCGTTGCATCTTGCCCCTCTTCTCACAGGCAAGGCCAGAGCAGCATATGTTGCAATGGACATTGAGGAAACAATGGAGTATGTTAAGGTCAAGAATGCTGTCCTGCAAAAATATCAAATCAATGCAGAATCATATCGGGTGAGGTTTCAGTTCAGTAAGGTGGAGGATGAGGAGACACCAAAGGAGCTGCAGGCCCGCCTCAGAGACTTGTATGACAAGTGGATGAATCCCAAAGTAAAAAGCAAGGAACAGATTGGAGATGCCATCATCATGGAGCAGTTCCTGAGGATCCTGAACCCCGAGCTTCACACATGGGTTAAGGAGCGCAATCCTGCAACTTCCAAAGAAGCAGCAGAAATGGCAGAAACCTTCCTGGCAGCACGACGCACATCCAAAGCCTTTTCCAGTCCCAATCCCAGACCACATACAGCAGCTTCGGTATTCGGTAAGCCAGCAGGGGGTAATGGGCAGAGAGAGAGACATTTCAGGTACAGTCAGAACAGCAGTGATAGCAAAGAGTTCAGAAATGGGGGCTCCTTAGCATGTCACTCTTGTGGTCAGATAGTTCCAAGACAGCATGTGATTAAGACCTACATGTGTTTTGCACATTGTTTTGAACAGTCAGTCTTCAGGGTGATGGGGAGCAGCCAGAAGTTTGGAGTGATGCTTGTGTATTTATTGAGGATAGGTCATATGTAGCTCTACTGGACTCGGGTAGTAATCACACCTTGGTTAGGCCGGACTGTCTTCCCAGGGATGTTATTTTCATTGAGGGAAAGATTAGTGTATGGTGTGTGCATGGCGACAAAGTAGAATATCTTATAGCTGAGGTGCCTATCCAGGTTGAGGGTCAGCAATATCTGCTTGCAGTTGGTGTAATGGAGAGACTTCCATACCAGTTAGTGCTAGGTAGTGACCTTCCAGTGCTTTTTGAACTCATTGCTAGACATGGTGTAGAGCAGGGGTTCTCAAACTTTTTCAGGCTGGGCCCCCCCAAAACTGGTTCATTGCAGTCGGGCCCCCCCCCCCCCCATTGTTGACGGGGGGGGTAATAGTAACACACCGCGGACCTACGACCAACGGGCGTGCAATAGTAACACACCGGGGGGCGACGGGGGGGGGGGGGGGGGGGGGGGGCGACGGGGGGGTGCGCGTTATAGTAACACACCGCGGACCTACGGCCAACGGGCACGTATTTGTCCTCCTTTTTGAACCTGCGCCCCCCCGGGAGAGTGTCCCCGGGAGTGTCCCCGGGAGAGTGTCCGCGCCCCCCCAGGGGGGGGTGCGGACACACACAGGAGCAGATTGGGAGCAGTGGCTACCCTTCCTTTTGTTTGCCTACAGGGAATTTCCACAAGCATCCACTGGCTTTTCTCCATTTCAGCTCCTCTATGGTCATCCAGTACAGGGTCCATTGGATGTTCTTAAGGAAGCATGGGAGGAGTCACAGCCACAGCAGCAACAGCAGTGCAGTGCCATGTCATATGTCCATGAGAGATAAGCTCAGTGAGTATCAAGAGCTGGCCAATAGCAACCTAGCCAGTGCTCAGCAGCGTCAGAAGGTGGGCTATGATAAGAGTTCACAAAGGAGGTTTTTGCAGCAGGGTCAAAAAGTCCTTCTCCTACTCCCAACCTCAGAGTCTGGTCATTTGGCAGGGTCCATATGAGGTCACAAAAAAAGGTGGGACCAGTGACCTATGAACTGTATATACCAGAGCGCCGGAAAAAGCATCAAGTGTTTCATGTGAAGCTACTCAGAGAATGGGTGGAACAGCCAAAGGTTTCGCCACAGTTATGGGCTCGAGCTGTGGCTGATGAGGAAGAACTGTAGGAGCAGTATTTTCCTTCTGGGGACCGAGGTATTGCCAGACCTGACTCACCTCACAGAAGATTGTCGGGAAGAGGTGGAGAAGATTATGCCTAGAGCCCGACCGATATGGGATTTAAGGCTGATACCGATAAATATTTGGTAATTTAAAAATCCGATATTCCGATATATATATTTAAAAAAGAAATTCAAGAAACGTGTAACAAAACAAACAGCTTTCCCTAACATTAGTTATATGTAGTTATTTATGAGTCCTCGCTAAAATAATAGGATAATGCAGTGAACACACTTCACTGATGGGTCACACCGCGAGCGACATGAGCAGCAGGGGCGCTGTGGCCGCCGGCTGCTGGCTGCCATCGCCAGGGGGGCGGGGCTTCAAGCAGCACTGCAGACATCAAGTTCGGTTGCGCCCATTGCAATATCAAGTTTGTAGTAGAGCTATTCGGCAGGCTGGCATGACAAGCATGTTCAAATAACAATTTCCACGTTTCCCCTGTTTATTATTTAGTAATCAAAATAATATTTTTCAAACAATACGTACTAAAAATGCTGTCTATTTTGTGCATGGTAGCATAGTTGGAATCAAAATCGCATACTGGTCATAAACCGGAGACGGCGACAATGAGCTTCGCCTCCATTCTCAATCTCAAACTTCACCTAGCGGGAAGAAAATCAAATCTTGATCTCCAATTCGTTGCTGCTTCAGCGCCGACGCCGCTCATTTGCAAAAGTTAAACTAATTTCAACTCTCCTCGTCGCTCTGGACGCTGGCATCGCGCTGCTCGCTGCTGCCACCGCGCCGGCCGCTCCTTGTCGCCAGCTTTCGACTTTATTTGTCAGTTTGCACTGAAATTCTTTTTGCATCCCTGGGCAAACTCATTTAAGAAAAAGGGTGGACATACAGTATACATACATGTAGACATATAGCATAAATAGGCCGACATGAGGGCATACAGTAGCTATCAGTACGTGTCTTACCTGACGCTGAAAGCCGGTGTGTGGGAGGGGGCCGCCCTGCAATGCGCTGGTTAAATGCATACGATGACGTCACCAATTACGTCAGGGACGTACCAAGTTAAGGGGGTAATAAGTTGAATATTTACCCCCATGTGGGGAACCCCACATGTACTAGTGTTAGCCGAGGAGTGGTCACCAATGGAGACAAAATAATCTCTGCCGGATAAATAAGTCTTAAACCAATCTAAAACTACACCAGAGAGGCCAACAAACTTCTGTAGTCTGTTAATAAGGTTGTCATTAACCACTGTATCAAAAGCAGCGCTTAAGTCTAACAGTACTATTATTGAGAGTTTCTTGTCATCCATGTCCATTCTCAGGTCATTTACAACTTTAACTAATGCTGTCTCAGTGCTGTGGTGAGGACGAAAGCCAGATTGAAACTTCTCAAATATACAGTTAACATTTAGGTAATCATTTAGCTGTTTAAGTACTAATTTCTCAAGAATTTTACTTAAAGGTGCGCTATGCAACTCGGTTATTCCTCCGCTGTTACTGGGTTTTCGCCGGAATTGGGCTCGCATTTCTCACTATAGAGCCAGACCCGGCGCCAGACACATATTTGCGGAGGGGCCTTGCATTGTTCTGAGGGGGGCACTTTTTTTTTTAGGCCAGAAGTGTAAAGTCCTATTTAATCGGGGGTTTCTACCCCGGGATATTTGCAAAAATGTTAACTGTTCAATATGCAATTCTAACGTAGGCCTACTTTGAGAAGGAAAGAGGCTCAGGCAAGAGCAATCTTCTCATGTCTCATGCCGGGCCATCCGGTATAAAAACCCCGCGCACACCGCGTCCCGGTCTAGTGCGTCTGCGGCAACGCGGCTGACGTTAACGGACGGACGACCCGCATCCATCCGAGGACAGCGCACCCCCCCCCCCCCCCCCCCCCCAAACTCACCTCAGCTTCTTCTCAATACTCTGCTTTCTGACTTTTTTTAAAACAACATAACCATTTGTCGTAGTATCTATAATAGTTTTCATATTAAAATGTCCGGTGGACGGCGGGGCTCCTGGATTGAGGAAACGGCGTATATCCATATTTTTATTTACCGTAAATAAAAATATGGATATACGCCGGATATACGTAAATAATTTACGTATAGTTTTTATATAGTTTTTTTTATATAGTTTTCACTTCTCACTCTCACAGTCCATTAGACAATCGCTGCCAGTAGGCTGTCATCACTCTACACATCATTTCCGTTTTACGTTTCCGTATTTCATGAACCAATCGAACCATTCACAATTATTTTAGTAAAAATCAGATAAAGCACAGTGTGTTTATCAATATTGTTATTAATCATCCATGTTGGACATTTGTACAAATTGTAATCATGGTAGTAGCCTATGCAATGTTGTTTTTGTTTTTTTTGGCTCGTCCGTCCAGGGCGGTCCCAACTGACTCCGAGGGCGGGCCAGGCACCCTAAGGCCCCCCCATGACGCCGGGTCTGTATAGAGCTCCCCCTGCAGCTTCGGAATAGGCCTACAACACTGTCGTAAAAACTCATTGACAACGCCCCCCACCCCCCACTTCGATAAATAAATAGTAATACACAACGAGAACCTGGATTCGGACCGCAAACAAACATGTGTGGTAGCAAGTCACTGCTAGGATAAACCCTCACTAGCTAGCAAGCTAGCCATGAAGCAACCAAGCTAAACACATACAGGGCTCACAATAAAACGGTCGAGCAAAACACATTGTTCAACAGACTCTCAAACTACATTACAAAAACGAAGTTCACCCAAGGGTAGGCTACTTACAATTTCAGCAGCAAGACAGCCAAGTCGGCGTCCGTTTTGCATTCTTCCGAGTCTCTCAGTTGACGCCATTCCGCATAAGCTCGCCCTATGTTCACTCGTGTGTGTCTGGTTTCTTTGTTTATCATAATCCTTTCTCTTATTCTTCGATTCCTCCGACCTTCCCCTCTTGGGTCTTGATGGATCCATAGTGGATTTGTCGATTGATCCAGAATTGCCTTGCAACTGACTCTTTATATTCAGCCGGACCCATGTTTGGCACCCCCGCCCAGGTCTACCGTAAAGCAGTGAAACTACAATCTGACTACATTTTCGAGGCGCGATTGGATACTTCCCCTGCGTCACATCCGTAAGTGGCCGGGACGGCCACATGAAGTTGCATGTTCTGTTTTTCCGCGGGGACCCAACAGGGGGAGATGAAACACCCACCAAACAACCCAGAAAGTGTTGTAGAACGATCAGAACGACTCTCAACCTGCATGGTTAAGGTTATTTTTGATAAACGAGTTGCATAGTGCTTCTTTAAAAAAGGAAGGTTTGAAATTGGCCTACAATTGTTTAGCACTGAAGGATCCAGGTTACTTTTCTTTAGGAGAGGTTTCACAATAGCAGTTTTCAGTGCCAGGGGGAAGATACCAGTCAGTAGTGAGTGATTTCCAATCGCTAGCAATTCATCCTCTAGACAATTAAACACAGTTTTAAAAAAGGTGGTGGGGATAGGGTTGAGTGAGCAGGTGGAGGGTTTTAGTTGCATCACTTTGTTTCTGAGCATTTCTTTATCAACAGCAGCAAAAACATTCATAGCAGTCTTAGGCAGAGGGAAAGTGTCTAAAGACAGAGGCTCAAGCACATTCAGTATAAAATGGTTTAGATCCAACCTGATTTTTGTTATCTTGTCTCTGAAAAATGCTGTAAACTCTTTGCATTTTGATGTTGAGGTGATGAAAGAGTGGCTTTTTGGAACTGGATTTATGAGGCTGTCGATAGTTGAGAAAAGCATTCTGGGATTATTATGATTTTTAGAAATCAGCTTTGAGAAATGAGCTCGTCTTGCATTTCTAATTTCTTTGTTGATCTTTGTTGAGGTGTTCTTTAAAAATGTCATAGTGGACATGCAGCTTAGTTGTTCTCCATTGACGCTCAGCTTCTCTATAGTTTTCCTTTAAGTTAATAATATCCCCAGTTCTCCATGGTGGTTTCTGTTTAGGTTTAATCTTCTTAAGTTTGGCTGGTGCTATAGCGTCAATGATAGTCTTCATCTTGTTATTAAAGTTGTTGACTAGATCATCGCAAGACGAAGGAAGGATCTGTGGGGTTATGTTATTAATATGATTAATGACATTTTTAGCAACTTCAGAGGTAAGATGTTTCCTAACAACCTGCTCAGTAACAAGGCTGGATGATGGTAACAATGCAGAGAAGAAAAGACAGTAGTGGTCTGAGATTGCCAAGTCAATTACAGAGGATACGTCAGCCAGAAGATGGCCAGAAGAATGGAAGAGGATCAGTAGTTTAAAGGAACACATTTCCAACTGACATTTAACCACTAACTTGTGTTATTTAAACGGTGTCAACATAATCAAAAAATAATATTAATGTATGACAATTTTTTCAGTTTGGATAAATTAAAATAACAAATCACAAAGAAAATACTTGTTAAACACACTGGAATAGGAATACATCCAACAACAATATGTGCTCTTTGTATCCCGTTGAAGTGCATTCTGCATTTCGCAGTTTGATGTTCAAGAATGCCAGGATTCCCCAGAAGAGGTTGTAATGGGAGCATAACCTCACGTGGCAACATTATAATAGTGGAGGATGATGCCACTGTGTTGCATAATAAAACACAACAGCACTGAGAGCTTTGACCACTAGCTACTATGGCTCCTCGCTTGGCCTCAAGTGAACTACACTTTGATGGATAATTGATTAGGTCATATATTTGTGAGACAAAAAAAAAACCTAGCTAACCTAGCTACTCAAACGATTGAGTGCAGGCTGTTCCTATGAGGTGTGTGTGTGTGTGTGTGTGTGTGTTCGTTAGGGATGTGCCGATTTTTTAAATAAACGTCTGACCGGCGGTGATTGACGGTCACTGCAAAATCAAATAACCATTACAACTGCCGTCAACCCAAAGACTTCTGCGTCAAACTCCTCTCTCCTCAAAATAAGCGCTCTGTGTTCACACACTGCACGCAAAGCAGGAGGGAGGAGGGGGAGGGGAGAGGAGTGCTTGGGTAGTACATTTGGCTTGTTGACATATCTACAAAACTATCCTAAATAATACCTATTAAGGCCTATAGGATATAATTTGCTAATTAAAATCTATTACCAATGGAACTGGAACGCCCACGGTTTTTCCATCTGCGCTGCTACAGAGAATTGGCAACGTCATGGTGCATTGCATTCTGGGTATTGGTCACTGTCATTTAGGGTACACCTTTGTTTACATTCATTTTGCCACAGCAACCACGAGCACACAGCGACAACAAACACAAAACAGAGAAAAAAACAATGGATCAGGCGAAGATCAAGTGCAAGATTCCTTACTGAGGGAAGCAAAGCAGCGCTACTACAAAATAAAGGAAATGAACGGGCTCAATCCGTACAAACACAAAGAGTGGTCTGGTGATCTCAACAAGTTACCACAAGTAACATTTCCAGATGTGTTTTCCTACCTTGTTTGTGGTGTGACAAAATAGCCTAATAAAATAGCTTAGAATAAAATAACTGGATAAAGGCAGAAAGTGCAAATGGAGCCCCCCCCCCCCAGAAGGTAATACCCAGTGACACGGTTTATTGTGACGATCGATCACAACCAAAATTACATGATCAGCACACCCATAGACCCATAGTGTGTAAGTGCGTTTGTGCGCGTGTCTCAGCAGGGGTTCAGGTCTCCACGCCGGACCCTGACCCTACTCCCCTGCTAGACTATTTTAGCCTCGCAAAGAACAAAATCAACAACCAAACAGACCGCCCAGCCAGCAGGCATTTGACATTTCTGTGACATTTCCATCCTGCTTTCTGTTCCTTTTACATACACCTACTTGTAAACAGCATCATGGCTTCACACAAAGGCCGGCTTTTTTTCCCATTTATTTGGAAGGAAAAAATTCAAACAGTGGGGGTGACCGGGAACAACCTAACCTTTTTCACAGCACAGAGAGCAAATTACTAGACCCATGAACCCGTCAGGTGTCAGAATCCACTCCCAGCCCACCCTCCTTCTCAGCCCGGCTCCGACCAGCATACAACCAACCAAGATATACGGGAAGGAATACAAGTTCTACAAAACACGTTATATAACGTTATTTCATTGTTTAAAAGTTGTTTAAAAGGTAAAAGTTGTGTTGAGCATATAGCCAGGAATATTGTGTGTGTGTGTGTGTGTGTGTGTGTGTGTGTGTGTGTGTGTGTGTGTGTGTGTGTGTGTGTACATATATATTAGGGATGTCCGATATTGGCTTTTTTACCGATAACCGATAACCGATATTGTTCAACTCTTAATTTCTGATACCGATATCAACCGATACCGAAACCGATATATGCAGCCACGTGAAACCTCCGCTTCACACTCATTGCAATAGGCTTTATGCCGAGCGTCACGTGACCAAACCGGAAAACAGGTCTCCTGACTTCCGCTTGCCGGAAAAGCAGGTAGCAACTGACGGCGACAGCTATTGACTTGGCCTAGTTAGCCCTTTTTACTGTTGGCGTTTTATTTGATTTTAACATCTGAATGTTAGTGAGAAGAAAAGATGGATGAAAAAAAACAGCGGTTAAAGTTAGCGAGTGAGTCCGGGAGAGGGCTATTCTCCTCGGACACATTACTCTGAAGCCCCGGTGACGGTCTGGAAGTGTGGATTAATAAATAAAAACAAAACAGCGGTAAAAGCTAGCGTGTGTGTCCGGGAGAGGGCTATTCTCCTCGGACATATTACTCTGAAGCCCCGGTGACGGTCTGGAAGTGCGGATTAATAAATACAATTTTAAAAAAACACAGCGGTAAAAGCTAGCGTGTGTGTCCGGGAGAGGGCTACTCTCCTCGGACACATTACTCTGAAGCCCCGGTGACGGTCTGGAAGTGCGGATTAATAAATAAAATGTGAGCGCGGTACAACGGACCTGAACCGGTTGTGATGAGACCTGTTTCGCAGAATGCGTTAGTATGTTGCGCATAACCCCTATTTTACTATTCAACGTAGAAACTTTGAAATAATTCCAAACCACCGCTACAGCTACAACTAGCGTCCCACTACACGGCCGCACATGCCCAGGCTTGTTATTGAGACGGCGCGGCGCGTTTGATGATGTCATCAAACCACGTCCTCACTTGAAACAGATGTCTGAAATTATTTCAAAATCGATATTTTCCGATATTGATTTTTTATGCCAATATCGGCCGATAATATCGGTGGGCCGATAATATCGGACATCCCTAATATATATATATAAAAATGTGTCTATCCTGCAACCCGTTTGGCCTCCTGATGTGACCCACTTTTGGGTCACAGCCCACGGTTTGGAAACCACTGCTTTAGAGAATGCATTAACGGAAACAAAATATGTGTAGCCATGGCCTTCAATATAGAAAATGTAAAACTGAGCTGTATATGTCAGCCTCGCACTCGCTAGCTTGAACATTAACATGGCCTTCTTCACTAATCCCATAAAGGTCATGCTAGCTGACATCAGCCCCTAGCACGGTTATAACACTGGTCTTGCTAATTGAGGAATCTGTTTGAAGGGCTGGTGTTGGCGCCAACATTTGCGTGTTAGCACACATCTATGACGAACGTGTCCTATTAGTATGGAGAACTACAATGAAACCATGTACAGACATGAAAGAAGGTAGAAATATCAAACTTCAAATATTTCGAAGGGAATCAATTCAGTTCATTAGACATCGAATTGTATTTCTTATGACTTTTGATACATATTTTCATATTACTTTCAAATGACTTGTATCCGTGTCTAGAAAGCACTAAATACTACCCATAGCAAAGCAAAATTGAATATGAGATCTCCTTTATGTCACATTTACGTCTCAGATATAAATGAGCACTCATCGAGACCAAAGTGGTTTTCTCATTCTTCTCAAATTTCTCTCCTGAGAAATAAGTCTCACAGTGAGCACTGTGCGAGTTCTCTAAATCCTCTCACAGCTGTCTCTTTTCCTGATCTCAGCTAAGAGAAAAAATGAGACATTGTGCCGCTCTCAAATATATCTCAATTTGATATCCTTACTTGGAAGCACTATCTCAGTTATGTCTCAGTGAGAAATATACATGGTTCTCTCTCTCACTGCTCACTATTTGAGTTCTCAGATTCTCTTACAGTTGTCTCTTTTCTAGCGTCTCAGCAAAAAGAAAAATGAGTGCAAGCTCTCAAATGAGTCTCAATATGATACATGACTTAATATTATACCTCAATCATATCTCATGCCAAAATTTGAGAAAATAAGTAATCAATTCAGGCAAATAATTTATGAGATATATGGTTTATTTACATAATGTTCAACTTACAACATTTGTTGATTTCTTAAACAAGTCATATAACTCATTAATTACAATTTTGAGTTCCAAAACTTAACCCATTAACACAAACAGCCATGATGTGCTCAAAAGACACCTTTTTGAGACTTAAGACTCCCTTCTTCCCTCCCTTCTTTCCTCCCTCCCTCCTTCCTCCCTTCTTTCCTTCCTCCATCCCTTCCTTTCTTTCCTCTACTCCCTTCCTCCGTCCTTCTTCCCTTCCTTGCTTCCTTCATCCCTTCCTTCCTCTACTCCCTTCCTTCATCCTTTCCTCCATCCTTCTTCCTTTCCTCCATCCTTCCTTATTTCCTCCCTTCCTTCATCCCTCCCTTCTTCCTTGCTTCCTTCATCCCTTCCTTCTTTCTTTCCTTCCTCTACTCCCTTCCTTCCTCCGTCCTTCTTCCCTTCCTTCCTCTACTCCCTTCCTTCCTCCGTCCTTCTTCCCTTCCTTCCTCCCTCCCTCCTCCCTCCCTTGCTTCCTTCATCCCCTCCTTCTTTCTTTCCTTCCTCTACTCATTTCCTTCCTCCTTTCCTCTGTCCTTCCTTCCTCCCTTCCTGCCTTCTTTCCTTCATCCATTCCTTCCTCTACTGCCTTCCTTCCTCCTTTCCTACATCCTTCTTTCCTTCCTTGTTTCCTTCATCCCTTCCTTCTTTCCTCCCTCCCTCCTTTCCTTCCTCCCTTCATCATTTCCTCCATCCTTCTTCCCTTCCTTCCTTCCTTCATCCGTCCTTCTTCCCTTCCTTCCAGTTCCATAGAAGTTTCTCTGCATGATCAAACTGTTCAACTGATATGGATTCCATCAACAAAATGAAAATGGCTTCACTTAGTAGAAGAAAGTGATTGTAGTACAGTGTTGCAAGAATTCCACGGAAAACAACAGGTCCATAGAAGATCAAAAGATCCCGATATTCTGATGCTTTAAAAAACATTCTGTGAGATGCTACTGATCGAGGATATCAAGTTGAGGATGGAGGAGAGATATCCTGAAATCGCCTGTCAATTTCTTTGGCATTTTTTGCCATGCTGAAAGGTGTTGCGGATAAATAATAAGCATATGTATCAGCAGCTACACATAGCCAGGAGTAGAAATAAATATACAAGTTGTATTTACCCCACCTGACCACATGATGGCGGCAAACATAATACACTGGGGGCGGGCGCTCAACACTAGCGTCATAGAGGCCACGCCTCCTGCCCAGTGACTTCCGGCGGAAGTCGCCGGCTCGAGTCAGAACCCCGCGAGGCAGCGCATCGGAAGGATGCAAAGCTTAGCGGGCTCTCCACGCGGCGTGACTTTTACATTGCCCCTCCATTGTTACGTAGGTTAGATATAACTTAAAGCTAAACAAATAAAGTGAGTTAAAAGCGTTCCTGTTGTCGGCAGCCTTCTTCCCCGGGACACAAACCCCACATTCTGGTGACTTCCCGACGTGATTCGGGGAAAGAGAGGCTTTATTTGGAACTTTGGAACTTTGGCCGCACTGCAACCGTACGACTCAGCAGCTCTGCCACAGGCGCCATAACAGGAGGTAAGCAGTGCCCATTGCTCAGGCTAAAACTGCACATAGATAGATATAGAATTATTAGGTGACAGAGCTGCTAGCGTACGTTGTTGTAAAGCTTTGGTTCTCCGGTCCATAGTCGTTACAGTTAAGCCGAAGCAAAATGGACAGGCGCTTATAACTCTTTTGGAATTAGTTAAATGATATTATGTCGTCATTTTACGGCAAATAAGTAACAAATGGCCAGTAATGTATGAGTGTACGGGTTTGAGGCCCATTTAGTAGTAAAATCGGTTTGAGGCCGGATTAGTTTAAGAGCCGGGTTTGAGGCCCACATATGGCTTAAAATAAAATAAAAAAGACAAAAAAGAGGCGGGTTTGAGGCCCGATTAATGTTTTAAAATCGGTTGGAGGCCGTAGGGTTTGAGGCCCTTAAATTGTTTTATCTTGTTAAATTGGTCAAAGGTTGTGACCTAATATGATAACGTGGTGAACTCGGAGGTGGAGTGAGGAGAGTGGAAAACGGAGATCGATTGCTACTAACATCGCTACTAACACTGCATTCTCAAAGAACTACGCTAACTTGCATGAAACACAATTACCCACATTTGTATACCTAATCCTGCATAGGCTAACGCTTGCTAGCTCTGCTAAAATGCATCTTAGTTAACTCTGCAGAATGTAACTGGAGATCCCAACACGTGGGTTAGCCTTTTGTTCCTCACAGAAGCATGGTAGCATTCTTGTGCTATTAGCCACACAAGCTAACACGTGGGGATAGCGGAGATGTTAGGTATTTAGAACTGAAGATAGCCCACCACGGGGGGTTGTATATGGCTCATTGTTCTCCAGGGGGATGGTAACATTCCTGTGTTCTTAGCCATTTGGCCCGCGTGGAGGCTAATGGCTATGCTAGGTCTAGGGAGAGACAGTAAACTCATATATCTAACCTATAGACATATACCTAACAGTGCAAGTGGAGTTGGAGCACTTGTACATATGGGCACACACATAGTTGGGCATATACACAATATTAACTGGTAGGCCTAGTAACACAGCAGGGAGCATAGATTACAAATCCCTGTCAGCCATTTTGGGAGTCCCCAAAATGGCCCCAAGACCCCCTACCCCTCGACCACCCCTACCCCCACCCAGACTACCCAGACTTTCCCCCTACCCCTCCCCCGACGACTGACCATGAAGAAGGGGACAAAGGAATGGCGTTTGCCAGTCCATTTACTTTGCGAGACGCCATTACATTGCGCGAGTGTGCTAAGTGTGAATGAAGTGTGAATGAAGTTGTGCGCTCCTAGAATGCAAGGGGAGAAGGCAGAATGGAGCCCAATACAATAATTCGGTTTAATGTTATTATCTAGACATATACATTCATAAATAACTGTTAACAGATGTCATTACTGCGATAAAAAGTGTTGTTGTGTAAAAACTGATTATTCATAAGCATCAACTTGTCAGTAATAGGAAGGTGTTAAAATTGACATTAACTCTTTGTTTTATTCTTTCCTTTAACCTTAAGAGAAGGAGGGGACCTCCATGCCCCTTCCAAAGAAAGATCATGAACATCTCTTTTTGTTTTTATTAATGATAAGAAATCATAAGGTTAACAAAGGAGGAAAGGACAGTTGGACAGGACACAATGAGATGGGGACAGTAAGTGGTGATTCTTAAAACAAAAGGATTTATTTAGAAAGACAGAGGGAAGTAATTAGAAGGATAGAAGAAGAGATGAGTGTAAGAAAAGTCAGAGAAAGCATAAGAAAAGTCAGAGAAAGCGTAAGAAAAGTCAGAGAAAGTGAAAGAAAAGTCAGAGAAAGTGAAAAGGGAAAGGAAGAAACGTGGTCAAGAGATAGAGGGAGGCATTATAGAGTTATAATAGTAGTGGTAATAATAATAATGATGTTAATGATAATAATAATAATAATAATAATAATAATAGACATAATGAAACATAATGAAGAAAGCGATGCGAACATTAGGACAGTTAAAGATCAGGTCAACTATGTATATATGTCTGTTATTTGTTTTTGTTTCCTGTTGATTTGTTTTCTTTGTGTATTTGTTTTATACTTTTAACTGTTTGTGTGAGTGTTTTGTGCTTTATAGGACAAATAGCAGACCAACAGCTCAGTCACGTCACATGAAGCCCCGAACCCCTGGTACCCCCTCATGAGTCTTTGTGCATAAGATGGTTGATGGGCATAATACGGCCCTATCTGATAGTTTCATTTAAATCAGAAGTTATCTCCTCTACCACTCGTCCACAGTAGTCCAGGGGTCAACCAGCGCTGGGGACTGTTAGCAGTCCAGGGACTTCTCTCCCGCCTCAAGCGACGATATGGGAGTGTGGTAGAGTCATAACCTGATACACAGTGTAGGGGTGTAACAATTAATCCAGTCAATTTTTGGGTTGCTCAGTTTACCTCCATAATGTGGTGTCCATTGTCTTGTTTTTATGTACGATGTTTTGTTTTTGCTCAATGATGCTGACCATTGCTGAGGCTATGATTCTTAGATGGGCCAGAGGGTTTTCACCTGGGACACACACACAGGTGCCATTTGATTATTAGAGGTGACTTGGGCGATGACAATGAGGAAATTGAGGTTGGTTTATTTGAGCCATATCCATTTTTAGTAAGCAAAACTATTCAATGATTGTGTGTGGCTACATATATATTCAATTTTAACTTCACTCACCATATTTACCTATTGTTTGACTCACCATTGTATGCAAGTTTGTTTTGATATAACTTTCACATATGGTTTGAACTACTTAGATTAGTATGATATAAGACCATATAGGATCAAGACATGCCTGATCTATAATTACATAATAGAAACCACTGTCTACATATTGTTGGTTGTATTGTGTTAGATGTTTTTCTGCAAAGATACTGGTTCTGGTCTCTCTTCCCCCAGGACAATGGAGGGGTGTCCATTAGAGAGAGGACAGTTGATCTGGGGTTCATGCCCTAAATGGACTCAGAGACTCATATCAGGACATTGAAATGGACTGCATACACAAAATGAGCAGCAGGAACATTGCTTCCGGTTACCAGCAGTTGATAAGTTTCATATTAGGAGGCAACATGGCTGACAGTCTTATCTGAATGTGATGTGTTTGTACACTCTATATTTTCTATTTTTTGATTCTTTTAATGATTGATTATTCACAAGTGATTGGTGTGGAAAGATGTTAACACTCTGTAATGATGATTTGTTGTGCATTGACAGTGATTGGATTGCAGAGAAGTGCTTCATCCTGATGGGGTGAGATCTTCTCTAGATTAGGAAACCGTCATGATACTCTTTTTTCATCTCCTAGAGGTGGTTTCGACTGGATGATGGTAACCCAACCTGGACAGACCTCTCTTCAGCTGCTGAAAGGGTAACTGGGAAGAGATCTTCCGGTGGGGTGAGACTAGCTCATGAATTTGGCCTTATTAGAACAATTGAATAAGTTTACCTAGTCTAAGAGTAAATAAAATAATGTGGGCATAAGATCCAAAGGTAACGCTAGAAGACTAAAATAGTTGTTCCAAAAGCTTGATAAACTAGGACCCAGAATCACTGTCATGTACATATACTTTATGATATCATCGATATATAAAGGTCAATACAAGCGGGAAGAATGAATGCAACATGCTTAACTTTGTGTTAATTTTGTGTTGACTTTTTCAAAGTCACGAGGAGGGAATAAGTAGTGTATTTTATTTTAAGGAGGGACTATTTTTGTATTTTATACCAAGGATGGAATATTTTTGTATCTTATTTGCAAGGATATTTTATTTCAAGGAGGGAATAGTTTTGCATTTTATTTTCAAAGGGGGAATATTTGTGCATTTAGATTTTTTTTTTTTTTTTCGTTTTATTTGTTTAAGTGTTGAATTTGCATAAGTCAGACATATGTTCTTTGACCATTTGCAAGGACCAGGTTAAAGTAATCATTGGGAAATACTTCAGCAATCTGTTGGGAAAGGATCTAATGCATAAGCTAAATAGTTTATTGACATAGAAAATTGGGAATTACTACGCCAACGCCTAATGCTGTTATGCTGTGTTTAATACCTTAACTTGTTAGCTCTTTCCACTGCTGTGTCAAAACTACAGCGCCAACACCGGGTGGTGCAGCAGTAACCCATCAAACAAGCGGTTATGTTACATTCACTGGGAATGGTGGAAAGAGTGAACGGGACATTCAAGAAACTGACAATTCCGAGAAACAGAGTGCAGAGCCAAAGGATGGACCACCAACCAGGGTGGAGAAAGGTGACCAGGTGTACCCGAGAGTGTGCAGGGGACAGCGGAGCGCCCCGACTTGATCAGGCTGTGCTACCTGATATCCTGGAGTTCGGCACCTGTGACTAGGAGGACATGGCACCTGTTTTACTTGAATGTTGAATTATTAAATACACAGTATGCTTCACGGTTGTCAATACAATGCATTATAAGTTCGGAATGTGTTATGCTGTAGTCCCATGATTGCTTTAATAATGAAACGGATGAATTTTTTGATGCTGCTAAAATGTTCTGACTACTGGTGAGGAGTGGATCCGTGGGGAAGGCACACATGGGTACGTGTTAGTAACCTTGGCATGTGGGCCTTGCCTATGGATCACAAGATGAACATTGAAATCATGAACTGTTCAACCGAATGTTGGCTACAGATACGGGGGATAACACTGTGATGATCTTTGAGTAACCTGCGTGCATGGAAACCATCTGAGCAATTGCATGCTAGTCTACAGGGCGTTTTTTAGATCTATATAGGGTTACTGTTCTTATACCTGGAGGTATTCGATTTTGGTTATACATGCATATAAGTATTTGAAGGGATTTCATATGGGGAAATTACAATGCATTAACTACTATGCCTTTATGTCCTCAGGACACTGTGATGATGGTATGACATATTGATTGTATGATGTGATGATAATTTGTCTACTGTATGTTGGCTACGGCCCATGTATTCTTTGAGACACACCAAGGTGAATGCCATCCAATTTAGAGATGCGACAGGTTTTCCGCCTATCTAGAAGGGGTTTTCCCGAACTAAGTCGATTGGTGATGTTGATGTTTTTCTTTTCGCTTGAATTTATACTCACCATTTTTAGACCTTACATGATACATTGCATTATTAATTTATAGTATGGTCATCAGTGATGACCAAGGAGGGACTGTTGCGGATAAATAATAAGCATATGTATCAGCAGCTACACATAGCCAGGAGTAGAAATAAATATACAAGTTGTATTTATCCCACCTGACCACATGATGGCGGCAAACATAATACACTGGGGGCGGGCGCTCAACACTAGCGTCATAGAGGCCACGCCTCCTGCCCAGTGACTTCCGGCGGAAGTCGCCGGCTCGAGTCAGAACCCCGCGAGGCAGCGCATCGGAAGGATGCAAAGCTTAGCGGGCTCTCCACGCGGCGTGACTTTTACATTGCCCCTCCATTGTTACGTAGGTTAGATATAACTTAAAGCTAAACAAATAAAGTGAGTTAAAAGCGTTCCTGTTGTCGGCAGCCTTCTTCCCCGGGACACAAACCCCACAAAGGCCCATTACTCCAAGAAGGACTGAGTGCATGTAATCTATGGCAGTGCCTTTGATAAGGTTATAACTTTTAAGTTTGCTATGCCAACAGGGACCCTTCACCCCTTTAACAGTGGTTTTGGTCTCATTTGCAATTTTCATATCAAGAGCAAACTTTTCATTTGTGCGCAGTGGCCCTTTTGGATCTCTATGTTGGCATGGAAATGCATGGACATGTCCCCTTTCCCCTGTCCTCAGTCTCTCCTGGCTGCTCACATTTATGACATCCAAATTTCCCATTGTATTGCACTGAATTAAGGACTAATGCTTTAGCAGGCAAGTCGCATGTTCCAGCAATGGTGAGCACTTTACACACAAAAGGTTCAGATGTCAACTCTGCCGGTTGCACAAGAATTCCATTGTCTGCAAGTTTACTCAGTGTGTCACTTAGAAAATGTAACCATGGATGGTTTTGAATACCCATACCAAAGTCCAGCAAATATCATATTCTCTCTTTTTGTGCATTCCACGAAGCTCAATTCATTGATCATACAATAAAAAGGCCACACTGAAAACTTGAAACGATTTGAAAATAGGTACCCCATCTGTGTTCCAAGTAAGTGAGATGTTTTTAGGGTCACTAAGAGGGCCACCCCCATCTACAAGCTGTTTGTAAACTTCTGCATCATATATATCTTCAATGTTGTTAGGATCTTTCTTCTTCCTGCTTAATCTAAAGTTAAGCTTCTCCTGAAAACCTGGCTTGAGAAACAATGACCTTATTTGAGCCTCAATTGTAACCTCTATGAAGGATGAGGATCTTTCTTCTGACACAGTGGTCCCACAAGACAAACATTCTAATTGTTCACCTTCTAATGACCCAAAACAATTAGGGACTGTACGATATTTAGCGGGGGGGGAGGGCCGGTCGCCAGACGATCGGGTTAAAATTGTTCTGCCTGGCCCTCCCCCCTGGTAATTTATTTTTTTCCGGGGCCCTCCCCCCGGCTCAAAAAAATTCTCCTAGGCCCTCCCCGCTACGTGAATCAAATAAAATTGGTCGGAAAATGACGTTTACAAGGTTAAAACGGCCACATAAGCACACATACACACACACGGGTACACACGCAGCAAGAGCAGGGGTTTATGCCACGCTGTGCCTTGAACTTGAGAATGGGGACAAGCCTGCTTTTATCAATGTTACGAGACTCCCCCAATAATTTCACAACTTGGCTGATGACATTGTACCTTATAGGCTATTATAAGACAAAACACAAACTACTGTGACTAATGATCACCCTGCGATTCTTGGTCTATGTGGTCAGTGGCGTCAGTTTGGTTTTAGAAGTGGTGGGGACAATAACCATAAGCTTGAGTGTGGTTTGAAAAGTGCTGGGGACCCTTATGTAAGCTATTCATCCATTCAACGCTGCATTACAATATGCTCTACATTCGGCGCGATTGTCAACGGGGGGGGGGGAGCACCGGACCCGCCAGCCGCGGACCCAGCACCGGACCCGCGGACCCGGCCGCGGACTCAGCCGCAGACCCGAGTCCACACACAGCCCGTGTGCATGCTGTGAGGATGTCGTCGTGCGCGCCTATCGCATGATTTAGACTTGACGGTTTCGGCAGACAACCCGTTCTCATCCCAACTCGTAATATAGGCCTACCGACGATTTGTCACGCCCGGGGGTGGGTGGGGGGGGGGGGGTGTTCGTGATTGTCAACGGGAGGGGGGGGGGGGGGGGGGGGGGGACCGCGGACTGATGACGGGGTTGCGCGATCGTAACCACTGACGGCGGGGGGGGGGGGGGGAATAAAAAAATAAAAAAGGTGCCGGATCCACCGTTGGAGGTGCTGGAACATATTCCGGCGTGTTCCGGCCCAAATTAAGCCCTGGATACTGACGCCAAAGGTACCCTCCCGCGTCTGTGTGAAACGATCTGGGGTCTCATAAACCCGTTCGCGGTGGTATGAGACGAGCAGAGTCTACAGCGTCCGCTCGCAGAGCAGAGTCTACAGCGTCCGCAGTCTACTGTGAAACAATTCACTCCAAAAAGGGTTATGGTTATGGTAAAGGAGACGTTCACTTCCTTACAGGCTATCCTATCTTTCATTTAAACATCGAACTCGGCATGAGTCATGACGATTGCCCCCCCATAAAATAATTTTCCTCGGCCCTCCCCCCAGGCCAAAAATATTCTCCTGGGCCCTCCCCTAAGGCTTAAAAAAATTATCCTAGGCCCTCCCCCCCCTGACGACCGGCCCTCCCCCCCCGGTAAATATCGTACAGTCCCTTACTGCAATATTTATGCAATACAATGGGGGATGATGCAGAGTGGGAGAAAAAAAAGGCTTTGAACTTCTGTACACTGTTTAAGCAGTCTGTATTCAGACTATCAGGACAAAGCAACTTGAACATTTTAAGCAAATCACTAAGGGCCTTATCAGTTACTTTATGACAGTTTACGTAAGCCATGATGATCAAAAGGCACTCTGCCACATTATTGATATTGTCATATAATGGTTTGTCTGTTGTGTCCTTGAAATTTGACTCTTCTGCACACTCCTCATTCAAACCCTCTTCAAATCCCTCACTGAACACATGTCCATCATACGTCCAATCCCCCACATCAGGGAGAGCTTCCTCAAATGATTGAGATGGATCATACTCAGCATTGCCATGTAGTTCAGGTGTTAGGCCATCAGGAGGATCTCTGAAGGATGATCTGGAAGATGGTTCTTCATCGTCTTTGATAGAGTCAACAAATACTCTGTTGTGCCACGCTTCCTTGTGCTGGTTATAAAATAGAATAAAAATCATTAAGGTTAAAAAAAAACATCTTGTCACAATGCAAAACCTATACCGTCTTAGCCTGTATATCACTTTCTTACACTCAAATTATGTCATATTTTAGCAGGATCTGCTCAGTGACAAAACATACTGTACATCATTAGACAGACAGACAGAAAGAGGATGAATGTACCTGACAGGTGGTGAGAGGCTTGATGTTCCAGAGTGACTGCGGTACATCCTGCATGGACAACCGGAGGTTGGATGTGTTCCCCTTGAAGTGCAGTGCTTGGGGCTCCTCCAGGAGGCAGCCCCCCTGACTGTGTTCCCCTGCTGCTACCTCCTGACACAGAGAAATGGACACACATCAATGGTTCACACCTTTTTTTGGATCAGGACCCTCTTGAAAATATTGAAAGAGTCACATTTTGCTTAAATTACATTTTTCATCAATTAGCAAAGAACAGAACTAACTGTGTTCAGGATATCTCTCTCCTCTGCACTTGGGACTGGGTGTGGCTAAAACAGGTCAGAGAGCAGAGAAGATGGCTTTTGAACATAAAACACACACACATTTCATAACTTACCTAAATATTGCTGATCGGTCTCCACATAAACATTGGTGGCTGCAGGGAGGGATGACTGCAGGGATGAAAATAAGGTATTAAATATCATATCTGGTAAATGGTAAATGGACTGCATTTATATAGTGCTTTCTCAGAGGTATGACCACTCCAAAGCGCTTTACAACTATTGCCTCACATTCACCCATTCATACAGACATTCATACTCCGACGGCGGGTCAGCCATGCAAGGCGACAGCCAGCTCGCCGGGAGCAGTTAGGGTTAGGTGTCTTGCTCAGGGACACCTCGGCACTTAGCTAGGAGTAGCCGGGAAGCGAACTAGCAACCTTCCGATTACTAGGCAACCCGCTCTACCTCCTGCGCCACTGCCGCCCTATCTGCTGCAAGTTTGCTGCAACACGGCTATGCCAGGCTACTCACCAATTGTGCAGTCCGCCTTGGTCGTTTATTTGGGTCTTCTTCATTACCAGTCCTTCTCCATCGTTTTCCAGGTTTTCGTCTGGTCATTTTGACACTCCAATACTATATAAATTCAGACACAAGTTGCTGGAATATACAGTGGAACGTAAAAGGAAACTCTATATTATGATGAATCATCAAGTGTTTGTTCAGTAATAGGGGTTTCTACACCTTATCAGCTCTTTAGTAAACAGAAATACATTTTCTAGCAAGCGTCAATTTTATATTGTCCCACTTCCAATTTGGTCTATTAATTTATTTATACCATTTTGAATTCCCTCTGGGATAGATATATATCTTATCACTTCTAATGTCACTTGTTTATTCTTTATTCTGCATGAATTCTCTCTCCTATTTGGATAAAATTGATATCCCAACCTGAAAATGCGTTTTCTGTTTACTAAAGTGCAGGAGGAAACAGGGAGACCATGGTCATTTAACAATTATAGCAATGACTGGCATCAGAAATAATATAGAGCTGTTTTATTAATACTAGGCTACTGTACTGTTAATTACCACAATTTCAAAATCTAACGTCAAACTACACAATAATTATTAGCATCATATTCTTAAAGTAGCAAAAGTATCATTGATGATCAATTTGATCACTTTAATGTAAATGTAATGTAAGCTCATTTGTATTACTAACTCATAAAAATATCATGATGTATAATTTACATAAATAATCTAATAATTAACTATGTAGCAGCATGAAATATAAATTATCAAGAACAAATACAGCTAGGCTTAGGTACTTAAATGTAATTTATCACCACTGAATGAATACCAGAGTTTCAATGTGGTTACAAAGAAGTGTGTTTTGTGCCAAACGATTTCACAATTATTCTTTGAGACACACATGTATTTCCCGTATGTTTTGACCTTTCTGAAGAGTCTGAAGTCTATGAAATCCGTAACCATAGATATAGCGAGTTGTAATTATTTTAATAAAGAATATATGTTCTGCCTTAGCAGACATACATGTATTAGCTAGGTGTAGCTAGGTAGATGGCGGTCGTGCCGTTGAATGCAGCATTTATATCTATGTTTCGTAACGCGGTGATGTTACTGTAGTTGAAAGAATCCTACCTCATGCGTGTTAACATTAATTAACACACATGTCCATTAATTCGCAAAACAAAAACAATTTACACTATTACTTACTTTTAGTCGTTATTGAGACGCTGTGCTGTTTCTTCCAAAAGTAATCAAGTCAGTTCTGTACCCACAATGAGCATGCGTGCAATGATAAGTCATGTTTTCCAGGAAGACAGAACCATTGGACAAATCTCGAGTCACGCACAATGATGTCATCACGTTCAAAGAAGACAGAATTTCATTGGACCAACCGGCATTCTTGAACGTTGCACCTGCGGGAAGTAAAGATAAGAGACTTCTGAAGAAAGTTCTGGAAAAAAAGACGTGTCCTTTGGCCCCTGCTGCTGGAAGTTTTGCCCTGGCCACGCCAAGACTTGGAGAGGTAAGAATTGTAATAATCTATAGTAGTTGGTCAAGTACGTAACGTTGTGAAGAGTTGAATAACGAAATTCTTTTGACATAAGGTGAAATATTTAACTGTTATGGCGATGGAGTGGTCCGTTGGAAGGTGGAATTAGGTAACGTTAATGGCGTCTGTCCAACAAGTAATGTTAGCAATGATTTGATTCAATTTAAACTTGACTTGGTTGACTGTAGTTAGAGCCCTGCGCGGGATTGTTTTCTTCATCCTGCTCCTGCCCGCTCCCGCTGAATTTCTGACCATTACGTGTGTGTTACACTCCCGCCCGCTAGCCACAATGTGTATGTCCACTCCCGCCCGCACCTGCAAAACTCTGAGAATGTATGCCTGCACAATAATAGAGATGCATTGATTTTACATCCCGATCCCTCAGTGTTTTTTTTAGCCGACCGTTCCCGCCCGCAGCAAAGTTCAAACCACCCGCTCCCACGAGATTTGCGTTGGGTTCCCAATCCTAATGCAGCCCTCTTAACTGGAGTCCCCCAAGGGCTCTATAGTAGGCCCCCCTCCTATTTTTGCTCTACACTAAATATCTCTGATGTAATAGCAGAGCTACAAGTTCACAACACATCGTGTTCGGCATGTTGTGAGCTTGCAGATATGCTCTTTTCTGCAAAAGCTCGCCCAAGAATAGGGATACTAGGGTTCATGGTCTTAAAATGATTTTAATTTTGGTGGTTTTACAGGTTATGAAACTAACATTCACTGTTAAACTCTCTCTCTCTCTCTCTCTCTCTCTCTCTCTCTCTCTCAGGGTGTTTTGCATTCGTCAGATGGGAGGATGGTTATACCGGCAAAATCTTTTCAGGATCTGACATTTTGGCAAGAGATGAGGCTCCTGTGCAGCTGCAAGATCTTAGATCAGGAGATCCTGTTTACGCAAAATGGTCAGATGGTAAATTTTATAGGGCCACTGTTGAATATATTTCAGGGGAAGATCAGGCTATGCCGCCAAAAGGCCGCCCAACTCCACAGGAGTCCTTTTTAAATATGTTGAAAGGCGATGAGCCTTCAGACTCAACGTCAGGGTCTGACACCATTATAGTCAATAGGAGCCCACTGTCTGAACATGGCGAGAAAATGCCAGTGCTGAATCCATCACGAAATTCTGTGACTGAACCCATGACGGGGGAAACGCAATAGGCCACAACACCGCTGGCCCACCATCCTATGGGTAGGCTTGTTATAATTATTACATAATCACCTTGGCCCATGAGTTCAAAAATTCTACCCTTCTTTTATGTCTAAGCCGGTCATTTCAGTCAGTCCTTTGTAGTTATTTGTCATATCTATTCTGGGCAGTTTGTGTTTACAGAAATGTCATTTATGGTTCAATGTAATTTTATGATAGCTCTACCAAAGGGGGCACCATTGGTCCATCCCCCTACGGAGGCAATACAGCAAGCCCATCACCGTATGGCCTCAACACCTCTGGTCCATCTCCCTACGGAGGCCATGCACCCAGCCCATCACCGTATGGCCTCAACACCTCTGGTCCATCTCCCTATGGAGGCCATGCACCCAGCCCATCACCGTATGGCCTCAACACCCCTGGTCCGTCACTCTACAGAGGCCATACACCCAGCCCATCACCGTATGGCCTCAACACCCCTGGTCCATCACTCTACAGAGGCCATACACCCAGCCCATCACTGTATGACCTCGACGCCCCTGGTCCATCACCTAACGTAGGCCATGCAGCTGGCCCATCACCTGGCAGAGGCCATGCAGCTGGCCCATCACCATATGGCCTCAAATCCTCTGGTCCTTCACCTGGCGGAGGCCATGCAGCTGGCCCATCACCATATGGCCTCAACTCCTCTGGTCCTTCACCTGGCAGAGGCCATGCAGCTGGCCCGCCAGTTAGTGGGGTCAATCCACCTGACAGCGGAAATGCAGCTCGCCAGGCACCGGACAGGAGAGACGCAGGCAGCTCATCTGATGAGGGCAACATCCCATATGGACAGCAGGCAGAAAATGCATGGACACCATGTGATGGATGTAAGGGGGAGGTCGAAAGAATCCTATGTGAAAGGAGAAGGATCGATGAAGTCATCTCGAGAATAGGCAAGTAATTTCTGCTAATTCATTCATGATGTACTTGTTTTGTTTACCTATATTAGTGATTGGGCTTTGAACACATATGTATACTGTTTGAACTATCCTAGAAAAAAGGAAGAAAAGAGGGCTGTGGCGTTAAACAAGCGGTATAAGATAAAAACGGTATGGGAAGTTGCGCCTTGGTTATTAAAAAGGGGAGGGGGAGGCTTAAAAGTCAAATGAGAAAAACTCTGTTATAAAAGCATTAATGCAGTGTTTCCCTTAGGTTGAGAATTTACTTGTGGTGGTGGGCGGGGCGGTGAGGGGTGGTGCATGGTGTTTGATAAGCGCGTTCAAAATAATCTAGTCAAACAAAGGTTTATGAACTAAGCTTATTTATTGCACATAATCCTTGATATCGTTAACAAATTAGAAACACTTAACATGTTAAATTATAGTATGAACATAATTTAACAGCACAACAATTCATTATATTAATTATTATTGTGATATTTTAATGATAAGGTAAAGTATAAATGGGCTAAAGGTGATTAAATTAATCTGAACTAGTACAATTAAGTAAAATCCATTTTCACTCCTTTTTCCTCAACTATATGAATATTTTAATAGAAAAAATTAAGAGCAGCAGTGATAGGCCTATAACACAATGGCTCACACTGTAAACGTAGTTACATGTCCAGTTATACATTTAACAAAAGTGCAACAAAGATTATTTGTGTAGCTACAAATTACAGATGTACCTTAACCTCTTAAAAGTTAGATTAGATGCCAAAATCTACAGATGTTCCCTAATTTAAATTTACACTAGTTCTACTCAAGCACTCATAGCTCTCTCCGTCTTTTAGCGACTTCTACTCACTGCATACACACACATATATATATATATTTTTTTTCTTGTGGTGGTGTTGTATCTCTTTCTATTTGCCCTGAAGAAGGCCTATGCGAAGTCATGTAGGAATGTAGGTTTAACCATTATAAAGAGTAGCTTGGTATTTTCTCACTCTTGAATTGTTTGTACTATTTCTCCCTTTCAGATCCAGGCCAGTGTTATGTCCATTGATATACTGCATTGTCTATGCATTCACTGTTGTAGTATGATGTTATATGCACTTGCGTGTACAGACACTAGGGGGCACTAGTACGAGGGAAGTACTGTATGTGTTGAATGTACTGTAAGATGTGAAGAAGTTGAGTAAACCACGCTCTCTGTTCCTACATGCTTTGTGTGTGTTAATGTCGTCCAATACAACACCACAACAAAGTGGCGACGAGGATAATAGTGAAGAAATGTCTCTGCTATCCATACAACCTCCTGCCGTGTTCCTGGATTGCCCAGGAGAGCCGAAAACTCCATTTACTGCGTGGAACGACAACTACTTGCTGGCGATCAGAGGTGATGCTTTTCCTGTTGCGAGAAAAAGAGCCTTGCTTATTCACTGTTTGGGAAGTGAGGGGCAGAGAATCTACAGCACTTTACCACTCGAAACCGACGATTATGACGGTTCCGTGAAGGCTTTGGAAAATTACTTTGAGCCCAAACTCAACGTTGTTGCCGAGAGATACCGTTTCAGACAACGAGCACAAGCTGTGGGTGAGTCTACAGATCACTACGTAGCAGCACTGCGAGAGCTTGTGAAAAAGTGTCAATTTGGAACAATGGAGAATGAAATGCTACGTGACCAGATTGTGGAAAAAACCAATAGCTCCCGGATACGTGAAAGACTTTTAATGGAGGAAGATTTGACTCTTGAACGTGCTTTGGCTTTAGCCAAGCGTACTGAAGCTGCCATAGCTGATGCTAAGGCCATTGCTGTGGCAGACACAACGGCCGTGGCCGCCATCCAAATACAACAGAAGGCGCACAAATCACAATACAAAGGCGCGCAGGGAACGGATGGAACTATGTTATGCTATCGTTGTGGTTCGTCCGATCACAAGGCTAATGATAAATCTTGCCCTGCTAAAGACTGTAAATGTAACTCGTGTGGGAAGGTTGGGCACTATTCTTGTGTCTGTAAATCGTCACAAAAGTCTGTTAATGAAGTGACTATGCCTGAATTCTATGTTTTAAGTGTTGAACATTGTTGCACTGTTGACACAGCTAGACTAATGTGCAATGTTACTATAACTGTACCGGACACTGACCAAATATGTACTGTTAGACTGTTAGTGGATACAGGATCCAGTGTCTCTATACTGCCAGAGAATATTTACAGTGTAAATTTCAGCGCAGTTAAATTAAATGAGCCTGGAGTGCAGCTGGTGACATACTCTAGAGAGAAACTGAATGTACTAGGACGTCTTAGCGCTAGCACTACTTAGCAGGGGAGGAGTGCCATGACAGACTTCTACATCGTGAAAACAGGGACACCTATACTGGGCATGGACCTGGTGACTGCCCTCCAGTTACACTTTAAAGGCGGCCAGGTTATACCTGAGACTGAGACTGTCAAGGTGTGTGCAACACTTTGTCAACCCGACACTCACCGCAAACAAGAAAGTGAGTCTCCAATAGCATTCGGGTGTGCAAAGGACTTCGTACACAAGGTGAAGATCCGACCGGAGGTGAAGCCAGTACAGCAAAAACTTTGACGTTTACCTCTCTCAGTTCATGAGGCTGTCTCCCAGGAACTCCGGAACCTGGAGCAACATGGAATCATTGAGAAAATTGACGCATCTGAGTGGGTCTCCCCAATTGTAGTCACTAAGAAAAAGTCTGGTGATATACGCATGTGCGTTGATTTGAGAGAGCCAAACAAAGCTGTAATAACTGACAGCCATCCATTGCCATTGATCGAGGACAGACTGTCAGAACTGCATGGGAGTGTTATGTTCTCTACTCTCAACCTCAAATCTGCTTACCATCAGTTGAAATTGCACGAAGAGAGCAGAGGACTCACTGCTTTCATTACGCATGAAGGTCTGTATCAGTACTGCAGGGTACCTTACGGACTGTGTTCTGCTCCGGCTGTTTTTCAAAAGATGATGACACAAATACTTAGTGGCCTACAAGGGGTACAGTGCTATCTTGATGATGTCATTATATATGGAACTTCAGAAGCCGCTCACGAGGTCAATTTGCGTGCTGTGCTACACAGGATAAACAATGCAGGGCTGAAACTTAATGTTGATAAGTGTCAGTTACGTCAAACCACTCTAACCTTTCTTGGCCAAAAGATTGGTCCAGAGGGTCTGCTGCCAGATGACTGTCATGTCGCTGCCATTCTGAATGCACCACCGCCTACTGACCCTACTACCCTGCGCTCATTTCTTGGCCTGAGTGCATGGTATAGCAAGTTTGTGCCAAACTATGCCACTGTTGTGGAGCCCATGAGTGCTCTGCTGCGAAAAGACTGTCCATTTCAGTGGAATGAAACAGCTCAAGCCGCATTGGTTCGAGTCAAGCAGCTGATAGTGCATAGCCCTGCTCTGGTGTTGTTTGACCCCAGCAAGTCTACAATAGTCTCTACAGATGCTTCAGACTATGGAGTAGGTGCCGTTCTGACTCAGCTGGACAGTATTGGTGCGGAACAGACTGTTGCTTTTGCATCTCGCAGTCTCTCTGATGCTGAGAGAAAATACTCCATCGTAGAGAAGGAGACTTTAGCCTGCGTGTGGGCTGCAGAGAAGTGGCGCACTTGGCTGTGGGGAAGAAGATTTATTTTACGTACTGATCATCAAGCCCTTACGACATTGTTGACAACCAAGGGGAATAACCACGCTGGTCTTCGAATAGCCAGATGGTCAGCCCGCTTGATGGAGTTCGATTATGATGTTGAGTATAGGACTGGATCCTTGAATCATGTTGCTGACTGTCTATCAAGGCTTCCACTTCCTGAGACAGACACTGCATGTGCAGAAGAGTTGGAGTCAGTTGCAGCCATCCTCACTGACCTGTATGCGGTGTCTGAGGGAGACTTTCAATCAGAGTGCCGTGCCTGCCCGATGCTAACAAAGCTACGTGTACAAATACAGAAAGGCTGGCCCTCACATAAAGCAACATTGGATCCTGAATTACAGCCCTTCTCAATCCGCCATGAACTTGTTGTCATTAATGACTGCATCGTCAGAGGTACTCATCGATTGCTGGTGCCTGAGTCACTGCAGAAGAGACTCATTGATATTGCTCATGAAACACACCAAGGTATTGTGCGCACCAAACAGCGCCTTAGGGAATTGTATTGGTGGCCCAAAATGGACTGTCATATAGAGACAATGATTAGGAACTGTACTACATGCAGACAGCATGATAAGTCCACTGTCACCCATGATGCCCCACTTCAACCTGTTCCCTTACCAGCGGCTGCTTGGGAAAAAGTGTCTGTGGACATCGTGGGCCCATTTGAGATAGCACCTCCTGACTGTAGGTTTGCCATCACAATGGTTGACTACTACAGTAAGTGGCCGGAAGTGGCTTTTGCTCCCCGGGCTGATACGGCTACCATCATACAATTTCTTACTACAGTTTTTTCAAGGGAAGGGAATCCAAAAGATTTGATAAGCGACAATGGTCCTCAATTTCTCGCTGCTGAGTTCTCTGACTTTCTCAAAAAGAGGGGAATTCAACACATGAGATCTTCAGTTTATTACCCAAGAGCTAACAGAGAAGTTGAGAGATTTAACAGATGTGTGAAAGACTGCCTGCAAACCGCTTCAATTCAAGGGGAACCCTGGAAGTAATTCCTGAGAACATACCTGATGGACTACAGGGCAACTCCACATTCTACCACTGGAGTATCCCCTTCAGAACTGCATGGCCGAAGAATGAGAACAAAGCTTGAAGTGATAGATATGCCTGTTCCTCCATCGGACAGACATGCCATGCATGAAAGAGTGCTGGATAAACAACGGAAGATGAAAGAATACACTGATGCCAAGAGGCATGCTAAATCCACTGACCTCCATCCTGGTGGTGAAGTACAGGTTAGGAAGCCATGGAGAGTAAAGAAAGGAGAACTAAAATTCTCTAAGCCAAGGACTGTCGTGACAAAGAGAGGACCCAACACTTACCTGTTGGACGATGGAAGAATCTGGAATGCCTCCCACTTGTCAGCACTGTCAGAGTTGAGCACAGATTCCGATTCTAATGAAACAATGGACTGTAACACAGGGACTGATCAACCACCTAGCACTGACTCTGATAACCAGCCCAGGCCTGCCAGGATCAGAAATCCACCTGGCTGGACCAAGGACTTTGTCATGGATAAATGAACTGTTCTGATTAATTTGAATGTGTTGAAAGAGTGTGCTTTGATTTCTTACATTGTTATTTAGTGTCCTGTTCACCTAGGTTACCAGACGTATGCTTTGTTCAAAAGGGGAAGATGTTATGTCCATTGATATACTGCATTGTCTATGCATTCACTGTTGTAGTATGATGTTATATGCACTTGCGTGTACAGACACTAGGGGGCACTAGTACGAGGGAAGTGGTGTGTTGAATGTACTGTAAGATGTGAAGAAGTTGAGTAAACCACGCTCTCTGTTCCTACATGCTTCGTGTGTGTTAATGTCGTCCGATACAACACCACAACAGCCAGATCAGAGAGCTTCAGACTCTTTGCAACCTCATTGGCGAGAGACATCGTGACAGCCCTTCTTCACCATCGGGCCAGCAGGAGCTCTTTCCTGGGAGCAGCATGTTAAATCTCATCGTTTCGCCTTGCTGCCATTAATCAAGCATCAAAACCACATTGCATGCGTCTGTTTCATACACTTTTTGATAATTTATTCACTGTTGAGGAGTGTCAAAATGCAGTCCCCTTTGGTCGCCCTGGCAACAACCCCTCAGGAAAGGAAGGAAAGCGGGTCCTTGACCGTAAAAAAGTTGACGGAATCCTAAGTACGTTTTCTCAAAATTAGGCTCTGTGTGTTTTCAGGCCAGGATAGTGGGGATAATGATTATATCCAATCAGGACAGTGTAGCAATGATTACTATCAGAATAGAAGTTTAACACCAGAAATTAAGTTTTACCCAGTATCACTTACAGCCTTTAAGGATAACAGACTGTTGTTTACATTTATGTTTATGATTGGCCCAAAAATCTAACTTGCTGATTTGCAATTCTTTGAACTGAAATGGACGTCTCATGGTATTATGTCCTTTTAACCTGAAGTGCAGTTGTGTATGGTCTATGTGGTAAGTCTTTTTGTCATATTACTCATGCCAGATTTTAATGCTCTTGTCTTACAGCTTATGTCCTGAGATGTGCTACTCTACCTGGTTGGGAACAAATCGAGGAGGCCAAGCTCAAGAAAGCCTTCGTCAACAAATGTAGGGCCAGAGTAGGTTCTAAGGAGTAGGCCACTGCTATAGCCTACAATATGTGGGCTTACTGGAGTTACTGGTAGTATGTTCTCAGGTCCTTTTCACATGGTTTCATGTGCTTGATTCAAACCCAAGTGTGATTGTTCCACATACCTCAGCAGTGCTGGTCAGTGTGTTCATTGTTTACAATCTGGAAGTGTTCATTTTCTTTATGTCGACCGGATTGCTTCATAGAATGCACCACAGTTCACATAGTGCTTATTCCAGTTCCATAAAGAAAGCTTTCACACCGTTCAAAATGGATCTCTGGTTGTAAACGGCACGGTTCCAATTTTGTAAATGTATTTCTGTTTTACTTAAAAGAATAGTTCACCAAAAATGAAAATCATCTACTCACCCCCTTGCTGAGAAGAAGTCAGGTGTAGTTTTTTAACTACATTAACTACATACTTTTTCCAAACAACGGATTTCTATGGTAACCACAGACAAAATCGAATAAAAGTATCCCCAAAAAACATAATTCTGCATCCCGCTGCTTGGAGGATTTTGAAGGTTTATTGGGGATACGTTCATTTGGTTTTGTCTGTGATTACTGCAGAAATCTGACTTCTTAACAGCAAGGGGGTGAGTAGATGACGACTGAATTTTTATTTTTGTATTTAATTTATTTTTATTTTTGTATCTTATTTATGTTTTAGATTTTTGCATTTTTTTTAATGTTTAATTTAATTTTTTTTAAAGTGTAAATGCTGCTACCCAAATACTAATGGTGTACTGATACACCATTATACTGTACTAATGGTGTTTCCAAAATAAAAGTGTTAAAATGTTCAATATTGAGTATTGTTTTTACAGTTAATTCTAACTACTAAAGATAATTAATCTTTAAATTACATTCTCAATTTGTTCTCATATTTCTCAAATACGGCTCAGATATCATTCTCATATATAGCTTTAGTAAGACATTTAAGAGAAATAATCAAGACATGGAAGAGACAATGATAAGATCTCTTTTAGGGCTCAGATTTGTCTCATAAATGTCTCAGATTCAACTCATGTTATTCTCTTTAATTCTCCTTTAAAATAACGAAGACATAATTGAGATCAGGGGCAGACAATAATGAGATCTCTTCTGTTTACCCCACTTCTTAAGTATTGCTCAAATGGTTATCTCAACTCAACCTCTTTTGTCTTAGTGATGTCTTGTCTCTTTTTAGCTTATCTCTTGCTCCTAAGGGACCCTTAGGAGAAGTAAATCAGAAACAAATGATCACAGAATGATATGAATATGAGAAGCTCAAATTGATTTCAAGAGATGAGATTGAACCACAGATGAGCCAACACATTTTTCCTATGGGTAGTAATAATAGTAAAATTTGCACTTGAATCTCTTATGACTCAAATATTGATTGTATGCTGTTCTCAACCTCACATAAGTCACTTTGGATAAAAGCCAATTACTGAATATAAATGATTAGTACTAGGGCTGAACGATTAATTGCATTTGCGATAATATCGCAATATGACAAAACGCGATTTTCTAACCGCAAAGGCTGCGATTTGATTGGTCACGTGACTTGCGAGTGAACCGAGCGGAGCAAAGCAGGCAGGGAGAGATGCTGCGCTTTAACCTGCTGCACAATGGCCTCAGGCTTGTCAGAAGAGCGCACAGCTGAAAGTTGTTTTTGTTTTTTTAAATGTATTTTATTTATTAATCCGCACTTCCAGACCGTCGCCGGGGCTTCAGAGTAATGTGTCCGAGGAGAGTAACCCTCTCCCGGACACACACGCTAGCTTTTACCGCTGTTTTATTCCATCCGCACTTCCAGACCGTCACCGGGGCTTCAGAGTAATGTGTCCGATGAGAGTAGCCCTCTCCCGGACGCACACGCTAGCTTTTACCGCTGGTTTTTTATTTTTTTATTTTTTTTAATCCGCACTTCCAGACCGTCACCGGGGCTTCAGAGTAATGTGTCCGAGGAGAGTAGCCCTCTCCCGGACACACACGCTAGCTTTTACCGCTGTTTTATTTTCAACTTTCAGCATTATTTTTTTAATATTTATATCTGACTATATTTTATTCATTTATTTATAGACTGTCCTGTTAAGTTCAGACAGTGTTTAAGAAGTGCAGTCCACGTTTACATGTTTCATGAAACGTGAAAAGTTAGACATGTTGAAGAGGTAAAACCACAGATTTGTTTGCTTTATTGTTGTAATCTGCGCTTTAAATAAATCTGATATTGTTTATTATGAAACAGATTGATTTATTGCTTGTGTTTGTTGAAAAATACATGAGAAGAGGACCTTGAAAAAATAATCGCATATTAAATCGCAATCGCAATATTGAGGGGGAAAAAATCGCAATTAGATTATTTTCCAAAATCGTTCAGCCCTAATTAGTACACACACACACACACACACACCTAAATGCTAACCCGCTAATATATCCCCCTACCTATCTAAATGTTAAACATAAATTATTCAACCACAGTCATATAACCAGACATGTATAGTCTCAATGGGCCCCAATGTCATCTGTACAGCAGTCCCCTGGCTGGCTACGCTAAGCTGCTGCCATTTACCCTCTCTGGCTAGAACCTCTCCCCTCAGCTCACCAAGCCACAACAGATTATCCTGATTGGGAAGAGAAAGAGAAAGAGAGAGTGAGGGAGCGAAAGATAGTCATTCTGTTATTGATAATATTTTGTTATCCGTTATGCTTTGGCAATATGAATGTCAATGTAAATCAAAATTAATTGAATTGAGAGAAAGAACGTTCGGAGAGGGAAAGAGAAACAAGGGAAATGTAGCTAAAGCAAAAGTGCAATCAGGAAGTCGACATTCCCCTTCTACTTCTCATCGATCTGTGCACTACCAGGTTCCACGCCGTCATTGCAGACCCTGCCCCTTTATCTCTCAACCAATCAGGAACTTGTTTGTGTTCAAACAGGATAGTAGAACAGTATATATACACACACCTCTCAGGCATGCTCATATCTGCCGTTTTGTGATCTGTTGCAGTCACCATACTCTCCGTAACTAATGCAAGTATGTAAGATTTCGACTCTGATCCCTTTTGCTTGGAGTTAGCAAATTCTGCAGTCCTTTGATGCCCCACTAACAACGTTCTTCAACTTACTACCTTTCCACCCTACTCGTGCATCTACCCAACGCTCCCCCTATCTCTTATTCCTTAACCTCGGCTGTCTCTGCTCCACTTTCCGGGAGGCCTTCCATTCTACAAGATGCTAAAGCTAAAATATTAAAAGGTAAAGACATTAATTGGTCACATAATCCTGCCGTCACCGGAATGTGATAAGACCATCGCTGCTGGTGAGACCATTACTGCCATTTTTAAATCCTCTGATTAACCAGGTGTGACCCAGGTGACGTAATGGGTTACTAACAAAGAAAAGTTATAATGAACATCTGTTTCTGTTTCATTTGAACGTTCCTTAAGCTCCAGCAGTTGTAACCTATGGTCCTACTCTAGAGTAGCCTGGCTCCGCCCGCCTACGTACTTCCGCTCAATTTTCATTTCACTTCAGTACTAAGGTCTGGCGGTGCTGTATGTTAGAACGATTTCTTTTCCCTCAAATGTGCCTTCCAATCAGCGAACAGGAGGCGCGGCCTGAGAACAGTGACGTAGAGGTTGTGCGCGAATTTCAGTTATTGAGCGGAAGTACGGAGGCGGGTGGAGGCTAATGCTAATGCTCACTGCATCTGCCGTTTGTATACTGCACGCAACGTGGTTTCTGGCGCATGAAATACGTCACGACCAAACGTTAGCGATTGGTTAAGGCAGATCCAGAGTGGCACTGGGCAGAGCCAATAGGTTTTAAACTTCAACAGCACCCGCCTTCAAGTGAGACATCGTTTGTCTCTACAGCACTGCTAGACCTTTAGTATGAATGAAATGAATACGAAGGTCTAGTTAGGACTAGGCTAACTCTAGAGTATAGTTCTAATTTAAAAAAAAGAAGGTAATCCTTATATATCATAGGTGCTACACAGTGATCCATCAATTGGCGAGTTTCTAGTAGCTTTCAGCATCTACAGGGATGTTCAGCTCAGCCAAAGAGGAGGCAGGGATTTGACTGGTACCTTACACTCATAAGTGAATTAAATCTTAAGTAGGGATGTTAACAATTAAGCGACAATATAATTTTTGACCGAATAACATCAGTTAAACGGTTAAAGAAAAAAACAAAAGAAAAATGTGTTTTATTAATATAAATTATATATATATATATATATATTAGGGCTGTCAAACGATTAATTTTTTTACACTGATTAATCGCATAGTATTGGCGAGTTAACTCACGCAGTTTTTAAATTCTATTTTAAATCCACTCCCATTGAAGTTAAATGAGATAATCAAATGGAATGACACATTGTCATTCATACCAAATAAGGAGAACTCCGGTGTAAACTGGTTCTGGGATGTTTAGTATGAGAACCAGTTCCAAGGTTCCATGGAGAGCAACAAAAAGCCGATACGACGCAAAGCTAAGTTAGCTGTTTTTAGCCGATTCTACCAAACTGCTATACTGTACGTTTGAGTGCTACGGGCATCTCACCTGGTAAAAAATAAATCGCTTTTTTAAAGCACTTACAAGGCTAGAAATAGCCTGACACTTCTTTGGTAGTATAATGAGGATCTTAACATATAAAACGAGGCATTGACAACTTCATAAGTGTACAGATAGTTTATTAAAAAGCAACACACCGCCGCCGAACGGCGCGCATCAAAACAGCCACCCCTATTATTTTCTATGTACACCCCCACACCGGTGGCGGCAGGTGCGCGTCGTCGCGCCGCCCCGCTACACTTCACGCCACTGTCCTATTTCACAGCGTCGCCGTGCGTCAAGTGCCGCCGAAAAGGCGCTTTTTTCTTTTCTTCTGCTCCGGAGATGACTATATTCCTGGTGACACGCCACAGCGTGACGCTTACTATGTGTGCTAGGGGCGGCATACCTCACGCGTCAGACGCGCCGCTGCAGTGGTGTGTTTTGGACTTGATAAGTCGATTGACGAACACAGAGCTCGCGTGCGATCACGCGAGTGCGTTAATGCGCCATTTTTTCTTAATCGAATTAAAATAACATTGCGTTAACGCGTTATCACGCTAATTGTGACAGTCCTAATATATATATATATATATAAATTAAATAATCCTCACGTTCTGTTGTCATTTTTAGCTGAAGTTGCACATGAAAAAATAAAGGGCTGGCCCCAATTATTCAAATAATCGAAGTATCCTTCATTAGTTTTGTATTCGAACATAACTAAAATTTCCGGTTGTAGTTTAGTACACCGTTATCATTTGTTCACGTTTTTCGTCCTTTGAGAGTGCCGTTACCTTTAATCAGCGAGTTTGTCAGTAATGACATAATGTTAAGACGCTCTGTTATCTTTCAGCCATATACATCCACGCTTTTAGCAAGTAGCAGCTTCGACTTTTTTCCTCTCAACTGAGATTATGTTTCTCGCGTGGTAATCCCCACACTCACTAGTACATTGTACCACTTTTGTTGTCACTGGGAGCACGTTAAACTAACCGATAGCCTTTTAGCCTGCTATATGCTAATCAGAACCAAGTGCTTTCATATCATTAGTTAGTTGCAATAAAAGCCGAAGTAATAATCTGTTTTATTTAATAATGCTGGGGGCACATGCTCACACCGGCTTCACAGCCAGTCGACATAGCAAAACTCGGACATTAACAGGTTTAGTTGTTTAACTATTTGAATATACCTTCGGAAATGTAACGATTATCGGAAGCTTGAAATGTGAAAGTACGCATTCAGGCCAGCCCTCCACCAATTAAAAAAACATTTGTTATTTCTTATGGGTCACAGACATTTGTCAATTTTTTTTTGTCCAGTATCAATATCACCACGCTTTTTCTAGCAAGGCCGCCACATTTCTCAGGCCACCACCCACCTTGACTGGTCCGTCTTGGACCTGGAGCTGTTGGTGATGCAAATAGGCAGCTGCCAAGCAGTATCATGTTCAACTTGCGGGAATGTGGGCCACAATTCCACTTTATGCCCATGTCTACCATTCATCCCTGGATCACAAGCTCATTAATTTCAATCAACTCCGCCAGATATCAAACAACTTCTCCCACCCACAGCCAATTGCTGGGGCCGGCCGGTGATTCAATCTCAGTGTAAATTTGCAAACATTGTAAATAATTTCAATGAAAATGTGTGCACCTACCTACCCCGAATGCATTTTTCTTTACATCTGTAAGCACCTGCAAGGAGGCCCATCCGAGATACGCCCCTGCCGCCTGAATCCATACAGGAACTGGTGCATTCAGGAACTAATGAAACATCATCCAGCCACGCCAATCGATGTCCAAGCCTTAGCATCAGAACTCCCATACCACCCTGACCCAGTGTTTGTTGATCACCTAATTTCAGGGATTTCTCAAGGGTTTTGTGTTTCAAATAACCTCCAGACAGCCATTTCAGATCCGGAGACAGTTCTTCAACTTATTCACAAAGAATTAAAAACAGGTATTCAATTGGTCCGTTTGATTCCCCACAGTTGATTTTCGACCTCTCCACCCTACATTCAGGCCCTGTGGCAAGCATCAATAGCCTATTCCTCCATAACCCTTTTCCCTTCATTAAATGGTAGACAATGCCATCAAAGCTCATCAAACTAGCAGGCCAGCGAGCTTTGCTTTGAAAAGCCGATATCACAGCAGTTTTTAAAATAGTGCCAATTCACCTGTCCCAGTGGCATCTGTTCGGGATCAAATGGGACTCTGTGTTCTACTTCTCAGTCCTGCTTCATCTGCAAGATGACTTCACAGATTCCCCTCACAACCATGCAGGGTCGTCGCTGGCCAAGTTAAAGGGCACATTCAGTTGACTGGGCATCCCATTATCTGAAGAGAAACCCATCCATCCATCCATTTTCTTCCGCTTATCCGGGGTCGGGTCGCGGGGGCAGCAGCCTAAGCAGGGAAGCCCAGACTTCCCTTTCCCCAGCTACTTCGGCCAGCTCTTCCTGGGGGATCCCGAGGCGTTCCCAGGCCAGCCGAGAGACATAGTCTCTCCAGCGTGTCCTGGGTCTTCCCCGGGGTCTCCTACCAGTGGGACGTGCCCTGAACACCTCACCAGGGAGGCGTCCGGGAGGCATCCTAACTAGATGCCCGAGCCACCTCATCTGGCTCCTCTCAACGCGGAGGAGTAGCGGGTCTACTCCGAGCTCCTCCCGGATGACCGAGCTTCTCACCCTATCTCTAAGGGAGAGCCCAGCCACCCTGCGGAGGAAGCTCATTTCGGCCGCTTGTACTCGCGATCTCGTTCTTTCGGTCATTACCCAAAGCTCATGACCATAGGTGAGGGCAGGAACGTAGATCGACTGGTAAATCGAGAGCTTCGCCTTTCAGCTCAGCTCCCTCTTCACCACGACGGATCCGTGCAGAGTCCGCATTACTGCGGACGCCGCACCGATCCGCCTGTCGATCTCCCGCTCCATCCTCCCCTCACTCGTGAACAAGACCCCGAGGTACTTGAACTCCTCCACTTGGGGCAGGATCTCATCCCCGACCCGGAGGGTGCACTCCACCCTTTTCCGGTTGAGGACCATGGACTCGGACTTGGAGGTGCTGATTCTCATCCCGACCGCTTCACACTCGGCTGCGAACCTGTCCAGCGAGAGTTGGAGGTCACGGTCTGATGAAGCCATCAGGACCACATCATCCGCAAAAAGCAGAGACCCAATCCTGAGGTCACCAAACCGGACCCCCTCAACGCCCTGGCTGTGCCTAGAAATCCTGTCCATAAAAATTATGAACAGGATTGGTGACAAAGGGCAGCCCTGGCGGAGTCCAACCCTCACTGGAAACAAGTCCGACTTATTACCGGCAATGCGGACCAAGCTCTGACACCGGTCATACAGGGAACGGACAGCCCGTATTAGGGGGTCCGATACCCCATACTCCCGGAGAACCCCCCACAGGACTCCCCGAGGGACACGGTCGAATGCCTTCTCCAAGTCCACAAAGCACATGTGGACTGGTTGGGCAAACTCCCATGCACCCTCAAGGATCCTGCAGAGGGTGTAGAGCTGGTCCACTGTTCCACGGCCTGGACGAAAACCACATTGCTCCTCCTGGATCCGAGGTTCGACTATCCGACGGACCCTCCTCTCCAGCACCCCTGAATAGACCTTACCAGGGAGGCTGAGGAGTGTGATCCCCCTATAGTTGGAACACACCCTCCGGTCCCCCTTCTTAAAAAGAGGGACCACCACCCCAGTCTGCCAATCCAGGGGCACTGCCCCCGATGTCCACGCGATGCTGCAGAGTCGTGTCAACCAAGACAGCCCCACAACATCCAGGGCCTTAAGGAACTCCGGGCGGACCTCATCCACCCCCGGGGCCCTGCCACCGAGGAGCTTCTTGACCACCTCGGCAACCTCAGCCCCAGAGATAGGAGGGCCCACACCCGAGTCCCCAAGCCCTGCTTCCTTACCGGAAGGCGTGTCGGTGGGATTGAGGAGGTCTTCGAAGTATTCCTTCCACCGATCCACAACGTCCCGAGTCGAGGTCAGCAGCGCACCGTCTCCACCATACACAGTGTTGACGATGCACTGCTTCCCCCTCCTGAGACGCCGGATGGTGGTCCAGAACCTCTTCGAAGCCGTCCGGAAGTCGTTCTCCATGGCCTCACCGAACTCCTCCCATGTCCGGGTTTTTGCCTCGGTAACCGCCACAGCTGCGCTCCGCTTGGCCTGCCGGTACCTGCCTGCTGCCTCCGGAGTCCCACAGGCCAAAAAGGTCCTATAGGACTCCTTCTTCAGTTTGACGGCATCCCTCACCGCCGGTGTCCACCAGCGGGTTCGGGGATTGCCGCCACGGCAGGCACCGACCACCTTGCGGCCACAGCTCTGGTCGGCCGCCTTAACAATGGAGGCGTGGAACATGGCCCACTCGGACTCAATGTCCCCCGCCTCCCCCGGTACATGGTCAAAGCTCTCCCGGAGGTGGGAGTTGAAGCTCTCTCTGACAGGAGACTCTGCCAGACGTTCCCAGCAGACCCTCACGATACGTTTGGGTCTGCCAGGTCTGACCGGCATTCTCCCCCACCATCGCAGCCAACTCACCACCAGGTGGTGATCAGTTGACAGCTCCGCCCCTCTCTTCGCCCGAGTGTCCAAGACATGCGGCCGCAAGTCCGACGACACGACTACAAAGTCGATCATCGAACTGCGGCCTAGGGTGTCCTGGTGCCAAGTGCACATATGGACACCCTTATGCTTGAACATGGTGTTCGTTATGGACAATCTGTGACGAGCACAGAAGTCCAATAACTGAACACCACTCGGGTTCAGATCGGGGGGGCCGTTCCTCCCAATCACACCCCTCCAGGTCTCACTGTCGCTGCCAACGTGAGCGTTGAAGTCCCCCAGCAGAACGAGGGAATCCCCAGAGGGAGCACTTTCCAGCACCCCCTCCAAGGAGTCCAAAAAGGGTGGATACTCTGAACTGCTGTTTGGACCATAGGCACAAACAACAGTCAGGATCCGTCCCCCCACCCGAAGGCGGAGGGAGGCTACCCTCTCGTCTACCTGAAGAGAAACCCACCGGCCCATCCACAATTATTAAATTCCTAGGAATCATGCTGGACAGTGTCAACATGAAAGCTTCGCTCCCCATAGACAAACTCAAGCACATCCGCAATATTACTCATGTCATTCCTGCCAGCAACTCAGATCACTAAATGGCAAACGTTATCCTTGCTAGGTCATTTCATTTTCTCGATGAGGGTTATTCTGGCCGTTCATTTATATCCAGGCTGCTTGACCTAGCATTCTCTGTACCAAACCTGCACGACCCGGTCTCCCTAGATGATGGCTGCCGCTCCGACCTAAACTTCTGGTCACGCCTCCTAGCCCATTGGAACGGCATTTTGTTCTTCCATGAACAGATTGTGCAGTCCTCAGACTTCATTCAACTTTTTACAGATGCTGCTCCATCTGTGGGTTTTGGGGGAAGGGGTACTACCAAGGATAATGGTTTGCATGCAGCTGGCCTCCACAAATGTCCAGCTTAGAACAGTCTTCTGCACTGTTTGAAATATATTCTTTGGTGGCTGCATGCCATGTCTAGGGACATTCATGGCAGAGGAAGCACATGCGATGAAGTTGGCATCATCAATAAATGCCGCTCCCCCTCTAAAAGACATATCGCCTTTGCATTATGTGGCTGGCGGTCTCTTCACGTCGCATGGCATCACAATGTAGTAACTGGCTTATTTCAATTCACAGATCTTCAGGAGTCTCTGCCCAGATGCTAGCGTCACCTCCATAGCCGTCCCTCCATTCTCGGCCCTAACTCTCTATTAAAAGAGAAACCCTTGGTCGGACTTCTAGCGTCCGCTTAAAGGGACATGAGAAAGTCGCCAACAGAGTCAACCCTGAAGTCTTTGTGGAAAACTTTTGCCATATTCTGCCTATCCGTTAGCATGCCCCTAAAACCAGTTGCAATTACCACTGTCTGCGCTTTCATATCTTATTGTGGAGATAAGACGTAATTTTCAAGCCTCCCTATGTTCAAAGCTTGGTCGCTGGCATTCAATGCAAGATGAGAAACAAAGAAAGGTGTATCTAAAATGTCTCCCCATTACGATTACCATGCTGCATAAAATGGTAACAGCGCTGCAACAAAGCATAGTCTGTCCTTATATAGACACTCTCCTTGAGAGCATCTATTTACTTGCTTTCTATGGGTTATTCTATCGGAAATGACTACCCACTCTTTCCGTCTCCCATAGCTGGGAATTCTCCCATAGCTGGGAATTCTCCCTAAGTCATTGCTGGCTTTCCTGTCTCCACTAGGGCTGCCACTAACGATTATTTTTCTATCGATGAATCCATCGATTAATCGATTCATCTAAACAATACATTTTAATCCAAAAATTGATTAAATTCATTCAGATGGCTTTGCCTTTGACTGAGAACAAGGGATACATAAAGGAGAAAAACAAATGCATCATAATTTAACATGTAGCACTTATAGTAAGATATAGTAATATTCCCCATGTTCCTTTACCTTATAAAAAACTTTAATTATATTAAACACAATTATTCAAATATATATATGACATTCCTTGCAAAAAGACATGCTTAACATAATGGCAGAAATAAAAAATAGATGAGGTATACATCCCAAGTCCAACACGCACACACTGTCAATCAACGTAGAATAAGCCCAGATTCTACAATTAACATGTTCTAATCAACACTCATTCATTGAAAAACCTAAGATAGCAGGCAAATGAGATGATTATCACTTTAATAATGAGCGTATGTAGCAGCCACAATGGCAAAAGCTCTCCCTTCTAATAATAATGCGTTGGTAATTTGTTTTATGAACATAAATAGATTTATTAAGGGGCCGATCACACAGAATCACGTCCTCGCTTCTGTTGACGAGCGGGGCTGCTCTGCACCCAGCGCCCAAAGTTGAAATACTTCCACTTTTATGCGGGTCAAATAACGCAAGGCGCCTCAAAAGAAAGCAGCTCAGTACAGGCGCGCTTGTACCATAGAAAAACAATAGTAAAGTGGGCGCGTTTTTAAAAATGCTCTGTGATCTGCCCACAGTGTTTTTGCCTTTTTGGCGGTCCACCTTCCAGGATAGCACCTGTGTGCTTTCTTTTAAGGTGTTTCTTGCATGGCGGTAGTGCTGCTGTGAAATGCCATAGTAATTTTGCACAGTGAACAAACGGCTGTATTGTTGTCTGCTAATTTCAAGTATTCCCATACTTTTAAAGCTTTCAGTCTGTGGAAATACGTAACTTCTTTGATAGCAGACTGCTGCAGCCGCAATGTTTTTTTTAAAATCTGTAGGTGTTGACAGGAGCCAAACAATGACAGGAGCCGAAAGTGACTGATAGCAATTAGGTAGTGATATTGAGTAGGGATGTCCCGATCCCGATCCCCGGATCGGGCCCGATACAGAGTTTTTAAGGTCAATCGGGATCGGCCGATCTAATTCAATTTCATGGCCGATCCATATTTTATATTATATATATTCCATTGTTACGTTTGTTTGTCGCTGTTGTCCTATACACGAATCCGGCGAAACTACCGGAAGTAAGCGGGCGCCATAACTACTTTTATAATGTCGAGTGGGAAAACATGTTCCGTTTTCAATTGTTTCAATAGCAGCAATAACACTTCCAGTTGGAAGAAAAAACAATGTGTGATACACAAAATACCCCAGGGTAGCCCTCTTGGACACACACGCTAGCTTTTACCAAGCTTCTTTTTTTTTAATCCGCACTTCCAGACCGTCACCGGGGCTTCAGAGTAATGTGTCCGATGAGAGCAGCCCTCTCCCGGACACACACGCTAGCTTTTACCGCTGTTTTTTTTTAAATTATTATTTATTAATCCGCACTTCCAGACCATCACCGGTGCTTCAAAGTAATGTGTCCGAGGAGAGTAGCCCTCTCCCGGACACACACGCTAGCTTTTACCGCTGTTTTGTTTTTTTAAATCCGCACTTCCAGACCGTCACCGGGGCTTCAGAGTAATGTGTCCGAGGAGAGGAGCCCTCTCCCGGACACACACGCTAGCTTTTACCGCTGTTTATTTTATTTTTTTAATCCACACTTCCAGACTCTGTGACCGGGGCTTCAGAGTAATGTGTCCGCGCTATGGAATGCCATTCCGTCATTACATCGCTGAAAAAGGCATCTATTTCTTATTCTATTTCTTAATGTACAGGAAATTAAATGTTGTTTGCCAACACAAAAAGTGATATCGGAAATCTGTATCGGAAAACCAGTATCGGGAAATATCGGGATCAGATCGGGAGCAATATGAAAATATCGGAATCGGATCGGGAGCTAAAAAATGAGATCGGGACATCCCTAATATTGAGGTAACATTTATTATAACGAATTGACTTGTACAAATAGCGTTTTAGAAAAAAATTAAAAGTAATACATTTTTTTTTTAAAACCTGTCCATTAAAAATATTGACGAATCACGGCAGCCCTATTGTGCACTAACTACTACTATGCTGATAAAAAAAACAACTAATTTTGAACTTATTCAAAACTATTAATCTTTCTTTCTGATTTCTATCATTACTGAAAAGTTGAAACTTCGTTTCTATATGAACGAAGTTTCAACTTTTTTTGAATTTTGTTTGTGCAGCACTTTTTGTAGTTGCTCCAATATTAATTGCAGGCTTTTTCATTGTTCTCAGCCTCACCTGGAAGTCGCTTTGGCTGCTAAACCTCACCCCACCACCCTCCTCTTACACATCTGTGTAAGAGGACAGGGTATAGCAAGATCCCATTGTGCAAGTGCATTGTCTGAGGAGGGGCTACAGTACATGTGAGATAGCCTGGTTCTGCAAACAGAAGACACAGAGGCTAAACACTCACACACACACCTCTTTTTTTCTTCACTATAAAAGCATCCTTGACATGCGTAACTATGTCCATCTTGAATTCCAACCTGTGTTAATACTGCACGAAATGAAGGCCCTACGATAATGTAGGCCTTTTGGCAATTGGTTGAGTCAAAACGTTTTGCATCAAACACAGATTAACTTCTGACCTGGGAAACCGAAGAACTCAGACAGGATGTTTGTATATAGAGAACACTTGAGACAGAAAAAAAAGTTATCCATTTAAAGTGTTTATAGCTTACTGAGTCAGGGGACGAAACTCCTCCATCTTCCAACAGTGGTTCAAAAGAGCTTCAAATGCTGCATTGCATTTCAGCGCCCAGACCAAAGAGTGACACCTAGTGGTCACTTGTGGGATCCTCCCACACTGCAGCTTTGGAGCTGAGCAGGTTCCTGTGATTTTTCATGACTCACAATTTGTATCATTTGAATGGCGCGGCCTCTCGCCGGGGTGAGACTGCTTAAAGATGTAAGAGGACCATTTTATGGTCGAATCATTCCTTCTCTAACAGGTTTTTTTTCGTCCATCTCCATTGCAGCCTTTCCGTGATTTAACCCTTATCTCAAAATGCTTCTTCCTCTTGCCTGCGTTTCCATCAGTGGCGTGCTGACGCAAGCGGCCGCCATTGATCTCGTCATTCACCGACCGCCTTCGCTGCTCAGACACATGAATCAGACGGGCAGCAGACTTCCACACTTTGATATATTCCTCGTCTTTCAGTCCAGCCTGCATTATTCAGGATCACTTACGAATGCTGCATCCAGGATTGGCTGGGATGGGAGAGGGAGGGCAGGGGAGGCAGAGGGAACTTGTTGCATACCAGATGAATACTCAAGATTGCTGGTGTTGGCTCGCTAAATGTATGTTGAACTTTGATGGGAAGGATGTATCACCAAATTGTGTATGGGGAGGGGGCTGGATAATGCAGAACAGGGGATGGGTTTGATCCCCCATGTCTGCAGCAAACCTGTGGGCTGTCTAACCACAACCTGCTCATTAATGACGTTGTGTATGTGTAATCACTGCAAGTGCCTTCTAAAATGAATAAATTGTCAAGTAAAGAGTAATGGATGGGTTTTCTTATAGAAGCAATACTCTCTTCACATTGGAAATGAAGTCTGCCAACGGTAATTCTTTCAGAGCACTCAAAAGTTACATTGGATAGATAAAAAAATAAATATGGCACTTCACTATATCAATGGTTTAGGGCATCAGAAACGGATGATGATTCGAGCTCTGTCTATAGCCCTGCATAGTGCACACTGTATACTGATTCTCAACAGACCCATGTTGATTCCCCTCCAGCATTTTGATGTCTGCTTATGAGCCCAATCACCATCAACATCACAGGACTCCATCCACCCCCATCCCCACCAAAACAACACACCTGCATCATACTCTTATCTGCCTCGGGTAGCGCCTGGGGCAGAACAATTTAATTTCAAGGCAGCGCGTTTGAGTGTGTGAATGTTAAAAATATCAAAATACAAAATTAAACAAAAACTCATATCATGCATATCAGTTTCAAAATGGTAGATGTTGCTTTAAGGGGGTGTTGTATTTAAAAGCGCAGTGTATATTTAGCTCTTAATTACGGTGTATATTTAGCTCTCACTTTCGGTTCTTCTTCCATCTATCTTTGGAAACAGAACGAGGAGGAACTGTGAAGCTTCAGAACCAGTACAGACACAAGGTCGTGTGGCAACTGACGTTCTACCAACAGATGTTTTTTTTTAACATGACACCTACAGCTTGCCAAACAGTACCAATAAATAATGTGAAATAGGGCTGTGCGATATGACGATATATTTTGTGTGACAAAAGAAAAACCTCTATCGTTTCATATTATGCTCCATCCATTATTTCGTTGTTGCAAATCACACTCTTTACTAGAGCCCGACCGATACCGATATAAATATTTGGTGATTTAAAAATCCGATATTCCGATATATCAGCCAATATACAGTATATATATTTAAAAAAGAAATTCCAGAAACGCGTAACAAAACATAAACAGATTTCCCTAACATTAGTTATATGTAGTTATTTATGAGTCCTCGCTAAAATAAGAGGATAATGCAGTGAACACACTTCACCGATGGGTCACACCGCGAGCGACATGAGCAGCAGGGGGCGCTGTGGCCGCTGGCTGCCATCGCCAGGGGGGCGGGGCTTCAAGCAGCACTGCAGACATCAAGTTCGGTTGCGCCCATTGCAATATCAAGTTTGTAGTAGGGCTATTCGGCAGGCCGGCGTGACAAGCATGTTCAAGTAACAATTTCCACGTTTCCCCTGTTTATTATTTAGTAATCAAAATAATATTTTCAAACAATACGTACAAAAAATACTGTCTATTTTGTGCATGGTAGCATAATTGGAATCAGAATCGCATTGTTGGCCTAGTTTCCACACACAAGGAACCTGGTTCTTTGCTCTCAGTCAGGACACAATACAACAAACAGAAATGGAGATAAAGCATTATAAAGTGCAAAACACACTGCCGCCGCAGCGCTGCGGCACATCTATGACACAAGTGCCGCCCCTAGCACACATAGGAAGCGTCGCGCTGCGGTGCGTCAACAGGAATGTAGTCGTCTCCGGAGCAGAAGAAAAAAAAAAGAAAAGAAAAAAGCGCTTTTTCGGCGGCACTTGATGCGCGGCGACGCTTTGAAATAGGACAGTGGCGTGAAGTGTAGCGGGTTGCTGCTTCGCGCCGACGCCGCTCATTTGCATAAAGTTAAACTAATTTCAACTCTCCTCGTCGCTCTGGACGCTGGCGTCGCGCTGCTCAGTGCCGCCGCGGGGCCGGCCGCTTTTGCTGCTCATGTCGCTCGTGGTCGTGGATAACTCGTTCGCTCTGCCGACTCTGGCTGGATCAGCTGGTTGTAGGGTTTGTGGTGTTATAACATGGTTGAAGGGTGTTTTCGTCCATTTTCTAAATATTCATTTATCGGCCACTATAAATGCCGATACCGATAGTTTGGAAAATGCCTAATATCGGCCAATAATATCGTCCCGCCGATATATCGGTCGGGCTCTACTCTTTACAGCAATATTTTTTGTCATTTGGATGACGCTTTATGTTCTTCCATACGGCACATGAAGGCAACACAACAAAACATGGAGGAGAGTGAACGTGACACAGAACGGGGTAATTCCGAGCAGGAGAAGGACTCTGACCAGCCAAGACAAAACGAGGAGCTTGTACCTAAAAGAGGGGTTACTTCTGTCGCATGGATGTGATTTGGGTATGAAAAGTCTGACACGGACCAGAAAACCGTACTTTGCAAAGTATGCCGCAGACCGGTCCCCACAACAGACTCAAACACCACTAACCTCTTTTACCACCATTTACCTTTTTATATTTATACATTAATATTTTATATTTTGTTACACGCTTAATTGAACATTTGCACAAAGGATCTAAATAAAAGAAAAATAATCAAATATGAGTAAGTTACCTTTATTTGTCGAGTATATAATTCAAAATGTAATATGAAATCGGCCTGTCCATGTGGTCATTTTATATAAACTATTCATTGAATTTACAGAAAATGTGCTATATCATGATATACATCGTTATCGGGATAATGAATGACCTATAATCGGGATATGAAATTTTGGTCATATCGCACAGCCCTAATGCGAAACTGAATTAGCCAGAAGCAAAAGAAGAAATGTTGCCATGATCATTGCAATCATTTGGTTTGGATTGTGTGCATCATACATATACACATCTATACACATGCTTTGAAAAACATGGAGGCATATTGAACCTATTCCAATTCTTAACTTGAAAAGAACATTTTAAATAAACTACGGAGTCAATATTAACTTGCTTGGTTTATTGTTCATTGAATCTAGCTAGCCTACGGTTAAAAGTTCTATAAGTTTGCGGTTTTCAAAGAGAAAGTCAATTCACAATCTTCTGTTGAAATCCCATGAAATCTCACTCACAGCTTTAAATGCAAGCGCTTTTAGTGCACGTTGACAGTTTTCTTTTATGAATAAAAAAGTTAACTTTCAAGAAAGTAACAATGTTATAGTAAACCTAACTTAAAGGAAAATGTAGTGCCACCTCATCTCTCCTTTTGGATTCTTACACTTCAAATCAAACGCTCTGATAACACCACAATTAGATGTACATTTAAAAAATAAAAGCGTATCTGGTAAACTAAGACGATATAGGACGTTCCAACCGAGTGGCTATTTCAATAGACCATAAACACAAATAAACATCTACCTACCTACAACAGCTCTGAACAATACAACCAGTTGCAATATCAATAATATTGCAATTGAATTACATAGAGTGTACAGACACCTACACATGCTGAGGTTGTTGAAAGATCTGTATGAGAATATTAGTGAAACACATGAGAAACTGCCACTATGTTTTATTTATCAAATACATTCTTGCATACTATGAACATTTAAGCCTTTATTTCATGCCCCATTTTTTATTTGTACTTTTCTCGTTCTCTCCATCCTCCCTCCTGCCTTCCTAGCATGCTATAGACTCTCTCCTTCCCCTTTTCCCTCCCTTCCTTCCTTTTGTACTGTCTCCACCCTATCCTCCCTCCCTTCATCCTAGCATTGGTACCATCTCTCTCCTTCCTTCCTTCCTTCCTTCCTTCCTTCCTTCCTTCCTTCCTTCCTTCCTTCCTATTCAAATCAAGTGCATCATCTTTTGAAATTAATTAATTTAAATGCTGGAATAGATTACAAATGCGAAATAAATATAGATATGTTCAAGTAGAAAATAAAGACATTACATTTTTCAGTACCACCATTTTGCAAAGTCGGAAGGTGGTCAGTTTTTCGTAATATTAATCATTACCGACTGGTTCTACAATTTATTTGACTAACTTTATTTTCCCCAGTAAACACGTCATCAGGCTTTGCTGCAGTAACGTGAGAAGACATAAGCGTTTATCGCCACCCCAATGCCTGGCATCACTAAGCTGCTGCTGGCGCAATGAGCCTGACAGGAAGTCAATCAACAGGAGGAAGGTCCTCCCTCCAAAAGAAGGAATGACCCCGAGGTAAGTTCTGGAGAGAGACCCCCCCCCCCCCCCCCCCCCCCCAATACGTTAGCGTCGGCAGTGGACTGCGGTTGGTCAGCCACCTTGAACCAATCGAGGGGGCTTATGACAGCGTCAGGGGAGGAGATACATTAGGCCCCGCTCCAACAGCTAATGAATGGAACTAATGGAAAAGGCTTTTCCCAGAGTTTGTGCCCATTAATATATGTATAAGGAAATAGATTGAGTTGTTTGTTTCCCTAGCACAGCCTGATGTTTTTTTGTGGGTTTTTTTCATCAATGCTTAGCGTTGTGGCACTGCAGCCCCCTTTGGCCCTGCTAGCATTAATTACTCAGTGGCATTGGCCCTTGAGCAACACAAGGGCAACCAGGCTTCGGGCTCTTACACTAGAGGATTAGAGATAGTTTGGGCATGAAAAATAAAAACACATTGTGAATGAATTATTAAAGGGAGCTTGAAAAAGAGATTGAAATATGAAAAAGAAAATGCACTGTGAATTGCATTTTTTATATATTTTTTTAAATGTTTTATTGTGTTGTATCACTGTTAAGCACTTTACAATATTGTATTAAATCTATTCATGGGACAACACTGAAGAAATGACACTTTGATACAATGTAAAGTAGTCAGTGTACAGCTTGTATAACAGTGTAAATGAACTGTCCCCTCAAAATAACTCAACACACAGCCATTAATGTCTAAACCGCTGGCACCAAAAGTGAGTACCCCCCTAAGTGAAAATGTCCAAATTGGGCCCAATTAGCCATTTTCCCTCTCCGGTGTCATGTAACTCGTTAGTGTTACAAGGGCTCAGGTGTGAATGTAGGTGTGTTTAATTTGGTGTTCTCGCTCTCACACTGGTCACTGGAAGTTCAACATGGCACCTCATGGCAAAGAACCTTCTGAGGATCTTGCTGAGCGTCATATCCAGAGGTTGTCTTTGGAAAATAGACGTAGGAGTGCTGCCAGCATTGCTGCAGAGGTTGAAGGGGTGGGGGGGGGGGGGTCAGCCTGTCAGTGCTCAGACCATACGCCGCACACTGCATCAAATTGGTCTGCATGGCTGTCATCCCAGAAAGAAGCCTCTTCTAAAAATGATGCACAAGAAAGCCCGCAAACAGTTTGCTGAAGACAAGCAGACTAAGGTCATGTATTACTGGAACCATGTCCTGTGGTCTGATGAGACAAAGGTCAACTTATTTGGTTCAGATGGTGTCAAGCGTGTGTAGCGGCAACCAGGTGAGGAGTACAAAGACAAGTGTGTCTTGCCTACAGTCAAGCATGGTGGTGGGGGCTGCATGAGTGCTGCTGGCACTGGGGAGCTACAGTTCATTGAGAGAACCATGAATGCCAACATGTACTGTGAAATACTGAAATACTGAAGCAGAGCATGATCCCCTCTCTTCGGAAACTGGGCCGCAGGGCAGTATTCCAGCATGATAACGACCCCAAACACACCTCCAAGACGACCACTGCCTTGCTAAAGAAGCTGAGGGTAAAGGTGATGGACTGGCCGAGCATGTCTCCAGACCTAAACCCTATTGAGCATCTGTGGGGCATCCTAAAACGGAAGGTGGAAGAGCGCAATGTCTCTAACATCCATCAGCTCCGTAATGTCGTCAAGGACGAGTGGAAGAGGATTCCAGTGGCAACCTGTGAAGCTCTGGTGAACTCCATGCCCAAGAGGGTTAAGGCAGTGCTGGAAAATAATGGTGGCCACACAAAATATTGACACTTTGGGCACAATTTGGACATTTTCACATAGGGGTGTACTCACTTTTGTTGTCAGCAGCTTAGACATTAATGGCTTTGTGTTGAGTTTTTTGAAGGGACAGCAAATGTTCACTATTAATCAAGCTGTACACTGAATACTTTACATTGTATCAAAGTGTCATTTCTTCAATGTTGTCCCATGAAATTATATAATAAAATATTTGCAGAAATGTGAGGGGTGTACTCACTTTTGTGAGATACTCACAACGGTCTGTTAACCCTGCGTGTGTTGCTGTGGAGGAAATATCAATTATTTTGATGTAATCTCTATTGGGGATTAGCCCCCCATACATACATATAAAACGGCGATCAAGAATGCCACCGAAAAAAAGTCCAACACCGGAGGAGTTCGAGGAAATAAAAACTTCTCTCGACTTCTTAATCGAGGATGTGACTGCTGTCAGAGTGCAGCAGAAGCAACTTACGCGCTCGTATGCGCGTGCGGTGGCCGCGGACAACAGGGAGCCCAGCGAGCAGGAGACGCGCTCAGTGGAGCAACAGTTAGCGTCCTACCTCCAAAGCAAGGGGATAGAGATGGACCTGGAGCACATCGAGGCGTGTCATCCACTGCCCACGAGGAACGATAGACCACCAGCCGTGATATTGAAATTTGTCAACCGGAAAAACAAGATGGCACTAATGAAGCAAGGACGCAAATTGAAAGGGACGGACGTTTTCATGAATGATCACTTAACCAAAAAAAATGCTGACATGGCAAAAAAGGCAAGACAACTCAAAAAGCAATGCAAGATCCAACAAACCTGGGTAACAAGCTGCAAAAATATTCATCAAACTGAACGGGACTGAAGCAAAAGTGTTGGTGTTGAGGAATATTGATGAACTCGACAACTACTGATAGCTTGAATCAACAGAATCAAGGTAACATAACTATACACCCAACATGCACAACTCACCTAACACACAGACTACACCAATGAACAACGATGACATGGACGTGCTACAGAGAACTCTCTACCATAAACAGATGGAACTGGAAACGTTTGAATACAAGGAACACAACACAATGGATCTTAATACAGAAACAGATCCTGATAATAACTTTCCCTCTTCAATCATCAATAACTGTCATTATTTTACACAAGAGCAATATGAAAATAGTATCAAATCAGTGGGTAAACTGTCAATAATACACTTTAATAGCATAAGTATGTATAGAAACTTAAATTCCATCAAAGAGTATTTACAACAATTCACTCAACCATTTAGTATCATTGCTATCACAGAAACTTGGTTCAACATTGATAAAGGTATTGATTTTTGTCTTGATGATTATGAATTAAGCTATATTAATAGAGAAAGGAAAACAGGGGGTGGAGTTGCTCTATATATTCACAAATCAATCAAATGTATGGTCTTAACAGATATGACATGTGCAATAGATGGAACAATGGAATGTTTGACTGTAGAAATTAATAATGGAAAGAAGAAAAATATAATTATAAGTTGTGTATATTGATCACCTGGTTCAAATATAGAATGCTTTAGTGAATGGATGGATAAACTGTTTTCCACTGTAAAGAAAAAAACATTATTTATCTGTGGTGATTTCAATATTGATCTATTAAATCCAACTAAACTGAAAATCATAGATGACTTCTTGGACCCAATGTATAGCATGTCCCTTTATCCAACTATAACCAAACCAAGCAGAATAACATCACACAGTGCCACAATTATCGATAACATCTATACTAACATCATGGGACGTTTAACCACCAGTGGCCTGTTTATATGTGACATCACTGATCATTTACCTGTGTTTATTTTGTTTGACTGTGATGTAAAGAAAACTAAAAAGGACATGAAAGTTATCCATAAACGCATAAGAACTGAAGAAACTATCAACGCACTGTCTGCTGCTCTAGGATTGGAGTACAGTCTATAGAGAATCTGATGTGGACAGTGCGTATGGTCATTTTTTAGATATATTCATTTCTCTGTATAATACACACTGCCCTGCTGAAGAACGCTGTATAAAGACAAACAAAACTAAAAGTCCTTGGCTTACCAAAGGAATATTAAATGATTGTAAGAAGAAAAATAATCTCTACAAAGTGTTCATTTAGTTAAAAACTAAAGAAGCAGAACAAAGATATAAGATCTATAGAAATAAACTAACGGATATAATAAGAACTAGCAAAAAGCTATATTATAGAATATTATATGAAAATAAAAATAATACAAAAGGAACTTGGGATATATTGAACAACTTAATTAAACAAGGATCAACCAAGGCAACATATCCTGACTATTTCAGTGACACAAACGGTGTTAATCATGACATGGATAATATAGTTAACAGCTTTAATAGTTTTTTTGTAAATGTTGGCCCAGAGTTGGCTGGTGAAATTCCGGACCTGGGATTTGACCAATGCAATTCAAATATTAAAAGGAACCCTCATTCAATTTTTCTCTCAGCAACAAACGAGCAGGAGGTAATAAACATTGTTCTAAAATGCTAAAGTAATCTATCCACGACTGTCACGATATTGATATGACAATTGTTAAAAAAGTTATAAATAACATTGCAAAACCTCTAACCCATATCTGTAACTTATCATTCCAATCTGGTCGTTTCCCAAATAAAATGAAAATTGCAAAAGTAATCCCATTATACAAAAATGAGAGTAAGCACAGTTATACAAATTACAGACCAATATCCCTACTACCGCAATTCTCCAAAGTCTTAGAAAAACTCTCCCGACTAGAAAAGTTTCTTGACAAACACCAGATAATTAATCATGGTCAATACGATTTTTAGAACAAAAACAACCACCTCTATGGCAATAATTGATGCAATAGAGGAAATCACCAATGCACTGGACCAAAAAAAACATGCTGTTGGAATTTTTATCGACTTAAAAAAAGCTTTCGATACAATCAATCACTCTATCCTACTCAACAAACTTAAACTATATGGTATAAGGGGAGTTGCCGGGGAGTGGTTAAGAAGCTACTTAACAGGACGGGTACAATATGTTAAAATGGGACTGTATTTATCAAAAACTCTTGGCATTTCTTGTGGTGTCCCCCAGGGGTCCGTTTTGGGACCAACACTGTTCAATGTTTATATTAATGACATATCTGGTGTATCGCAACTGCTAAAACTAATACTATTTGCAGATGACACCAACATATTCTTTAGTAGTAATAATTATAATGACCTTGTGAACACGGTAAATGAGGAATTAAATAAACTTAAGAAATGGATGGACACTAATAAATTATCATTAAATTTAAATAAGACTAAGGCAATGATGTTCAGGAATTCTAAAACCAATCCAAAACTACAGATAATGATTGGAGGTGTCCACATCGAAAATGTAGATGAGAATAAATTCTTAGGAGTTATAATGGATCGTAAATGATCATGGAAAGCCCATGTCAGACACATAAAAACAAAAATCTCCAAAAGCCTTTCAATCATAAATAAAGTGAAACCATTCCTTGATGGAAATGCACTCCGTACTTTATACTGCTCCTTGGTACTTCCATATTTCACGTATTGTGTTGAAGTGTGGGGGAACAGTTATCAATGCACAATCAAACCGCTAGTTACATTACAGAAACAAGCAGTGCGGATCATTCACAAGGTTGGGTTTCTAGAACACACTCACAATCTGTTTATTCAGTCAAAACTATTAAAAATCCATGACCTTGCAAAAATATTATACATCAATAATTTCATTCAAAGCATTCAACAAACTACTGCCAAGTAACATACAATAGTGGTGGATTTCATGATTCGTTTGCGCGAATCAGTTTGCGTCGTTCAGTTCGCCACAAAGAGTCGTTCGTTCGTTCGTTCAGTCGTGTTTCCGGTAGCAGGTGAATCATTCACTGAGTCGTTCAGACTCAGCTCCTCCCTCCGTCCCTCGTTCTTATTCGCGAATCGCAAACGACTCGGCTGTCATTCGCGAACGGCGAATGACAGCCAAGTCGTTCAGACTCGACTGTCATTCGCGAATGGCGAATGCCAGCCGAGTCGGTCAGACTCAGCTCCTCCCTCGTTCACAACATTCAAACGAATCACGAATGCAGCTGAGTCGGTCTCGGTCAGACTCCCTCGTTCTCATTTACTAACTAATCACGAAATCACGATTCACAATCGTGCAATGGTGCAAATGGTTATCAATCAACACAACATTAACTAAGTTCCTTTCAGCTGAGGAGCGCTTCGTGTTCGGAATCGGGATATTGTTGCCTGGGCCCCGCACGTCAGCTCGAGCTCACTTTATCCTGAAAGGTGGGAGGAGGGGGGTTGATGGTGTTAATAAATGTGTGAATAGCAAATACAACATTGTGTCTGTCTGGTTGAATATGTTAACATATGTATTTAATTTGAGTTCAACAGATTTATTTAATGTATGCATAATGACATGTCAGGATCAAAATGCCCCACTCCCCCCAATTCAAGGTAAAGTTAGACAAACCAAACGCAGCGGGATGTGTGTGTGTGTGGGGGGGGGGGGGCGTAGTAGATTATTGGATGTTTAATATATCAGCAAGATAATAGACTTGATTTAGCAATGATGATTTTAAAAGTTAATGATGTACAGTTGTGTTTATTCTGGGCATATTTTATTTACTATTGTGAAGATGGCCATTGGCCACCCCCACTCAAGATCAAGATCCACCAAGGTGGGGTCCCGGCCGGGTTGCGTGCAACGAGACAGATTGATGAGACATTCAAATATTTTATTAATCTGGCATGACACAGAAAATACAAAGACAGCATGCATTTACCATTTCACTGATATTTAAATGTAAAAGGCACGATTGGCTGGCTCTCGTGAGTCATGACGTCTCAGTCCTCGAGTCAATCACAGTCAGCGAACGACTCGCGAATCAACAGCGCGTCAGCGACTCAGCGAACGAGACGAACGACGACGAACGAGTCGAACGAGAACGGCGAATGAGGTCAGTTCGTTCACTTTAAAGAGTCGTTCGTTCGAACTGATTAGTTCGCGAACGAGCCATCACTAACATACAACATTTCTTCACAATTTGGGAGAGAACTCATAATTTGAGAGGATATGGAGATTTCATATTACCGAAAGTTCGAACCACTCGCAAAGGTTTTTGTGTGTCTGTATGTGGTGTAAAACTTTGGAACAGTCTGGATATCCAGCACAAGAAATGCCAAAACATCCACAGGTTTAAACTGTTATACAAACATATGGTCTGGTCACAGTATAAAGAGAGCAGATCTTAACACGATATTAAATCAATTTTCTGTCTTAAATGTTGGTGTGTGCTTGTTGCTTCTCACTTAGTTTGTATGTATTGTCCATTACCTTTCTGGTATTGTTGTTCTTACCATTGCTGGTATGTGCTTTTCTCTACCATTAGTGGTATTGTAGTTTTCTTACCATTGCAAAAATATTTGAACGTAGTTTTGTAGTAATTTTTCCGACATCTGATACACATTTTAGATTATTTTTATATGAATTTTTGCAAAGTAAAAATAGGTTTGTTCGCCAACGTTTAGTAGCTGGCCTGGGGGGGGGTGGAGTTCCCCAGCATTCAATAAGTTTTACAATAATGTCCACTCGCCAGTCGCCACTAACGTCCCAACAACAAAACTGAAAGTGACAGCATATATAGCAGCATACATCTGAACACATCTAATCACATCTGAACAGCAGTTTATGTAGTTTGAAATGTAGTTTAATTAGAAACATATTGGATATTCAACAGATATTCACGCTCTGAATTACAATGATCTGACATGGGGAACTCAAGACACGATCACCGGTTTGACTCCCATGTGTCTAGTGGTGTACACCTGCCGAGAAGACTAAGCTTCCAAGTAGCCATCAGGCAGCAGCACTCCTCTATAGAGCCATCGTTTGGTCAATACTGCTACACTACATGTGTCAAACACCAGGCCTGGGGGCAAAATCAGGCCCTCGGCCAAATTCTATCTGGCCTGCCCTGCACAATCATTGAATTTTCAATTAATTTTGGCCCGCATCTCTTAACCCCGTGATTTGTGGCACTACAAGTCCCAGCAAGCACTGCAAACATGTTCCTATAAGTGGGTGCTGCGTGCTGAATTGCTGCACTGCCCTCCCCGATGCCCACACGAAAGCATTGCTGTATCCAAGGATGCATACTTAGAATATCAGGACCAGTAACTGTTTCAGCAGCAGCATTTACTTTGCTTGGTGAGACCAACCTGCTGTGGCGCATTCAGTCGCAGACACATTTCCATCGGCAACTTTGTAAACTCAAGCAGCAACTAGAGAGGCAGCCATGTGCTTTCTTAAAAAATTGCCTTGTCTGGCACATTTTGTTATAAAAAGCTTCCAGATGGATCTTTCGAGAAAAGAAAGCTGTATGCACATAGCACCTGGTCGAAATTATAGTAGATTTGATTAAGTGGTTGGAGTCATGTCACACACTAATGTAAATATTGATATCTAGTTTATAAAAAGGTACTTATTCACTTTCCCTTCAAAGTTAAATAGCCATAGTTTTTTATTAAATAGGTTGAATTACTGTATCACTTCCTGTGCTTTTTTAAAATGTGTATACACACACACATATATATATATATATATATATATGACTTCCGCTTGCCGGAAAAGCCGGTAGCAGCGGTAGGAACTGACGGCGACAGCTATTGACTTGGCCTAGTTAGCCCTTTTTACTGTTGGCGTTTTATTTGATTTTAACATCTGAATGTTAGTGAGAAGAAAAGATGGATGAAAAAAAACAGAAAAAAAACCAGCGGTTAAAGCTAGCGAGTGAGTCCGGGAGAGGGCTACTCTCCTCGGACACATTAGTCTGAAGCCCCGGTGACGGTCTGGAAGTGTGGATTAATAAATAAAAACAAAACAGCGGTAAAAGCTAGCGTGTGTGTCCGGGAGAGGGCTACTCTCCTCGGACATATTACTCTGAAGCCACGGTGACGGTCTGGAAGTGCGGATTAAAAAAAAAAAACAGCGGTAAAAGCTAGCGTGTGTGTCCGGGAGAGGGCTACTCTCCTCAGACATATTACTCTGAAGCCCCGGTGACGGTCTGGAAGTGTGGATTAATAAATACATTTTTTTTTAAAAACAGCGGTAAAAGCTAGCGTGAGTCCGGGAGAGGGCTACTCTCCTCGGACACATTACTCTGAAGCCCCGGTGATGGTCTGGAAGTGTGGATTAATAAATACAATTTTTTTTAAAAACAGCAGTAAAAGCTAGCGTGTGTCTGGCAGAGGGCTACTCTCCTCGGACACATTACTCTGAAGCCTCGTTGACGGTCTGGAAGTGCGGATTAACAAATAAAATAATGTGAGCGCGGTACAGCGGACCTGAACCGGTTGTGATGAGACCTGTTTCGCAGAATGCGTTAGTATGTTGCGCATAACCCCTATTTTACTATTCAACGTAGAAACTTTGAAATAATTCCAAACCACCGCTACAGCTACAACTAGCGTCCCACTACACGGCCGCACATGCCCAGGCTTGTCATTGAGACGGCGCGGCGCATTTGATGATGTCATCAAACCACATCCTCACTTGAAACATAACAGATGTCTGAAATTATTTCAAAATCGATTTCGGTATCGTTTTTTTTAAAAACCGATACCGATATTTTCCAATATTGATTTTTTATGCCAATATCGGCCGATAATATCGGTGGGCCGATAATATCGGACATCCCCAATATATATATATATATATTAGTGATGGGCCGATATCGGCTGCGATAACGCAAGATTTTTATCGGCGATAATATTTTTATCGCCGATATTATCGCGAACCGAAATCCTCTGGTAGCACCCCCCCCCGCTCAACAATTCGGCAACTGAAGGCTCTGGTAGCAGCTCCCGTTCAACAAAAAGCTCCGGTAGCACCCCCCCCCCCCCCCCGCTCAACAATCGCGCAGACCCACTTTTAGTCATCATTTAGGTAATATAAGTCATTATTTAGGCAATATAAGTCATTATTTAGGTAGCAAACACATATTATGGACACCTTCGACATCATTCAAAGGAGCCACGTTAATCTAGATTAATTTCAAGATTAGTCTAGATTAAATATTTTAATCTATGCCCATCTCTAATATATATATATATATATATATACATACACACACACACACACACACATACATACACACACACATACATACACATACCAGACACATACACATACCAGAGGTTGCGCTAGACTTTTTCGTTGTCCATCATTTTGACTGACAGGGTCATAAAAATCCTGTCATAATCTATATTTACTAGGGATGTCCGATATTGGCTTTTTTACCGATAACCGATATTGTTCAACTCTTAATTTCCGATACCGATATCAACCGATACCGATACCGATAAATGCGGCCACGTGAAACCTCCGCTTTACACTCATTGCAAACCGCAATAGGCTTTATGCCGAGCGTCACGTGACCAAACCGGAAAACAGATCTCCTGACTTCCGCTTGCCGGAAAAGCCGGTAGCAGCGGTAGGAACTGACGGCAACAGCTATTGACTTGGCCTAGTTAGCCCTTTTACTGTTGCCGTTTTATTTGATTTTTTGTCACGACCCCACTGTTAGTTTTGAACCTGCTCTATGTCTAGGCAGGAGTCGAGACACATAAGTGCTAAAACCCACAGCTGGCAGGCAACTCGCTTCCGGCCACGTGGGCAGTGACTCACCTGGTTCCTGGCGAGCCTTTGTCCTTCCTGGATGTGTTGAGGGATAGCCCAAGCGTTTGGAGCAAACTGTAGCCTGTCCCGGTTGATTTATAGTTTGACATATAACATAGACAAACACTAGACAAACATACACGACCAAGGGGGTGGTCACGTCCTCCCTTTTGGAACCTAGTCCTGGTACCGTCCTTGTAGAAGGGGAAAAAAACCTTCACCTCTTTCAGAGGGTGTTTTGGGGAACAAGTGTGGCCACCATCTTGCATTCCCCAGGTGACCCGTATCAAGGCCAATCAAGGGAGCCACTCCCACAGTTACCAGGACAACCAGTTACCCACCAGCTTAACATTACCCAACAGCAGGATCGTGACATTCCTCCCCCCATAAACAAAACAAAAACACAACAGTTATTTATCTTTATTTTTTTTTTTCTACCCCTTTTTGTGTTTTTTTTTTCTAATCTTACATTTCATTTTCATATTTTCCTTAAAATCACTTCTAACCTAAATTAGAACTCAACCATTCCATTGAATATATGAGGATCTTGTAAACAACAAGCGAACCCTCTGCCAAATCCGGTAGACAACTTCACAGTCGTAACCAAGGTCTCATGCCCTAGAGAGAGCATCAGCAACGACGTTGTCCTTGCCAGCTATATGCTTCACCACCAGGTTGTAAGGCTGTAAAACGAGACCCCAGCGGAACACCCTGGCGTTAGCACTACGGAACCTGGCTAAGAAAGCTAGGGGATTATGGTCGGAATAAACCACCACCGCCTGCTCAACTCCGGCAATATAGACCTCAAAATGTCTAACTGCCAAGACTAGAGCCAAAGCTTCCTTCTCTATGGTAGAGTACACTCTTTGATGTGAGTCGAGTTTCTTTGAGAAGTACACCACCGGCCGTTCATAACCATCCTCTCCTGCCTGTAGAAGGACAGCTCCTATTCCGACATCACAGGCATCCACAGCGAGAGCGAATGGCCTCTCAAACTCTGGTGCTCTGAGAACAGGGGCACTAGACAAAAGGGTTTTAACCTGAGTCAATGCTACCCGACACCCATCTGTCCAGTCCCATTTCACATCCTTCCTCAATAAATTGGTAAGAGGGGCAGTCACTGCTGCAAAGTTAGGGACAAAACGGCGATAAAACCCACACATCCCCAAGATCCTTCTCAGCTGAGTGCTGGTGCGTGGTGTCGGAAAATCAGCAATGGCCTGAACCTTAGCCAACCGAGGCTGCACCACCCCACATCCAACCTGATGACCAAGGTATGTGACCGTACCTTTACCGAACTCACATTTTGACAGGTTGATTACGAGCCCCGCCCTGCTCTTCCCAGGTGTCACTGAACACTACCACGTCATCTAGATAGGTGACAGTGTTTCCGAGCCCTTGAGTGAGGGAGTTCATCAACCTTTGGAAGGTTGCTGGAGCATTCTTCATGCCAAAAGGCATCACCCTGAACTGATACAGCCCATCTGGGGTTACAAAAGCTGACACCTCCCTTGCCCTTTCTGTTAATGGTACCTGAAAGTAACCTTTCAGGAGGTCGATCTTAGTCACAAACCTCTTCTGCCCCACCTGATCAATGCAATCCTCTAACCGAGGAAGAGGGAACGCATCCCCTTTTGTGACACTGTTAACCCGTCTGAAGTCAACACAGAACCTATCCGCTCTGCCCTCTTGAGCAACAAGGACGACTGGGGAACTCCAGGCACTGTCTGAGGGCTCAATTACCCCGATGCGCACCATATAGTCTACCTCCTCCTGTACCACCACCTTCTTACATGGAGGTAGCCTGTATGGATGCTGTTTCACAGGGTCAGCCTTCCCTGTATCCACATCATGTACAGCCCTATGTGTGCTACCAGGAGTATCACTGACAAGTGAAGGGAAAAGGTCAATCAGTTGCACTACATCCCCCCGCTGGGAATCAGTAAGGTACCCCAACTTCCCTTCCAACTCAGCACGAGCCTGGGTATTGTACAACCTAGCATTAACCACTTCAGGGGACGAGTCCACATCACCAAGCTCCTCTGTACTTTCTGGGAGGTCCCTCTGGACGCAAGCCACTACTGCCTCAGTTACCTCTCCCTCATAAGCTTTCATGGCATTAATGTGACATAGTCTGGTCTTAGACCGCCTCTCTGGGGTACTAACGACGTAGTTGAGGTCCCCGACCTTCCTCAAGACCCTGTAAGGCCCAGCAAACATAGGACCCAACGGTCCCCGTGGTCCGGCTCCTAAAACCAAGACCAAATCACCTGGATCAAAAATGCGACACACTGCCTTGCGGTCATACCTGGCCTTCATGCAAGCTTTAGCCCCAGCTAAATTCTTGGAGGCAACCTCACACGCCAACTGTAGTCGACCCCGCATTAATGACACATACTCTAGCACATCACCAGGGGGTGCTGGCCGCATGATTTTCTCTCGCAAGAGCTGTAATGGCCCTCGAACCTCGTGTCCAAAAACCAATTCAAATGGGCTAAAACCCAAGGATTCAGTGGGGGCGTCCCTAACTGCGAACAACAGAAACGGGATGGCTTCATCCCATTCTTTAGGTTGACCCTCAACAAAGGCACGTATCATGTTCTTTAAGGTTCCATGAAAACGTTCAATGGCCCCCTGAGACTGTGGGTGATAAGGTGAAGAATGCTTGACCACCACATTCAACTCTGACCAAACCTGATGGAAAAGTTTGGCTGTAAAGTTGGAGCCCCTATCAGATTGAATAGAGCGTGGCAAACCAACCCAGGCAAAGAACTTAAGCAAATGTTCCACAATTACTTTCGTCTTAATGTTTCGTAGTGGAATGGCTTCCGGATAACTTGTGGCGGTATCCAATATAGTCAACAGGTATTCGTTTCCCTTCTTGGTTTTTGGTAAGGGTCCTACACAGTCAATCATAATCTCAGCGAAGGGCTCTCGTACCACAGGTAAAGGTTGTAACGGAGAAACTGGCGGCTTACTGCCCTGTTTCCCCACCACCTGGCACGTGTGGCACCGACGACAAAACCCCTTTACGTCCTTGCGTAACCCTGGCCAATAAAATTGCCTGCTTATTTTGGCTAGGGTCTTTTTGAAACCCAAATGACCCCCGAATACAGAGCCATGTGCCATGCGGAGCACTTCTCCACGGTAAGACTGTGGTAGGACGATCTGTTCATAACTGGCCCAGTCCTCACTAGCAGGTCTACTGGCTGGCCTCCATTTCCTAAACAGAATCCCCCTTCTCACAAAGTAACCTGTTGCCATGTCACCACTCTCTCTAGCAGACGTTGCCACTTTAACTGCATACTTGAGGGAAGGATCCTCTTTCTGTTCCTGAACTAACGTGTGTTGGCTTACATCTGGAGCCCCAGACATCTCAGAACGGCTAACAACCCCTCTGGCATCTGACTCTGCCACTTTGTCACCACCAACCTCAGAAGGCAACACCCCCTCTGGAACCCCAGAGGTCAACCACTGAGGGAAGACAGTGTCACTCAGTTCCACCATTGGCTCCTCATCAACCCAGGGTGATGACAGGGCACCGGGAGCTGGTGCAACAGCTGGCTTTACCCTAGCCTGAGCTCGAATGACCACACATGAGGTAAAAACCTCTGGAAACTCTGCCTCCATCTCCTTCATTTCAACCGGGTAGACTGGGCATTCAGAAACTTCAGGGTTGACCCTAGTCCCTGCTATGTCGTTTCCCAGCAGCAAATCAACACCCCTCACAGGGAGACTGTTCACCTCAGCAACCTCAACACATGCTGAAACTAACTCTGACTTGAGACATATGTGGTAGATAGGTGCATTCACGTATCCACCACCTACACCATGCACCATTACATATCTTCCCGTGAATGAGGCAGGTGGAAGATCCACCACCCCTTTACACAACAGTGTTTGAACTGCCCCTGTGTCACGCAGTATTGTTACTGGCACCTGAAGACCCTCCTGAGACACTGCCACTGTTCCTTCCGAAGTGAACCCTTCATAACCCTCAAGGTCACTGGTAATACCGCTACCAGAAGACACAAGTGCCACCGGCCTACCTGAGCTCTCAAACCTGGACCTCAGACCAGGACATTGATTCTTCTTATGCCCCATCTTATTGCATCGGAAACACCGAATTTCCAAATGGGATGCATAGCCTCAACCAAGAGATGGGGCACTCCGCCCTCTCTGGTCTATAAACCGTTCAGGTCGCGATGGGCCCCTATCAAATGACTGGGGAGGACGAGAACCATCCCCCATGGGTCTCCTTGACTGCGGTTCACCACCGAATGAGTCAACCGGCCTTCTCCTGCCTACTTCACTGGTGGACTTCTTGCCATGAATCACCTCATAATTATCTGCAAGCTCAGCTGCTTCTCGTGGAGATTTCACTGCCCGTTCATTAAGATAAATCTCTACTTCCCTGGACACACTAGCTTTAAACTGTTCTAACAAGACTAAGGCCCTTATCTCTGAATAATCAAAGGCTTCCCAGGAATTAAGCCAGCGATCCATAGCTATTTCCTGGTTCCTCCAGAAGTCTAGATGAGTTTCGCCAGGCAGCCGCCTTAGCTCCCTAAACCTAAGCCTATAGGCTTCAGGCACACTTCCATAGGCCTCCAACACAGCCTTCTTGAGTGGGTCATACTCCAGACCCAACCGACAGTCTAGAGCAGCTACCGCCCTCTGTGCTTTACCAGTCATTACACTCTGTACAAGGAGAGGCCATTTTTCCTCTGGCCACTCACTCTCTTTGGCCACTTTCTCAAACATTTCGAAAAATACATCCACTGCGTCTTCCTCAAAGACAGGCATGAATCGACGTGCCCTACCTAAATCAAAATCTGAGCCCCTATTTCCACCATGCCTACCGGAAGTGATGGCTAATTTTTCTACCTCCAACCTAACCAACCTCTCAGAGTGTGCATAAACTGCTTCTCTTCCCTCTTTCTCACTCTGGAGTTTAGCTTGCTCTTGTTGTTCCGACCACAGCTCTTCCAGCTTTAACTCCCTAGTCAAGTATGCCACTATTGCTGGTTTCCTGATATCTCTAGCCAACTCAATATCCTCAACTCCAGCCAAGGAGATGAGCTCCTCTTTTGTTAGCCTCCTGAATTGGTCACGGGTCAGACCCACATAGCCTTTAGAGAGATCTACCTGTGCGGACGCCATCCTGACCACCCTGACACAACCAAACAATAGTTTCTTACCTAGCTATACAAACAATGCCAACACGTGATCATTCCGATGCTAAACCTAACTACATGTAGCTAACAACCACAATCTTTAAGTTAGTTTGCATCACAAATCACCGCAGTCCTAGCTTTCCACGCTGGCTATCCAAGCTGGCTAACTACAGTTCTTTACATACTCAAGCATCTGTTTGTGTGAGAATCTGATACAGAGTGGCTAATCCACTCTTAGCCATGTGCCGCCTAAATGCACATAACTTTTAACAAGCTGAATACAACTCCAGTATCGCTTCTCTCACCAACAGATTACCTGGCTGTAATACTGGCAAGCTAAATTCAAATCCCGGACGAGCAACCCAATTATGTCACGACCCCACTGTTAGTTTTGAACCCGCTCTATGTCTAGGCAGGAGTCGAGACACATAAGTGCTAAAACCCACAGCTGGCAGGCAACTCGCTTCCGGCCACGTGGGCAGTGACTCACCTGGTTCCTGGCGAGCCTTTGTCCTTCCTGGATGTGTTGAGGGATAGCCCAAGCGTTTGGAGCAAACTGTAGCCTGTCCCGGTTGATTTATAGTTTGACATATAACATAGACAAACACTAGACAAACATACACGACCAAGGGGGTGGTCACGTCCTCCCTTTTGGAACCTAGTCCTGGTACCGTCCTTGTAGAAGGGGAAAAAAACCTTCACCTCTTTCAGAGGGTGTTTTGGGGATGTGTGGCCACCATGCTGTCTGTTCAGCCATCTTGCATTCCCCAGGTGACCCGTATCAAGGCCAATCAAGGGAGCCACTTCCACAGTTACCAGGACAACCAGTTACCCACCAGCTTAACATTACCCAACAGCAGGATCGTGACACATCTGAATATTAGTGAGAAGAAAAGATGGATGAAAAAAAAACAGAAAAAAACAGCGGTTAAAGCGAGGGAGAGGGCTACTCTCCTCGGACACATTACTCTGAAGCCCCGGTGACGGTCTGGAAGTGCGGATTAATAACTAAAATAATGTGAGCGCGGTACAGCGGACCTGAACCGGTTGTGATGTACCTGTTTCGCAGAATGCGGAAGTATGTTGCGCATGTGGGGTTGTGTTCCGAGGGAAGGAGGCCGCCGACAACAGGATCGCTTTTAAACTCACTTTATTTGTTTAGGTTTAGTTATCTTAATCTACCAAGCATGTGGGGGTAGTAAATGTAAATGCCACGCGCGTGGAGAGATCGTCCGCGCGTCCCTCTGGAGGTCTGCCTGGACGATTCTGATCCTAACCGGATGTTTCCGCCGGATGCCTCTGGGCAGGAGGCGTGGCCTCCATGACGCACAATGGCTAGTGTTGCACTTCCGCCCCAGTGTACTATGTGTACCGCCATCCTGTGTTGAGGTGCAGTTACTACAACTTGTATATTTCTTTCTACTCCTGGCTATGTGCAGATATTTTACAGCCTGATGATACATGTTATTAATTCGTAACAGTCCCTCCTTGGTCATCACTGATGACCATACTATAAATTAATAATGCTATGTATCATGTAAGGTCTAAAAATGGTGAGTATAAATTCAAGCGAAAAGAAAAACATCAACATCACCACTCGACTTAGTTCGGGAAAACCTCTTCTAGACAGTAGGAAAACCTGTCGCATCTCTAAATTGGATGGCATTCACCTTGGTGTGTCTCAAAGAATACATGGGCCGTAGCCAACAGTAGACAAATCATCATCACATCATACAATCCATATGTCATACCATTATCACAGTATCCTGAGGACAGAAAGGCATAGTAGTTAATGCATTGTAATTTCCCCATATGAAATCCCTTCAAATACTTATATGCATGTATAACCAAAATCGAATACCTCCAGGTATAAGAACAGACATTACTGTGTTAGCAGCTCTGGCTAACACAGAAGAGACATTATCGTGTTAGCAGCATTAACCCTATATAGATCTAAAAAACGCCCTGTAGACTAGCATGCAATTGCTCAGATGGTTTCCATGCACGCAGGTTACTCAAAGATCACCAGTGTTATCCCCCGTATCTGTAGCCAACCTCAAGTCGGACAGTTCATGAATTCAATGTTCATCTTGTGATCCATAGGCAAGGCCCACACGCCAAGGTTACCAACACGTACCCATGTGTGCCTTCCCCACGGATCCACTCCTCACCAGTAGTCAGAACATTTTAGCAGCATCAAAAAATTCATCCGTTTCATTATTAAAGCAATCATGGGACTACAGCATAACACATTCCGTACTTATAATGCATTGTATTGACAACCGTGAAGCATACTGTGTATTTAATAATTCAACATTCAAGTAAAACAGGTGCCATGTCCTCCTAGACACAGGTGCCGAACTCCAGGATATCAGGTACCACAGCCTGATCAAATCGGGGCGCTCCACTGTCCCCTGCACACTCTCGGATACACCTGGTCACCTTTCTCCACCCTGGTTGGTGGTTCGTCCTTTGGCTCTGCACTCTGTTTCTCGGAAATGTCAGTTTCTTGAGTGTCCCGTTCACTCTTTCCACCATTCCCAGTGAATGTAACATAACTGCTTGTTTGATGGGTGACTGCTGCACCACCCGGTGTTGGCGCTGTAGTTTTGACACAGCAGTGGAAAGAGCTAACAAGTTAAGGTATTAAACACAGCATAACAGCATTAGGCGTTGTCGTAGTAATTCCCAATTTTCTATGTCAATAAACTATTTAGCTTATGCATTAGATCCTTTCCCAACAGATTGCTGAAGTATTTCCCAATGATTACTTTAACCTGGTCCTTGCAAATGTTCAAAGACCATATGTCTGACTTATGTAAATTCAACACTTAAACAAATAAAACGAAAAACAAAAAAACAAAAAATCTAAATGCACAATTACTCCCCCCTTGAAAATAAAATGCAAAACTATTCCCTCCTTGAAATAAAATATCCTTGCAAATAAGATACAAAAATATTCCCTCCTTGGAATAAAATACAAAAATAGTCCCTCCTTGAAGTAAAATACACTACTTATTCCCTCCTCGTGACTTTGAAAAAGTCACGTAAAATTAACACAAAGTTAAGCATGTTGCATTCATTCTTCCCGCTTGTATTGACCTTTATATATTGATATCATAAAATATATGTACATGACAGTGATTCTGGGTCCTAGTTTATCAAGCTTTTTGGCACAACTATTTTAGTCTTCTAGCGTTACCTTTAAATCTTATGCCCACATTATTTTATTTTACTTTTAGACTAGGTAAACTTATTCAATTGTTCTAATAAGGCCAAATTCATGAGCTAGTCTCACCCCACCGGAAAGAACTCTTCCCAGTTACCCTTTCAGCAGCTGAAGAGAGGCCTGTCCAGGTTGGGTTACCATCATCCAGTCGATAACCACCTCTAGGAGATGAAAAAAGAGTATCATGACGGTAGAGAAGATCTCACCCCCATCAGGATTAAGCACTTCTCTGCAATCCAGTCACTGCCAATGCACAACAAATCATAATTATAGAGTGTTAACATCTTTCAACATCAATCGCTTGTGAATAATCAATCATTAAAAGAATCAAAAAGAAAATTGAAAATATAGAGTGTAAAAACACATCACATTCAGATAAGACCGTCAACCATGTTGCCTCCTAATATGAAACTTATCAACCGCTGGTAACAGGAATGTTCCTGCTGTTCATTTTGTGTATGGAGTCCATTTCAATGTCCAAATATGAGTTTGAGTCCATTTAGGGCAGGAACCCCAGATCAACTGTCCTCTCTCTAATGGACCCCCCTCCATTGTCCTGGGGGAAGAGAGACCAAAACCAACCAGTATCTTTGCAAAGAAAACATCTAACACAATACAACAAACAATATGTAGACAGTCGTTTCCAGTATGGAATTATAGATCAGGCATGTCTTAATCCTATATGGTCTTAATGATCTTATATCGTTATTAATCTAAGTAGTTCGAACCATATGTGAGAGTTATACCAAAACAAACTTGCATACAATGGTGAGTCAAACAATAGGTAAATATGGTGAGTGAAGTTAAAATTGAATATATATGTAACCACACACAATCATTGAATAGTTTTGCTTACTAAAAATGGATATGGCTCAGATAAACCAACCTCAATTTCCTCATTGTCATCGCCCAAGTCACCTCTAATAATCAAATGGCACCTGTGTGTGTGTCCCAGGTGAAAACCCTCTGGTCCATCTAAGAATCATAACCTCAGCAATGGTCAGCATCATTGAGCAAAAACAAAACATCGTATATAAAAACAAGACAATGGACACCACATTATGAAGGTAAACTGAGCAACCCAAAAATTGACTGTATTAATTGTTACACCCCTACACTGTGTATCAGGTTATGACTCTACCACACTCCCATATCGTCGCTTGAGGCGGGAGCAAAGTCCCTGGACTGTTAGTCCCCAGCGCTGGTTGACCCCTGGACTACTGTGGACGAGTGGTAGAGGAGATAACTTCTGATTTAAATGAAACTATCAGATAGGGCCGTATTATGCCCATCAACCATCTTATGCACAAATACTCATGAGGGGGTACCAGGGGTTCGGGGCTTCATGTGACGTGACTGAGCTGTTGGTCTGCTATTTGTCCTATAAAGCACAAAACACTCACACAAACAGTTAAAAGTATAAAACAAATACACAAAGAAAACAAAATCAACAGGAAACAAAAACAAATAACAGACATATATACATAGTTGACCTGATCTTCAACCGCCTAATGTTCGCATTGCTTTCTTCGTTATGTTTCATTATGTCTATTATTATTATTATTATTATTATCATTAACATCATTATTATTATTACCACTACTATTATAAGGTAAACCCCTACATAACTCTATAATGCCTCCCTCCTTTGTTAGATCTCCTTATCTAAATTACCTCCTGCGGCTATATCTCTGCTCTGTCCCCCTCTCTCTAGACCACATTTCTCTCTTTACCTTCTTTAACTTTCTTTAACTTTCTTACACTTTCCCTTCTTCTATCCTTCTGTCTACTTCCCTCTGTCTTTCTAAATAAATCCTCCTGTTATAAGAATTACCACTTACTGTCCCCATCTCATTGTGTCCTGTCCAACTTCCCTTTCCTCCTTTGTTAACCTTATAATTTCTTATTAATAAAAACAAAAAGAGGTGTTCATGATCTTTCTTTGGAAGGGGCATGGAGGTCCCCTCCTTCTCTTAAGGTTAAAGGAAAGAATAAAACAAAGAGTTAACGTCAATTTTAACACCTTCCTATTACTGACAAGTTGATGCTTATGAATAATCAGTTTTTACACAACAACACTTTTTATCGCAGTAATGACATCTGTTAACATAGTTATTTATAAATGTATATGTCTAAATAATAACATTAAACCAAATTATTGTATTGGGCTCCATTCTGCCTTCTCCCCTTGCATTCTAGGAGTGCACAACTTCATTCACACTTCATTCATACTTGCAAACGCAGACTGGCAAACGCCATTCCTTTGTCCCCTTCTTCATGGTCAGTCGTCGGGGGAGGGGTAGGGGGAAAGTCTGGGTAGTCTGGGTGGGGGTAGGGGTGGTCGAGGGGTAGGGGGTCTTGGGGGCCATTTTGGGGACTCCCAAAATGGCTGACAGGGATTTGTAATCTATGCTCCCTGCTGTGTTACTAGGCCTACCAGTTAATATTGTGTATATATCCTACTATGTGTGTGCCCATATGTGGAAGTGCTCCAAATCCACTGGTATTGTGTACATATGTCTATGGTTTATATATATTAGTTTACTGTCTCTCCCTAGACCTAGCATAGCCATTAGCCTCCACCCTGGACCGTATGGCCGCACAGGAATGCTATCATCCCCCCTGGAGAACAATGAGCCATAAACAACCCCCCGTGGTGGGCTATCTTCAGTTCTAAATACCTAGCCTATCCGCTAGCCCCTCGGGATAGCTTGTGGCTAATAGCACAGAAATGCTACAAGACAAAGAAGGCTAAGCCACTTCCTCGTGTTTGCCTGGGGGTACTAGCACAGATATGCTACAAGACAAAGAAGGCTAAGCTACTGCCACATGTTTGCCTGGGGGTACTAACACAGATATGCTACAAGACAAAGAAGGCTAAGCTACTGCCACATGTTTGCCTGGGGGTACTAACACAGATATGCTACAAGACAAAGAAGGCTAAGCTACTGCCACATGTTTGCCTGGGGGTACTAACACAGATATGCTACAAGACAAAGAAGGCTAAGCTACTGTCACATGTTTGGAGTTAAGAGCATATTAGTACGGTTATCAAGCATTTAGCACATGCAGAATTATGCGGGTTATTGTTTTACATGCAAGTTAGCGCAGCTCTGTGTGGGGAACGTTATTATCGTCCCATTTTAGTTATCTCTTTGTTAGTAAAGTTCTATAACCACACGATCTCCTCACTCCACCTCCGTATTTACCACGTTATCATGTGGGTCATATCTTTGACCATTTTGACAATAAAAACTCCCTATTATTAAAAGAATTCGGAGACTCAAACTCCTGGACTTGAACCACGGTCATTATTTGATAATCTGGGATTTAAACCACGATTATTAAATAATTTTTGAGACTTGATACTCGACTTGGACTCGAACCAATATTGGGACTTGAACCCGCAGATACAATACTGATCACATGCTTGTTTTGTAATGGTCATATAATAACGACTAAATATTATCTAACTAATTCCAAAAGAGTTATGAGCGCCTGTTCATTTTTGTTTCGGCTTAACTGTAACGACTATGGACCAGAGAACCAAAGCTTTGCAACAACGTCCGCTAGTCACCTCTGTTACCTAATATTCTATAGATAACTATGCAGTTTTTAGCCGTAGCAAAAGGAAACTGCTTACCTGTTTAATAGCCGGCTTGTAACAGAGGCGACGAGTGGGTACACCGTCGCGTGGCGAAAGCTCTCTAGCCCGAAACAAAGCCTCTCCGTTCACCTCGAATCACGTCGGGAAGTCACCAGATTGTGGGGTTGTGTTCCGAGGGAAGGAGGCCGCCGACAACAGGATCGCTTTTAAACTCACTTTATTTGTTTAGGTTTAGTTATCTTAATCTACCAAGCATGTGGGGGTAGTAAATGTAAATGCCACGCGCGTGGAGAGATCGTCCGCGCGTCCCTCTGGAGGTCTGCCTGGACGATTCTGATCCTAACCGGATGTTTCCGCCGGATGCCTCTGGGCAGGAGGCGTGGCCTCCATGACGCACAATGGCTAGTGTTGCACTTCCGCCCCAGTGTACTATGTGTACCGCCATCCTGTGTTGAGGTGCAGTTACTACAACTTGTATATTTATTTCTACTCCTGGCTATGTGCAGATATTTTACAGCCTGATGATACATGTTATTAATTCGTAACACGCATAACCCCTATTTTACTATTCAACGTAGAAACTTTGAAATAATTCCAAACCACCGACATAACTACAGCTACAACTAGCGTCCCACTACACGGCCGCACATGCCCAGGCTTGTTATTGAGACGGCACGGCGTGTTTGATGACGTCATCAAACCACGTCCTCAATTGAAACATAACAGATTAAATTATTTCAAACAAAGTGTTTATTTATTTCACACTGTCTTTGTAGTAACAGAAAGTGGTCGCTTGCATTCGACTCAGGACAATTAGAGCTTTCCAACAAGGTATAACATGCCATAGGCCACTTTAGTCATTTTGAGCTTTTTTAAAAACCAACACCGATATTTTCCGATATTGATTTTTTTATGCCAATATTGGCCGATAATATCGGTGGGCCGATAATATCGGACATCCCTAATTTTTACCTGTGGTGTGTTCTTGAGGAAGAAGGCTGCCGAAACAGGATCGCTTTAACTCACTTTATTTGTTTAGCTTTAGTTATATTAATCTACGTAACAATGGAGAAGTATAGTAAAGTCATGCGCATGGAGCTCCCCTTAGCTTAGCATCTGTCCGGATACGCTGCCTAGGGGTTTCTGTCCTCCCCCGGATGTTTTGCCCGGTAGCGTCCGGGCGGGCGTGGCCTCTATGACGCATAATGGCTAGTGTTGAGCGCCCGCCCCCAGTGTATTATGTATGCCGCCATCTAGTGTTCAGGTGCGGTTAATACATCTTGTATATTTATTTCTATTCCTTTGTGGCTATGTGTAGATATTACAGCCTGCTGATACATATGTTATTATTTATTCTCAACATACCGGTCACTTTAATTTTTGATAAAAATGATAATAATGACATGTTCAATAGCATTTAATATTCAGTCCAAACAAGCTGAACAAATAATCCACACCGTGGATACATACATCAAGCAGAAGAATATGTAAGAATATTGGCCGCCAGGCGATTCGCGTATAGTGGGGCTTGACTGTCATCACGCGGATATTTCGCGTATAGTGGGGCTTGACGGTGATTCATCACCACAATGTGGGCGGGAGCTAGTTGATCCACTAGTCAACACGCCCCCAAGCAAACGAGTTTTCAAGGTGGCGCGATGTCGCGGATAATTCGCGTATAGTGGGGCTTCTAGTTGTTGTGCCGATGGACGATGACGGCTAACTGACATCACGATGGAGAGCCACCATCGTGATGCCACGCGCTCCTCGTCCGACACACACTAATCCTATAGTCTCTTCTATAGTTATTACCTAAAAACTTTGCAGGGATTGCTCTGTAAATAAATTGAAAATATAACTAATGGTCCATATAAAGTGCTGTAAGTTAAATAGGGCTGCCCCCTAATAGTCGGCTTAGTCGATCGACAGAGGCTTAGTCGAATACGTTTTCATTAGTCGAGCAAAAAGTAAAACATAAAAATAAGAAGGCATGAGCATCGCAAACCGAATACATCCGTGGTCGCAACAAGCCCTGATTTAACTCATCGCTGCAGGCATACTGACCAATACACCTGGGCAGGTAGACACCTAGGCAGGTAAACACCTGGGCAGGTAGACACTGCTAGACACACAGGACTCATACCGGTGATCGCGGCTTTAGTTCCCCGTGTCTGATCGCTGTAATTCGGAGCGTGAATATCGGTTGAATATCTAATATCTTTCTAACTTTAAAAAACACTTTAGTATGTTTTAAAACGATAGTCGCACATCCCTAGTAACTACGCCCGTGAAGGTGAACCCTCCCGGACTCCGCTATTAACATGAACCGCTCCGCCGAAGGAGCCGCACATCCACACGCACCGGACACCAAAATACAAAGAAACGTGTTCCATTTGATTGCTTTTAAATAAAGTTATGTGCCCCCCCCCCCCCATAGACATAATATACGTAGACGCCTCATGACGTGCTGGAACGTAATCCAGCGTCCCCGCCATATTGGTTGGGTCTCCTCACTCTAGTCTAGCATAGGAATCAACGGGAGAGCAAGCTATGCCAGTATTTTGTGCAGCTTACGGCGCAGTATTGACACCAGATCGCGTGGGATTACCTTTCACAAGTAAGACTGAACAATAATTCTTATTATTTAAAAAATATATATATATATATTAATTCGTCCTGTACCATTATTTATTTAATGAGTCAAGTATTATGTATGTGAGAAATTGCTCTAGTATCTAATTTGTGGCATGTTCCAGCCACAGGTTAATTTGCACAGACATATTTTAATTATATTAGAAGAGGTCATCACTGATTGGATTTAATTTTCAGTGAACTTTTATTTTGTATTTTATTTTATTTCTCAGGTTTTATTTGAAGTTATACTACTTTGGGATTTTATAAGCTAAGAAAACCTGAAGGACTGTTACTTTTGCTGTTTGCACTATTATCCCACTGTTTGTGCCTTAGAGTTTGAATAAATGTTGAATCTGTTCTCACATTTCAAACTTGTTTGATTTGAGTCATTACAGTTTTGCAGTACAGGTGAATTGGTATTTTTTATCGTCACTTTTATCGTTATCGGGATAAATGCCAGAAATTACTGTGATAAATGTTTTAGTCCATATCGCCCATCCCTAATAAACATGCAACAAGTAGTCGACTAATGGCTTGAACTAACAACTAGTAGTTGACTAGGAAAATCCTTGGTCGGGGCAGCCCAAGTAGGATGTCATGCTCAACCTGTCAAGTGTATATGCTTAATGGCCATTGTACTGTGTTTTGGGCGCACAAAAGTTTGAAGCCTCATGTTGGAGTTTTAGTGGAAATAACAGAGACAGACATTTTCAGACAAAACTACTGACACCGGAACATGAAGAAAGAGTGATGTCAAGAAACCCAAGTATATCAACTATTGATGACCTCTGGTTGCGCTAGCATATTATTATTTATGGAGCACTTTGTAAGCTGACCAACCAGGAATGTCTTGGGAATATCTGTGACAACGTTCATCGCAGAATCTATCACATTCACAGTCATTTACAACAGTGGGTCATGAACTATAACCAACAGAATGGGAACCAAAAAGAGGCAGTGATGGTTTACTTTTCTTTCAACAGAGGTAACCTGTTATTACACAAGGATAGGCTAACATTAAATATTTATCGGAAAACCTCTCATTCCCTCGCTTGCCCTCTCTCCGTCTCTCTCTCAAAAGCCTTATTCAGATTGAATTTGTATACGGGGTAGATGTGGCTTGTAAATAATTAAGCACACTCTTCACTAATAAAACTCATTGTTCCAGATGGCAATTTACCCGGTGCCAAATGACAGTCATCGGGGTGCCGTTTGCAGACGGCCCCTGGGTAGCATGTCAGCTTTAAGTTTACAACACAGTGCAGGGACAGAATGGAAATGAACACACTTCAAAAGAAGAGGATATTTTTTAAGCGATCTTATGAGACCCAAGCTTCCTTGATGGCTTTAATATTATCATCATCACCTCGTCAATGCATTCCCAGAGGTGCAGAGGGAGTGCATCGGAGGTCAAACCCAACAAAGAGAAACCATAACATGTGTAAAAGTCCCTCATCGCGGCTCACTCCCCATGTACTTTGATATACTTCCTAAGTGTTCGGTGTTCATTTTCTTCTCAAGCCTGCTAAAGATTCCTGGCTTGTGTTTTATAATCTGTCGTCTCTCGTTTACCTTTGACTTATTATGCATCTTATTGTTTTGATTTTGACTTACCGTTAAGCACTTTTTAAATGCCTTTTAAAAAGTGCTGCAAGGTACAAATTAACTCCTTAATGATGACTATAGTATTCCTAGTACCGCTATTATAACAATAATAGCTTTGAAATATCCATGGAGATAAGATTGATGAATAAACTGATGAACAGAGACGCTTAATCAGTGGTTTTCTGTCAAGTAAACAGCTTCCCTATGGGACTGCATGGAAGCCCAGCACAAATATCTCTCTTGATAGTACAAGTATAAATAAAAAAATAAAAGTCCAACCTCATGCCAAAAAAATATCCTTGGCCTATGTAACCTGTAAAACAACAAAAGATCCTGCACATGACTGTATAGTTTTATACAACTAAAGTCTAGTTATCCATAATTTAAAGGCACACATACCAAAACACACACAGAGCACCGCGTTCCCACACATCAAACACACAGCACCATGTTGACACACAGCAACATCAAAGACAAGTGTTCTTCTAGCTCAGATTGGTAAATGTCATGTCATTACAAACATCCAAGTTCCTTCAAAACAAAAGCCCTCAGATCAATGGCACCCTGAATCTAAAGGGGCTTTTGGTGGCTGTCCAGCGATTAGACGCATCTGATGGTGGAGTTTGGTCAGCTGTGCTCTGACCTCATGGTAATTACAGCCCTAAACGCATGTCGGCTCTGAGGACCGAACCCGAGCTCTGAATAATGCAAACATGCTCGCTTTAATTGTGCACACACACGGCTACTTTCTGAATCCTTCCGAAATGGCTTTGAAGTAAAATCAATGGACTGTGATTTAGAGTGTGAGTGTGCGTGTTCGTGTGTGTGAGGCACGCAAGCACCTATAAGCATGATTTCCGTGTGTGCGGGTTTGTATTTGCCGTTATTTACTTGATAGGCGTGTGTGTGTGCTTGTGGAGATATGTGAATAATTGCAGTGCTCTAGCATTTTGACTGCATTCCGTGTATGATTATGGCCACCATTCTTTTTGTACAGGAAGGGCGTTTGTCGGGGTAAATTATCAACCATCTCTGCTGGTTCATCTTGTCTCTCCCTCTCATCACCCATTAGGCCGAGACCAGATAGAAGCAGACAGAATGAATGGAGAACATAGAAAGGATCCATCACTCCCTCCCACTCTTTCGTCTCTGATCGGAATACGTAATGCTGTTTTGTTTCGTTTTTTTAAATGGTGTGGATTGTTATAACTGTAAACCTGGAAGGCTGCACAAGGGAGAGCTTTTGATTGGCTACTGAACATTTAAGACATTTATTTGACACTTAAGTGGTGTGAACCTTTTAACTGATGTAAAATGTGGACCAACACAGTTGCTTGTTCCATTTTGGATGAATGCAAGACGTCTGCCTCTGGCATTCTCCATATGTCACACGTTCACAATGTGCAGTTATACATTACAACCAGGGTCCGAAATTAACACCTGCCATGGTGCCAAACAATTGCTTGGCCGGTAGACTTTTCGGGGCAATTGCTCTGTTGCTAGCTTAGCCACTTTTTAGAGTTTAACACGGTTTTAAACTCATCGGTGACGCAAGAAGTCACGTGACGTCTTAAGCTCCATTGCTGTGTCATATGTACCTGTGGTTTAACCTGCAGCTGCGTTTCACCTTGATCTCAATTGCTGTGTCTTCAGAGAAATTCACATCAGACACTAGAGGGCGTATTTTGTGCATGTTAGGTATTTTGTGCGCGCCTCGGGGGGGGGTGCGCGCGATCGTAACACACCACGGACCTATGACCGGCGGGCGGACCTGTGACCGGCGGGGTTGTCTCAAAAAGGAGGATAAATACGCGTCCGGCTTGATGCTGCGCCGGACCCCGGACAGGGCTTTGAAAAACCGGACACGAATGGCCACCCTATCCCAAGCAGACTTTTTTCAGAGCGTGGTGGTGGTGTCTTTCCTAGCATCTTCCACCGTGTCCACAACACCTCGAATGCAGTACAATAAATATAGCTTCTGCTCCTCGTTATAGTTCTCTATCCGAGACATGTTCATCCTAACTACCCTCTCCTTCTCCGAGAATTTATAGGCGTGGAATTACCCTAATTACTCGCATATTAATTCGTCTTCAATTAATTAATTAATCACGTTTGCATGCACACCAAGAGAAAACAAGTAATTGATTGATTGATTGATGTAGGTGAGGGCAGATTCAGATTCCCGACTCAGATTTCCACAAAAAGTAGCCTAGACTATTTCATAATATATTTCAACATTATTTGCGTTTTATTATATTAAAGTTCACTTTACATTCCCATTAAGTTTTTGTTGGTAATTATAGCACAAAATGCATCCAACATTAAGTTAAGACTGCATCTGCTGGGGTAAATCAGAGTACTTCCCGTTTCCAAGCAGTTTAACCCGAGTTTAACTAGGAATCAGCTGATCCTGTGTAGGTCATTACACAGCAATCGCATTCAACTTCGTGCGCAGCTGCGTGTTAAACTCCAAAACCTCCGTTTTAAGGAGTACGGTTTTAAAGCGCAGCACAGCTAGCGCAATGCTAACTGACAGAGCAATTGGCCCTTCCACTCTGGCAGATAAAGACAACATTCTGAAGGTTTATTTTGGACCCTACAATGCATTGTACACCGTAACATCGTCAGTATTAGACATTAGACAAAAGTTTGTTGACAGTGACACCAGTCATTTTACTTTTACCACACGCGCACGCACACGCACACGCACACATCAGGGGAAGATAACGAAACTTTGTCGGGAGCCCCAGCTGAGAGCACAATTACAAGCGAGCCTCCACCCCCGTTGCAGGCGTATGGAGCACCTGTTGGCTCAGCCCCACAGCACTCATCCCCCCACAGGAGACACGCTTCAGGTGAGACCCCACTTTGGTGGCATGTTTTGTTCCTTCTGCTCGTCGAACCAGCAGCTTGATACAAGAGGAATGCCAAGACAAGTAATCTGAACCAAAGCTTTGATCCAGCATCAAGCCAAAGCTTGCTCTTTAAAACAATTTCTTATTTATTCAATGTCAGACGTTTCTATGCAACAGGTTTGTGCAGAAATGTTCCAGCCTTCTTTGTTAGATTCTTAGCTTGTATCTAAATGTAAAACCAAGATTTGTATCTGATTGTTTTGTGACTTGACATGTCAATTATAATCAATAATCATTATTGGTCAATAATCAACAATCAATAATCAACAATCAATAATATCATAATAGCCTTTCCAATAGGCCATTCAATGTCAATTGATCCACCTGTTTTTGTATTAATTGATGGATCATTAAGTCTATTTAGTTGTATTGGCAAATGCACCTTACCAGAGCACGTAAGTGATGTCTGGAATTAGCCTGATTTGTCTGACACATTAAGAGAAAAGCAGCCAAATATTTGCATTTTTAAAGCTATAAGCAGCAAGTATTTGGTATGTGAATAAGCGTATGCATTTAATATATATTAAGTTATATTAACAAGTTGAAGTGCTGGAACACTGCCCCAACAAATGCCAACACCCAACTATAGAATTTTGGCCGAGGTTGGCCAAACACCGATTCAACAAGTTTGCCAACAACAAACTTAACAGCCAACAACCACCAACAGGTATGGCACACTGGCCCAATGTTGGCCTTTGTTGGGGCAGTGCACAAGCACCTTTATATGACAATATTGTGTGAAACTCTTTCATTTTTGTGGAAACACAAAAATCTCCACATTACCCAGCCCTTAGTCAGTTAAAATTTAAAAAATGTTTCTATAAACGAGCCACACTCTCTCTGGGTGTCAACAAAAAGGACGTGAGCGTATCTTGGGGACAGATTATTCGCCGGCACACTTCAGCGTCTCACCGTTCTAATTCTGAGTGACCGCGTCGATACCGCGTCCTGAGCACCATCAATAGCCTGCTCGCAACACACTCAATATTTAGAAACGCAACACAGCAGGTTCACCGCTAGCAAACACCGGCCAATTATATAGTGCCAGTCATACAGCTGGAGTAGGTGTCAAAATATGTCTATCATAGGAAGGAACAAAGCCACCTCATGCTTTTTCCAAGGAGGTTAATTTAGTGTAGCCGTCAATTAAAAGAAAAAGCTATTGAAACAGGAAATATAACATGATTTGCGGTGGATTTTTAGTGTCATCTCTGAATAAGAATAGTTTTTTTTTATTCAAGCTGTTGTGAACTAAAAAGAGAAGAGAAATGCGAAGCACCTGGTTGATTTAGCTAATTAGACAGATTCATGCTAGGTCTTGGCATGGTGACAACATGTAAAGGTCGGCGCTTGATGTTGAAGATGACAACATCCCAACATTATTTTTCATTCTCTTATCCATGTGATTATTAGAGTTCAAAGGAAAAACGCCCTCAAATTCCATGGTAACACAAAAGGGTGTGTGTGTGTGTTTGCATTTCGATGACCAACTTCGGGGACCATGCTCCCCTTAATTTTAATCACCAAAAAAAAAAGATCTTGTGGACCGTCTCATTAGTATGTAGGCAAACGTCCAGGACAAATTGCCTGGATGGGTCGCTCTCCGAAGCGCGGCGTTGCTGCCCATGAATCACAGACGGACGTTTTAAAAGCCTCCCGTCTGCGCCGCTCCAGTGCCTCCACAAATGGGGGCGGAGCAGAACAGAAGGGAAAGCGGTTGCAGACGGAGAGAGCACGCCGGCACCAAATGGATGCCCTGTCAAAAGGTTAATGAGCAGAAAGATAATGTTTTTTAGCTCCAAAGCCACTGCCGGCGACAAGACGGTGGAGCCTGAGGTTTACCGGAGGGAGGGACGCAACCGTAGCAATGTTTGTATATTTAACCTTTCGTCGCCATTAGTTTTCTCGCATAAATATTCTGACAGTGGGGGGTGACAGAGTTTATAACAGCCGAGACTTCCTGTCAGGCCCACGTTCAGACCTTCAGGTCCAGGAAAACCTCCCTTTTCCTGGAAGCCAAGAAATAAAGAAAGAAAATAAAGTTAGAAGAACAGTACTTAAGGAGTCTGAGATTTTAAAAGATTTGAAGAAGCAACTGAAAAAAAAGAGAAAAAAGAGAAAGAGAAAGCTCGGACAATCAGCCACGCGCACTCCAACAGGGAGCAGCCAATTTCAGAGGCTTGTACAGAAACCTCATCGATTTGATTTCCTTCATTCTTCGCTGAAACAGCACCCCCCCCTCCCTCTTTCCCCACTGAGACAACAACAGAGGGGAGATAAAAGGACCAATACAGAAATCATGGGCATCTTGCATGGCTGTGGCGGCACATTAATATTAACAATGATCATTTAATCATCAATTAAGAATAATCACTTTTCATATGTTTGCTGCCTCTCATCTCTCTTTCTGGCTCTGTCTTTCTCTCTCTGGTTCTTCATCTCTCTCCCCCTCTCTCCATCTCCTCGCTTCCTCCATCTCCCTCACCGTTTTGCACATATTAACATACGTTTAGGCAGAGAGAGAGTTGTCATGTAAAAAGAACAAATTGGAGGACATGACGCCGGACACTATCCCTCATGGGCAACGGGACTTCAATCACAATCAAGTGCCGTGTTCTGCACACATAAAACAGCAAAGAATAAAGAAAATGTCTTGTGGATTTGGCGCTCACCTCTTTCAGCAAATCAATTTGTCATATTGCTGGACCTATATGAGAAGCAATCTATTTCACACTGAAAGAATTACTCCTTTCCAATTTTCCTTGTTGACATTTGAGCCGTGTGTGTGTATGTGTGTATGAGTAAGAGAGAGGGAGAAAGTGTGTGTGTGTGTGTGTGTGTGTGTGTGTGTGTGTGTGTGTGTGTGTGTGTTCACTCTCTCGGAAGTCTTTCATTCTTTTCTTTCAAGTTATTTTTTGTCTTCCTCTACTCTTGCTTTCCATGCCTTTTCTCCAAAACATTCATCCATTTCCTTCTCTCCGGGCTAGGCTGCACCACCAACATGGAGTAATTGTCCTCCAATAGTGTTGTCATATTATAAATAATTAGTGTGATAGTCTCCATACAGTGGAGTTCTATGTGAGGGCTATGTTAAGCTGTGCTAAGCTGATTAGCAGCCTAGTATACCAGTCCCTGATTCCACAGAGCTTTATCGGTGACATAATGACATGAGGATTTGGGGGGGGGGGGGGGTATTAAATGACTCCCGTTGCTGGCGAGGTAAATACCGCAGATCATATAACCATGGCATCCATCACAAACCAAATTATCCAAAACCCACCAGTGGAAAACCCTAATCGTTACCCTTTGTTCGTACACGTTTACTACAACGTAAACATAGTGTTCATTCAGCTCAGAGCCGGCCCGAGGCATAAGCGAACTAAGCGGCTGCTTAGGGCCCCCGGTCCCCCAGGGGGCCCCCAACCGCCAGCCCCCCCGCTCAACAATCGCGCAACCGAAATGTTCCGCCAGCCCCCCCCCCCCCCCCCCCCGCTCAACAATCGCGCAACCGAAATGTTCCGCTAGCACCCCCCCCCCGCTCAACAATCGCGCAAACGAAATGTTCCGCCAGCACCCCCCCCCCCCCCCCGCTAAACAATCACGCAGGAGGGGGGCCCAAAATATCAAATCCTGCTTAGGGCCCCCTAGAGGCTTGGGCCGGGCCTGATTCAGCTATCTCTCTCTGTCTTAGATTTCTGATGACACCCTTCCACTCTCTCGCTCACCGTCTTCCAGTTCATCTCCACCTCTCGCCCTTTCACCCTTGCCAATCCTTATCTTTACCTAACACACACACACACACACACACACACACACACACACACACACACACACACACACACACACACACACACACACACACACACACACACACACACACACACACACACACACACACACACACACACACAGCAAGAGGGGTGTGCTACCAGGATTAGGTTTTAATTCTGTCTCTTGGAATGAGAGCCACACTGCAGCCCAGAGAAGATTGCTTATCGGCACCGTCACACAATACACACTCCCTGACAAAAATGCATGTTAAGGTCCATATTCTCTCTCTTTCCACAGTCTGCTGTCCCTACTGCATAACTGGATGTGTGGGAGAGGCTATGATATGTACAAAAAGATAAAGACCCCCTTTTTCTCAAATCTTCTCTCTTCAGTTACACACCTATTAAAATGCCATAGTCATTTGAAATTCAACAGTCTATTCCTCAGTGTGTATGTATGTGTTGGACAAGCTAACAAGCTGCATCAACAACTTACAACGCTATCTTGTTTCCTGTGTGCTAGTTGTACACTAGTTGGCATAGAGCTTCCTGCAGAGCTTGGCTGCCCCCTCGTGAGCTGATTTCATCTGGAGACAGAGTGTGTGTTCACTGCAATGAGCACAGTGAGGGAGAAAGAGAGGGACAGCCATACACACTGCGACTCCCAGGGGGGGGAAGAGAGAGAGAGAGAGAGAGCAGATGGAAGATAATAGTGTTTAGAGACTTTCCCATTTAGGGGATTAAACATGGCAGTGTTGACGACCCTTTAACTTTGAGAGGCAGGCTGGTGTGGGCTGGTTAGGGGCCCAGCCAGAAGCAGATGTCTGCTGGGGACAGCTCAGGCCCGTCCCACCACCCACCACCAGCACCCCTACCACCACCACCCCTAGCAGTACAAGCCATAAAGACACCACAGGTCTCTGTCCTTAGGCTGGGTGACCTGCAGGCAACATGCTGGCTGGGTCACACACACACACACACACACACACACACACACACACACACACACACACACACACACACACACACACACACACACACACACACACACACACACACACACACACACACACACACACACACACGGGAAGATACAGGTAGGTACCTACTGCCCTCTAGTGGCCAGAAATTACTTAATTCTTCTTTAAAGTGTAAGTGAACCCCCCGTTTCCACTCAAATTCGAACACTGAGATTTGAAAAAAAAGCGTTTTGAGCTCAGTTCTATGAAAGAGGGGGGCCGTGTTTAGGGGTGGGAAAAAATTATTCAAGTATCGTGATTTTTCGCTTTTGCAATCATTTTAATTAATAATAAATTAATTTCAATAATGTTATCTCAATGGAAACATTACTGGTACTGGCGCTATAGTGTATTTGCCTATAGTTGATCAACTATATTCTGATCTGTTCAGCGACTTTCATATAAAACATAGGGATGGGCATTTGAAGGCATATCAATATTCGAATATTGTATTTTTTTTAAAAATCCAGTAATTGAATAACCGAAATAGAAAAAAAAAAAAAAAAAAGTGTAGCGCACTCATAATGTAGCCTGAATGGCTTCCGTGATCTGGCCTTCACTAAACAAATGTATTCGTTTTCCATCCATTAGTCAAATAAATGAGGAAATCAAATCCAATTTGTTCAATTTATCGAGCATTTTATAAGGAAAAAAACACTTGAAATCAGTAGGCTGAATCGAAACGAGTTGAAACGAAACCATCCTTTTTGACAAGAATATGAATGAACAGTATTGCATACTTAAGGCACAAACTGAAATTAGATTCAAGTAAATGTAAGGAACAAGCTGAATAGATTAAAGTAACTGAAGCACAACAGCACAAAGTACTGGTGGGCTTGGATATCAACAGAACTCCACTTGCAGCGCATGGGCCCGCCTCACATAACGCGCATATAACAGAACATCAACAGAAATATATTATGTGTAAGACGGAAATACTAGCCTAGAACTCTAGACACCCCAGTGTTTCCCCTAGAAATTTTTCCAGCAGTGGTGCTGTTACGTAACGGAGGCAAGCCGCACGCGGCGGCGCGCAGGGGTCTGGGGGCATTCACCTCCGGAAGATTTTTTTTTTTAATAACCCCTTAAACCATAACTTCTGGCAAGTTTTGTGGATAGAAATGGACATTTTGAGACAAATATGATATACCATCAACAGATTTAATATTGGAGCACGTACCTTGAACTGGTCAGAAACAGAAATCTTGATTTTATAATTTTAGACAGGATTACTCATGTTTTTCTTTTGTGTTAATTTTAAGCTTTTATTTACATTATTGGTAGAAATTGATTGGGGCAAAAAATATTGAAAATGTTGTCTTAAAGGGGAAATGAACCCAAAAACAACACTATGCTCCAACACTATATTTCATCACATGAATAACGTTGATTGTGCTGCCATCAAATGTACTAACTCCATATAAAAAAGAAAAGAATTTAACGGCTACAGTAACGGTGATTTGACGCGTCATCAAATCACCGGAAGAAAAATGCAGGACTACAAGTTATGAACGTTCTGAATGTGAATCTTCAGGAGAGCAGCCCTCTCGGACACACACACACACAGGGGTTGAAATAAGGCTGTTTTTTGTATTTGTCGAGTAATTTATGAAGACCACTCGCCACTCTGGCGAGTAATCTAAGAATTCGCCGCGATTGCCGCGGACCCGCCAGCAACGGACCCGCTAGCCGCGGACCCGACCGCGCAGCACCCACCGCCGTCTACAAACGCTGTTACCGCTGTTTTATTATCATCCGCACTCCCACACCGTCACCGGGGCTTCATAGTAATGTGTCCGAATAGAGCAGCCCTCTCGGACACACACATGCTGTTACCGCTGTAACATGCTGTTAACAGCGATTGTAGAAGGCGGTGGGTGCTGCGCGGTCGGGTCCGCGGCTAGCGGGTCCGTTGCTGGCGGGTCCACGGCAATCGCGGCGAATTCTTAGATTACTCGCCAGAGTGGCGAGTGGTCTTCATAAATTACTCGACAAATACAAAAAACAGCCTTATTTCAACCCCTGTGTGTGTGTGTGTCCGAGAGGGCTGCTCTCCTGAAGATTCACATTCAGAACGTTCATAACTTGTAGTCCTGCATTTTTCTTCCGGTGATTTGATGACGCGTCAAATCACCGTTACTGTAGCCGTTAAATTCTTTTCTTTTTTATATGGAGTTAGTACATTTGATGGCAGCACAATCAACTTTATTCATGTGATGAAATATAGTGTTGGAGCATAGTGTTGTTTTTGGGTTCATTTCCCCTTTAACGCTTGGCAATTTCAAGATGACGTTGTAGTTGTGCTAAATACCGATCATGTGAAGATTTTTGCAGTGGCGCTGATTTTCCAGCAGTGGCGCTGCGCCACTGCTGAAAACATAGTAGGGGAAACACTGCACCCCCTAGCGGCAGCAAATTTATTTGGCAGCTAGGTAGGGTCTTGCACTGCTCCGTCGGCTTTTTGGTGCTGGAAACACCAAGTGTGTCTTGTATGTCTGACCAATCACAGCGTGAGGGGCGGAGTCGAAAGCCGGGCTACCTAATGACGACAGAAATGCGACGGTTCTGTGTTAGAGGTAAACAATGGCTGCTGCTGCTGGCGAACGGCTGTCTTTCCACTCGGCTTTGGCCGCGACTCTTCAAGACTTGAAGTTAACATTTTATTTGAGAAAAGAACAAAGAACGGCACTGAAGTCTTTCCTCGAAAATAAATATGTATTCGGAGTTTTGATTAATTACGTAGTCAGAGCCGTCGCTCTGACTACGTCACCTTCTTCGTTGCTCTGATTGGTTGTAGCGCTATCCTATTGCGTGCAGAGGGAACTTGAAAGACAACCGTTTATCCCGCCCACACTGCCAATGGAGCTGATCCAGACCTTACATCTTTCTGATGTGGGTCTGGCTTGCCAGGCTACGGAAATACAGTATGTCTAAAACATTTCCAGTTAACATAACACATAAGCCCACCTACTGCATCACTCATTCTTGTTTTAAAAAAAATGAGCATATCTACGTGCTCGGGGGATAGGGTGCGGAGGCGATTTACAATCAAGCCCGCCGTGGAAAAGACTCTCTGCTGGAACGGAGGTTGCCGGTAGCCAAGTATTCACACATTCCACATTTATTTCACCAATCTGGTCAAAATATTTCCACACTTTGCTTCTTTTGGTCGCCATTTATTTTGCCTGCAAGTTTAAACTATGTGATGCGCAAAGGCACAAAAATGTATCGAATGTATTGCAATTGTGTTTTTTCTTTCTTTCGACTTTACACATTTTAAATGGCATTAGTATACACGTTTAATGAACAATATGTAATTAATATAGCTAATAGGGCTGAACGATTAATTGCATTTGCGATATCGCAATATGACAAAACGCGATTTTCTAACCGCAAAGGCTGCGATTTGATTGGTCACGTGACTTGCGAGTGAGCCGACCGGAGCAAAGCAGAGCAGGCAGGGAGAGACGCTGCGCTTTAACCTGCTGCACAATGGCCTCAGGCTCATCAGAAGAGCGCACAGCTGAAAGTTGTTTTTGTTTTTTTAAATGTATTATTATGTATTATTTATTAATCCGCACTTCCAGACCGTCACCGGGGCTTCAGAGTAATGTGTCCGAGGAGAGTAACCCTCTCCCGGACACATACGCTAGCTTTTACCACTGTTTTAAAAAAAATGTATTTTATTTATTAATCCGCACTTCCAGACCGTCACCGGGGCTTCAGAGTAATGTGTCCGATGAGAGTAGCCCTCTCCCGGACACACACGCTAGCTTTTACCGCTGTTTATTTTCAACTTTCAGCTTTATTTTTTTTTAGATTTATATCTGACTGTATATTTTATTCATTTATTTATAGACTGTCCTGTTAAGTTCAGACAGTGTTTAAGAAGTGCAGTCCACGTTTACATATCATGTTTCATGAAACGTGAAAAGTTAGACATGTTGAGGTAAAGCCACAGATTTGTTTGCTTTATTGTTGTAATCTGCGCTTTAAATAAATCTGATATTGTCTATTATGAAACAGATTGATTTATTGCTTGTGTTCGTTGAAAAATAAATAAGAGGACCTTGAAAAAATAATCGCATATTAAATCGCAATCGCAATATTGAGGGGAAAAAAATCGCAATTAGATTATTTTCCAAAATCGTTCAGCCCTAATAGCTAATGAATAATATTGAATTAAAGGAGCTATATGTAAGAAATGTACTCAAAGTAATCATAAAATGACCCTAATATGTCACTAGACATTGAGGAATCATGTTAATTTCAAGTATTTATGTCAGACATAATAGTAGTCCAGCCAGAATATTTAATTTCAAACGCAATATTTCTGTGCCTGGAAAACTGTTTTGTTTTCATTTTGTGTTTTGGTCTGTTGCGCCACCTTCTGCCTAGCGTCCAATCGCGAAGTCAGTACTGTGTCGCCATCCGGGTTGCCAGATAGGCTGAGCTGCAGCCATTTACTGTATAAGGAAGGCTGCAGCTACAAATGTTTCGGGTCAGAAATGTCTGACGTTACTAAATGCATTCGTGAACATGTTTACATTGCACTATTAGCCTACCAAATATATTTTAGTTGGGTAATGAAAATGGTCCATGTTTCCACTGGAGTGAACTATTGCAGTATATCTTTAGAATTATATTTGGCTTATCGCCATTATTCAGTTTTTGCTAGAAAAAAATTGTTTGAAGCGAATCATTGCGTCGTTGCCTCATGGGCATTTTCACGAAGTCAGTATCGTTTGCTCAATGACTGTATGTAAGGATTTCACACCATGAGGGCCATTTACTGCACACCGACTGCAGTGTGGATGATAATAAAACAGCGGTCAGAGCTGGCGTGCGTGTCCGTTGGGGGCTGCTCTATTCGGACACATTACTATGAAGCCCCGGTGACGGTGTGGGAGTGTGGATGATAATAAAACAGCGGTAACATCATGTGTGTGTGTCCGAGAGTGCTGCTCTATTCGGACACATTACTATGAAGCCCCGGTGATGGTCTGAATGTGTTGGATGATAATAAAACAGCGGTAACACCATACGTGTGTCCGAGAGGGCTGCTCTCCTCGGACACATTACTATGAAGCCCCGGTGACGGTCTGGATGTGTTGGATGATAATAAAACAGCGGTAACAGCGTGTGTGTCCGAGAGGGCTGCTCTATTCGGACACATTACTATGAAGCCCCGGTGATGGTCTGGATGTGTTGGATGATAATAAAACAGCGGTAACATCATGTGTGTGTGTCCGAGAGTGCTGCTCTATTCGGACACATTACTATGAAGCCCCGATGATGGTCTGGAAGTGTGGATGATAATAAAACAGCGGTAACAGCAAGTGTGTGTGTCCGAGAGGGCTGCTCTATTCGGACACATTACTATGAAGCCCCGGTGATGGTCTGGAAGTGTGGATGATAATAAAACAAGCGGTAACAGCATGTGTGTGTGTCCGAGAGGGCTGCTCTCCTCGAACACATTACTATGAAGCCCCGGTGATGGTCTGGAAGTGTGGATGCTAATAAAACAGCGGTAACAGCATGTGTGTGTGTCCGAGAGGGCTGCTCTATTCGGACACATTACTATGAAGCCCCGGTGACGGTGATGCAGTTGGTCAATATTATCAGGGATCTATGCAAGGCAAGTGTATTTGTATAGCACACTTCATACACAGAGGCAATTCTATGTTCTTTACCTAAATAAAAGCAAAGAACAGTATGTAAAACACTTGTCATGGTTGCTCCTTCTAGTAGAAGCAGTGTTGTGTTGAGTAATCCGGGAACGGGGAATCTGGCAACCGCTACTCTGGGGGGGGGAGGGGGAGGGAGTACCACGCTGTACAGTATTTACAACGTGGTTGCAATAACAGTTTTGGCCAGAGAGGGCGCAATCCTACATATAGCTCCTTTAACTTCAGGCAAACATTTTAAAAAATCCGCTAAAATCCGCAGCTAAAGTCGAATACCCACGTCATTTCGAATAATCGAATATTCAAATAACCGTGCCCATCCCTAATAAAAACTATATGAAAGTCGGGTAGGGGTAGACCCCTACGTCTGTTATAGCACCGCTGCATGCCCAGTTGTGCCATGGCATTCATGTCCAACCAACAGACTTGGTAGTTTGTTAAAAAAGGACATTAAAAACCCTGTATCCAGGGATCTTGGGAAGAGATACATGAGCGACAAACCATTCTGTGCATGGCCTCAGCACTAGATCTACGCTTTAAAGCATTGCCCTTCTTGGAAGATGAGAAAAGACAGGACACCATCGTGGCAGCAGAGGCAGCACGGATTTCTCAGGTGAGGGTCAATTAATGAGATAATTAATGAATAACCTTAATGAGAAAACTTATTTACGTTTAGTTTACTTCTTGTTTTCACCTGTAAAACAAAACTACCTTTTCACTTGACCTTGGTACAGCAGGTTGTGCAGTATAACATAATGATATAACTATACAACTGTGAATAATCTTGTGTATTTATGAATGTTATGTGGGCTTGGTTATAAGTCGAATTTTATGTTCTGAGTTCAGAAGAACCAGAACTACGTACCAGAACAAGAAATGGCTGAAACTGGCTCTTCCCCAGAATCCCCACCCTGCAAGAGAAGAAAGGACTACTTGTGTAGATTAATTTGGAGGGACATTTTCTATTCCCAAAAGACAGGACTCACATATGTCACTACATGATCAGGCACTGGATGAAATCAAGAAATACAAAGACGCAGAGCCATTGGCTCTTACTAGGGATCCACTAAGTTGGTGGAGGGAGCACCAGGCTGCTTTCCCCTTACTGTCTAACTAGCTAGTAATACCCTCTGCAGCTCAGGTACAAGTGTAGCCCCAGAGAGGCTGAAACCTTAGCATATTGATCAATTGTTGTTTCTTTAAGCCTTAGCTGTCAGTACAAGACCTATTTTTAATTTGTTAAAACAGTTTCATGTATTTTTTTAATTGTTTTATAAAAAGAACTGATGTCAGAACTGATGAACTAATTCTAGTGAAACTAGAATATTGCATCAAATAACTAGAGACAAGAGACAACAGAAAATGCAATTTTAAGTTTAAAAATTAAATAATATTTTATTTGCATTTATTAATAACTGGGATTAGAAACAGAATATTTTATTTTACTTTTAAGATCTATGTGGGCCTGAATTGTAAGTGTTTTAAGTTGTGCCATCCATACAGAATAATAAATAACAGCTGTAAATTCTGTGTAGGATATTATTCGAAATCAATGTGTATCACGATACGTATCGTGGCCTCTATTGTGATACACATCATATCGTGAGGTTGTAGGCAATACCCAGCCCTAGGCTGCACAAAAGCTGAAACGTCCATGGCTAAACTGTAGGGGTGTGACGATACACTAAACGCACGATACATGGTATTGGTCTCACGATACGATATATTCAGGATATTAAAAATGAAGTTCAAATGAAGACGTATAATTGAACACGATTACTTGTTTATTCCTGAGGGAAAAAATGTACTAGGAGGACAATGTTTAAAATTATCCTAATAGTCGAGGCAGACACAGGCCAAACCACCTATGGATAAAAATGAATTAATGACAATATTAATCATTATTACTACTTACATTTTTATCGTAGCATTATGCAACTGTTTGGGGATCAACATATGCCTTAGCAGTAAGAATCCTGGAACAGCTCCCAGCAATCAGAGGGATATACAAGAGCCATTGCCCACTCCCAAACATGGGACATTGCATACTATAGGCTGTCAAGGATTGGATAAAGCCTGTAGCGGAATGTACTGATCTGTTATTAGGTGAGAGTGAGAGATGACAGTGTCATTTCTGCTGCCCATGCTGCATCTTATTATGGATATCCTTGAGGAGACCAATATAAAGATGATGGCAGAGATCAAAAGTGGGATCTTGGAGAAACTCGACTCGAAATTTGACGACGGAACCCTTCAGTTGATGCGCAAAGCCACCTGCATCGATGCCCTGCACCTTGATTTGATCAGTCAAGTCAGCTTGAGATGGTGGCATATTGGAAAGATTGGAAAACCCAGCCACCTGTACGCATCAGAGTGGAGGAGGAGGAAGAAGTAGTAGTAGTAGGCGCAGCAGCCAGCTAAGAGGACAATCCCTGCCACAATCCCTGCCACAATCCCTGCAGAGCGGCGAGCAAAATCAGAAATCACGTCGTACTTGTTGGTTGTTGATGGTGATGACAAGCCACTGGGATGGTAGGGAGAGAAAACCGAAGCCGCTTTTCTTTACTGGCACACATGGCTAGAAAATAACTTACCGCAACCAGCACCACATCAGAGCGCATGTTCAGTGTCGCTGGCAACATTGTTACTTCCCAGCGCAACCTTCTCAAACCAGAGAGCGTAAACCAGCTCTCTTAGCTACAATCTGTAGGCAGGCCTGGCATAACTCAGGCATAAATCGAAAATTGTTATATTATATTGTTTCAGGCCTTGTGTTTGTTTATTTTAATAACACTTATTTGTGGAGATTGGACAATTGTTTGTGTAGGAATAAAGGCTGCCATGTAAACTGAGATTTTATAATTATTTTAGTTTTCATTTTTGCCTTTTGTTGATTAAGGCCTATTTGGTTATGCAATTATTCTTTGTTTAAGGTATGGTCGGCCTGGGGTCACAGCCTGTCCATTTCAATACTGAAAGGGACAATTTATTTCTGTAGCCTTACAGTAAGCCTAAGACAAATTATTTGTTCCATCCATTGTCTGCTGATATTAAGGTATTTCATTACACTTTAACAACAACAACTGGCCTAGTTTATGTACAATATTTTGTGTTGAACAAGTTGTTTTGAAATAAAGCTGCTTTTGACTTTCATTGTCGACTGATTATTGTGCAGTATAATAGCAATAGTATAGTAACAGTATAATACTAGTAATAGTATGTGCAGCAATATTGTTATTAGGCTATCATCATTGTTATATAATAATAATAATAATAATAATAATAATAATAATAATGATAATAATTTGTTATTGTATTGTTCGTATTTTTAGTATCATTAACATTTTGTGTTAATGTGCTATGCAAAGAAAACGAAATGTTGAATGTGCCATTTTCGCCATGGCTCAAACAACAACTTTATAAGAAGAATGACGGTAACAAGCACTCATAATTTGTAAATATAGGTTTATCATGTGCAGAGGGGCGCGCATGGACTGTCAATGCATCGGAGGGAGAACGGCTATTTCCTACCAATGACATTTTAATTAATATTATACATACAGGCCCTATTTTATATTTATAATGTTAACACATGTTTACAGTGCCATTTTTGCCTTGGCTCAAGGCATGCTGCACATTCCACTGAAGGAAGAAATTATTCAGTTATTCAATTAGTCAGAATGTGTGCGTGTGCGCCTGCGCGTGTCGGAGTCGCAAGTGTTGGTTATATGCAGGGGATGCCGAGGTGAAATTACAGCGCGGCAAATTACATTTAAATAATACTGCTAATAACAATAATTGAATACATTAATGGGAAAACAAGCCAAATATCGTCGACATTGGCAAAGGCAATCGCTCTGACCATCATTGATCCCCGAGATCGGCACAACCCTAACATGCTCACACAGTAATATAGGCTACTGCCACACACACACACCCACACACACAGTAAGTGAATGCCCTGTTTCAGTTTAAAGGCGGGAATCAGGGTTTGAAACTCAACCAAAGTGATAAATATACCAAGCAGTTTAACCATTACGTCAGACTTTATCTTTTTCAGAACAAGTTGTTTATAATTAGCGCTATAATTGTGTATTAATTGGATGGAAATTAAATTTGACTTATCGCTAATTGTTTTCTTAGTACAGCAAAACATAATAGGAAGAATAATGACTTTCCAAAATAGATATGAAGCTAGATAGCGGCAACGCCAAATCAATTAAAACTCATTAAGAGGTTATCATGGATCAAAGGCTGATAAGGCTTGATCGGCAGTATCCTACACAGCCTTGCTCTTTTCATGAGCAACCTACAACTTCCATCATTTTTGGAGAATGATGGGAGTAACGCGTTTGCCATTTAATGATAACATGATACTCTATTGATCCCCGTCACTCACCCACCTCCGCAGAGAGGTGAGAGGTCAAAAGTTAGAACTATTGCTACACAGCAGTGTCCATGCATATCGTTGGAATCAAACCAGTCTTGCTCATGGACTCCTGAACAGATCTTCCTCTTTTCCTAAATGAATCAAACTCCTTTGTTCCAGGTCATGCCTTAATAGATCTATTGAACATCATACCACATAGCAACAGAGTAGATGGGAAAATACCTGCCTCTTTGCATCTTTATTCTACTTTATTAAGAGGCTGATACACATTCCACATGAAGCCATCGCTCAAGCCGCAATTTATGCTCCAAGTCCTTCCATAGACCTTGTTTCCCTTAAAGGAGAGGTTCCTTCACACTGTATTGCCTTTGTAATACGCACAAGAATTATGCCCTATAGCGTCTTGATTTTAATTATGTAAATGGACCTCTGGTTCATTTGTAAAGTGGCTATTCGGTGACATGATGTCTACCGCGCGTGCGTGCGTCAGAACTTGGCATGTTACCAAGGCAATGTACTGAGGACCCCTACAACGAGGGGCAATACCTTCTGGGACGCTGTGACACTTCAACACTTCAACTGTACTGTACTGTGTTTAGGCCTACATACCAATAGTATTAACCCAATAGCAGCATCAGTTCTCAATTGTAGCTTTTACCAATAAAGTACAACATTAAACTGGGGTTAAAGAAGACAAACTCGCTGTAGGAAGTGAGGAGTGGGGACAGCACGCTGGATGCTTTTCATGGGACCCAGTTTCTAATGTAGCAGCCGCCATGCTGCGCAAGGCTATGCCATCCCACAGGTCTGTAACCAAGCAAACTTTCCTCCAACCAATCAGTGACGGCTATACAGAATATACCCATTAGATGGGTTAGATAGAAAGACAGTTGCGTCAATGGAGGGTCAAAAACCTCAGTGGTCCTATGGTTCAATGTAGCTTCAGATACAGTAGTAATACTTATATAATTATGGTATAATAATATAGCTAGTTCATATTAGAAGATCAGAGTGACAGGTTAAATGACTAGCCAACGTTGTGCTGCTTCAGCTTCATCCACCATCAATCATTGCATCCATTTTTTTTTTTAACAAGAGTAGAATAAATAACTTACAAGACTAGAGGTGTAATGGCACATAAGCATGCTTTATCTTTTTGACCCACCCCCCAGATCCAGAATCAATACCAAAATATCAATATGCATATTCACTAAGCTGATCAATGTCATAATCAGAATCAATACTTACTAATATTCACTAAGCATAGCAATGTAGTGGTGAGCAAATATGGCTTTTGGTGTGCAGGTTACTGGGCAATGGATGCTATTCTAGTGATCTCTATTGATGTTAGTTAGCCTTTAGCAAGTACTTACTTACTCGGTGTGTGACTTACTGGGCTGCGGATAAATGCTATTGACTACTAAAGTAACTAACAATGCCTTATTTCACCGTTTGTTATAGTAACAGACATTTTCACATATAGAAGCAGTGTCACTCAAACTCTCTCACGGCTGAGCTGACTTGTAAGTAAAGAAGCGCCTTTAATGTGCTGAAATGGGCATTTATTTGGCAACCAAAAGGTGACAGAATGGTCTCCCCTATTCATATACATTGGTACCCTTATAGAGCAACATATACTGGCCTAACTAGATTTGAATTAGAAATCAAGCATTATTAACTATAATGTATGCTATGACTTCTCTGATTTGTATATTTGTATTAAATATAAATATTTAAGTAAATTCAGACTACAACATTGCTCCAAACTTGAAAAACAGTCAAATTCATAGCAATTTTAGGCAGTCTCTCAAGTTAATTTAGATTGTCTTTTAAGCATTAACATTCAGTAACTCAGTTCTTATTCTTAATCTGTACGCAAATAAGCAATGGACATATTATTGACCCTATGATTTAGGCTGTAAAACACTCAATAGTGTTAATGTCTTGGTCTATGCTCATTTCACCACCGACTACAAAATAGTAATCTCCAATGTCTAAGTAACAAATAGGCTACCGTCCCTTTCCCACTCAAACACATGTTGAGGCATTTGTCAGTAGGCTACGACGAATGTAGCCTACAACTTTACATAAAAACAACTTAAAAGGTCCACTGTGTAGAATTTAGTGGCATCTAGTGGAACTTGGCATCAAAACTGAAAATTATATTTGTAGCAGCATAGCGCTACCGTGGTGGTGTATTACGGTAATCTCACTTGCACTTTATCTAGTTTGAAAGTGTTTTAAGTTAAAGATATAGGATATTCACGCTCTGAATTAGCTATGTGGTTCAGTTGGTTGTAATATGTAACCTCACCGCTAGATGCCACTAAATCCTACACAGTGTACCTTAAACCATATTTTAGACATTGATTTGCTCCCTGTAATCTAACCATCCGTTTCCGTACGTTAGCCATTTCAAATCAAGTAACTTTAAAGGTGCGCTATGCAACTCGGTTATTCCTCCGCTGTTTCTGGGTTTTCGCCGGAATTGGGCTCGCATTTCTCACTATAGAGCTCCCCCTGCAGCTTCGGAATAGGCCTACAACACTGTCGTAAAAACTCATTGACAACGCCCCCCACCCCCCACTTCGATAAATAAATAGTAATACACAACGAGAACCTGGATTCGGACCGCAAACAAACATGTGTGGTAGCAAGTCACTGCTAGGATAAACCCTCACTAGCTAGCAAGCTAGCCATGAAGCAACCAAGCTAAACACATACAGGGCTCACAATAAAACGGTCGAGCAAAACACATTGTTCAACAGACTCTCAAACCACATTACAAAAACGAAGTTCACCCAAGGGTAGGCTACTTACAATTTCAGCAGCAAGACAGCCAAGTCGGCGTCCGTTTTGCATTCTTCCGAGTCTCTCAGTTGACGCCATTCCGCATAAGCTCGCCCTATGTTCACTCGTGTCTGGTTTCTTTGTTTATCATAATCCTTTCTCTTATTCTTCGATTCCTCCGACCTTCCCCTCTTGGGTCTTGATGGATCCATAGTGGATTTGTCGATTGATCCAGAATTGCCTTGCAACTGACTCTTTATATTCAGCCGGACCCATGTTTGGCACCCCCGCCCAGGTCTACCGTAAAGCAGTGAAACTACAATCTGACTACATTTTCGAGGCGCGATTGGATACTTCCGCTGCGTCACATCCGTAAGTGGCCGGGACGGCCACATGAAGTTGCATGTTCTGTTTTTCCGCGGGGAACCAACAGGGGGAGATGAAACACCCACCAAACAACTAGTGGTGGATTTTCTCGTTCGTTTGCGCGAATCGGTTCGCGTCGTTCAGTTCGCCACAGAGAGTCGTTCGTTCGTTCGTTCGTGTTTCCGGTAGCGCTGAATCATTCACTGACTCGTTCAGTCGTTCACTTAGCTCCTCCCTCGTTCGCGAATCGCGAACGACTCGGCGAACGGCGAATGCCAGCCGAGTCGGTCAGACTCGGCTCCTCCTCGTTCACGAATCAATGCAGCTGAGTCGGTCTCGGACTCCCTCGTTCTTCTCATTTACTAACTAATCACGAAATCACGATTCACAATCGTGCAATGGTGCAAATGATGGTGTTAATAAATGTGTTAATAGCAAATACAACATTGTGTCTGGTTGAATATGTTAACATATGTATTTAATTTGAGTTCAACAGATTTATTTAATGTATGCATAATGACATGTCAGGATCAAAATGCCCCGTTCCCCCAATTCAAGGTAAAGTTAGACAAACCAAACGCAGCGGGATGTGTGTGTGTGTGTGTGTGTGTGTGGGGGGGGGGGGGGGGGCGTAGTAGATTATTGGATGTATATCAGCAAGATAATAGACTTGATTTAGCAATGATGAGTTTTAAAGTTAATGATGTACAGTTGTGTTTATTCTGGGCATATTTTATTTACTATTGTGAAGATGGCCATTGGCCACCCCCCACTCAAGACCAAGATCCACCAAGGTGGGGGTCCCGGCCGGGTTGCGTGCGTGAGAAGGAAGCATGAAAGAACGAGACAGATTGACGAGACATTCAAATATTTTATTAATCTGGCATGACACAGAAAATACAAAGACAGCATGTATTTACCATTTCACTGATATGTAAATGTAAAAGGCAATATTCAAATGTGAAAGTGGTATTGTTAATGTGTCAACCATTCGAAAGCGTCCTAGACTCACAGACAGACAAACAACATACATTGGCTGGCTCTCGTGATGACGAGTCGTGAGTGACGTCTCAGTCCTCGAGTCAATCAGTCAGCGAACGACTCGCGAATCAGCGGCGCCGCGAATCAGCGCGTCACCGTGAATATCCACTATACGCGAATTATCCGCGTGACATCGCGCCGCCTTGAAGACTCGTTCGCTGGGGGCGTGTTGACTAGTGGATCAATTAGCTCCCGCCCGCATTGTGGTAATGAATCAGAGGGATCAACGTCACGGCCCGCGCCCACGTCCTGTTTGCTGAATGGTGACCGCGTGGATTCGCGCCGCTCGTATTTGCATAAAGTTGAAATCTCCCAACTTTATGCAAATTCAGAAGCGGAGCCAGGCCGCGCCGCAGCTGGCTCCGCGCCGCAAGCAATCCCAGCGTGCTTTGCGCAGCGAATTGCTCGCGTCCCATAGAAAGTGAATGGAGGCGGCACATCGCGCGCGATCATTCGCTTATAGTGGATATTGACGGTAAGCGAACGAGACGAACGACGCGAACGAGAGTGGCGAACGAGGTCAGTTCGTTCACTTTAAAGAGTCGTTCGTTCGAACTGGTTCGTTCGCGAACGACCCATCACTACAAACAACCCAGAAAGTGTTGTAGAACGATCAGAACGACTCTCAACCTGCATGGTTAAGGTTATTTTTGATAAACGAGTTGCATAGTGCTTCTTTAAAGAAAAAAAGCTAAGACGCTGTAAAATGTATTGCCAACTGAATTAAAACATGATAATAAGTAAACATCAAAAGTGCTGCCGTTTAACTTGAACAGCGCGGTGAAAACAGGGCTCCTCTGTGGCGCTGCTGCCATTGGTTACCAGTGTCTCCATAATCCGCCATTGTTCTAAAGTAATTGGCGTGATTATGGGAGTGAACGGAGGTGACGCAATCCCTCTCCTTGGCTCTTCTCCATTATCAAGTGCACTTTTAACCACAACGTTACAGACAGACACTACTACCGCGATGTACCGTATCATGACGAACCTACCTTCAGACGGCTTGACGCTTCCTTAATTGTCCAATTAAGTCGTCATCACCACGCGACTCGTACTTCCGCGTCGGCCACAAAACGCGGCATTTTCTCCAACTTTTTGTAGCACGCCTGTTTTGATTGATTTAAAGTCGTTATTTTTCCTCGACGCCATCCAGCATCCCTGACAGCAAATGTTGTTCATGTGACAACGGTCCCTCTACTCCAAGGTGGAGGCTCGTTCATTGACAACATATCTGCCTAGCAAAACGAAATATATATATTTTTTGACATTTCTCAAACACTAGTTACTAAGATGCTCTCTTACATTTGACATACTGTCTACCAATTAGGTCTAAACTTGAGTAATGGGTATAAAGGCAATCTTAGATGAGTGAGAAGTGACGCTGTGACAACTGAATAAGGAGAAAAAGCAAAGTTGTGCGTGCGTACATTGCAGAGGGAATGGGGGTGGGATGAGGTGTGTCGTTTTCTTTCATTTCTAATAACTATTCACACATTAATCAAATCATCACTTGATTGAAAATATATCTCCTTCTATTATCTTCTTCTATTCCCGTCCCCTGGTGTGAAATGTTGACCCCCACCACCCACACACTGTGTTGCAGGCCTGAGATTGAATTAGCATCTATTCAAATGAAATCCCCACCACGCTGTGGTGAGAGAGCGAGAGAGAGAAGCTGCCAGAAACAGCTGGCAGCTTTTTTTCTTCTCGCTTTTTTAATTATTGCTCTGAAATGTCTCCCCCCTCCCTCCTCCCTCTCCCTCCCCTCTTCTCCTAATATGAAGTCATGTTCAACTGGACTACTGAATTACTACTAAATTGAACTGGTGCTCATCTCTCCTTCCTCTCGCCATCTTCATCCTCTTCTTCCCTCTGACCTATTCTCTCCTTCCTTCCTTCCTTCCCCTCTGTCTTCCCTTCTCTGCATGTCTTCTACTGTCATGGCCTCCAAACGCTTGGCGTCGAGGTTTCCTGATCGCTCGCAGCGTCCTGCTCCCCCCAGTGCTGCAATTAGGCACCTCCTCCTACTGGCCTCCCCCTGATCTCCTCCTCCTCCTCCCTGCATCATGTGATGCCAGGCACAGGAGCAGAAGGAGCAACAGAGGAGCCTCCTATAGAGGAACCAGGCTGCAATAAGAGAGGCTCAACTCCCTCCCGCTAACAGTAGCCACGGGGGATGCTACCATCAAGACGAGTTAAGAGGAGGTGAGGTGCACCATGGGAGGTTAAATCAGGAAACAATCTCGCTATGAATCTTACCACATAGGAGGTCCCTTCCCCCACCCCACCTCCTGTGCATTATTAATAGATTAACATTAAAGCCCCCCCCCCTCCACCTTACGCACGCCTTTAAAACTTTGTTCAGACCCTCCACAGACACATATATCCACAGTAGGAAAGCAAACGTGAAGAACCGACACTGAATTATTAACTTGTCACTTGCCATCAGTGTTAAAATGACGAGCCTCGTTTCCCGCATTCATCTGAAAGACATCCTTGAAATTGAATTAAAAGGGAAACTTCTGTGGGACATAAAAATCCTAAATGATTGCAAGGATAACCCTGTCGTGCTAACAAACCCAGGGCTAACCTCCCCCATTCTCCCCCCCCCCCCCCCCCCCCGAGTCGGCCCTTAAAAATACCTCATAATCCATTTTCTCTTGTTAAAAGATCAACGTTGCTTTTCGGGTGAAAAGACAAGATGTTCACAAAGGATTAAAGAAAAACGCGCGACAGTAGCCTCCGTGTGGATGTGCTAAAGGCTAATTGTGCCTGAAATTAGATTTTCAGCGGGTGAATTAGCAGAGGGCACAGAGCAAGCCGGCGGAAAAATGAAAAGCAAAATGGAGGGAAAATGAGTATGAGTCACATACTGATAAGCACTCTAGCTGTCAGTTTGTCTGGGAGTCTGGCCCCAAGCTTGAGCCTCCCTTTTAAACTACACACCACCATGCCTGCCCATTCATTGGCTTGAATTCATTGTGTAAATTACATTTTTCACCCATTCAATCACTTGTAAAGTTTGCAGAAATACATTTTCGGTTTCGATTAGTGTTCTTTGTGCGTAGTAATTCACTTAGTGTGTATAGGTTCCAGTGTTTTAAAATTAATAAGTCATCGCAATCTAACATGACCTCAAAAGTACATGCTACCTAACACCCTCCCAACCCAGTATAAGCCGAGTAAAAACATAACAGTTGCAGTTATTCTACATTTCTATTTAAAGAAGCAGTCAGACAAATGGTCTTAAAGAGAAAAGAGGGAAAAGAGAGTGTGTGTGTGTGCAATGCCTGTAAAGACAAGGATGAAGCATCGCAGGTCTGTTGGGGGTGTCTGTATATTTATATGCATGTGTGTGTTGTTGAGCATGCAAATGCGATGATGGATGCAGCCGGCATAATCCAAAGAGAGAGAGAGAGGGGTCCTTGGTCGCTTCAAGACTAATGGAGCGATTAAGAGCTTGGAGGGGGAGGCTATTTATTTGTTGTGTATGACTGGATGCACTTCGTTAAAAAAAAAGAAGCACTTAACGTTTTGCTTTCTTTTTTCCACAAGTCCTCCGGGTCTTTACAGAAACACAAAGACTCGTGACACGGGAGTGAAGAGAGGATCCACCCCGAGACATAGTAATCTTTCCAAAGCTACTTGAGCAATGTCCTAGAAGGAAAAAGAAAAAAATATGTAAATGAGATCACTCACAATTTCCTGTGGAAAGTTCACATTTCTGCGCAGACCAACTTAACCTCTGGAGCAACTTACAAAACGTGTATAAATAAGAGGTTGTTTGTCAGAAATACATGTCGAGTGCGGTGTATTAATGTAGCCCTTTATCACATATCAAGCAGCCTTGGAGACCCACATTAACTCACACAAACCCGAACACTACTTTTATTTAGCAGGAAGGGTTTTCCATTAGCTCAGAGTAGCGTAAAGACACAACACAATACCGTGATCTGGGAAAAAACACACTTTATATAGTCTATAGAGCTCACCTGGCCACGCCCATTGTCGCTCTGGCCACGCCTATGGTCACAATGACCACGTCCAGTCATATGACCACGCCCACAGTCAGTGTTCACTGATTATCTAACCACGCCCATATTAATCTCATACGTCATAAATCTATATGTCAGATGCCTGTGGGCATGGTCAGTTATAATATGTTATAGTTGGTATATAGTTGGTAGTAGAGGCATGGGTGTGACCCATGCCTCTGCTATCAAACACCTTAATAATGCTGGACTCCAACATGTGTAGTGATTGTTAATGTGACGATCATTGTTGGTGATTGTACGGTCACCCATATCAGGAAAAACGTGCAGACATCCTAAGAATACATGACAATTAGCTGAGATTGTTTTTATTCCCTCTGTGTTGTCATTGTCGACACTTCCCAGCAGCCCAACCTCCAGGCAGACGACTAAACAAAGAGAAAAAATTGGCTCTGACCCCACCAGGGTCAGAGCCTGTCCTTGGTTTCAACCCCCCCCCCCCCCCCCGGCCAAATAATTTTTTTTTTAAAAGTCAGAAGTTTGGAGCTGTTAAGGTAATTGCCAGGCTGACACCTCCCCAGCCTCACTGCCAAGACCTAGCCGCCACTTCAGAATGTTAATAGCCATCCAAATCCAGTGAGGTCAGCACTGAACACACACAGCATTTTTTTAAGCCAATGTAATTATCTATGGACAAATCTTTACAGGACCCTCCTCACACCACCTCCTATTTTTAAACCCTATTGGTTAATTGCCATTTGACTGATTGGTTGGTGCCAAGTAACTTCATTTGTAAATTACGTCACATGACGGCACCATCCTAAGGCAATCGGAAACAGCAATTGCATGATCGTTACTGGTGCTGTCCGTTGGCTTGATTTTAGAATTGATTTTAGTTCCTATAAAACTAAATAAAACAAAGAAATAAGAAGAATAGAGTGAAGAACACAAGAAATAGATTGACCATAGCAACCCAGTCTTTAATCCCTAGGAAATTATGTTGCATTGGTTTGGATACAGAAACATCAATTTGTTCTAACAATTGATGGCAACAAAAAAAAAGACAAAAACAATATACAAAAAAAAGACATGTGCAAGACATTTACAAATTTAGCCTGACATACACCCGGCATGTGGTATATACAACATGTTGTCGTGACACACAGTTGAAACCTGGAGTCTTTCAGTAGTTCAGTATCTTGCCAACCCCTCCTTGTGTGGTGTGGTCCAAATCCAATAAAGCCACAATATGCCTGAAGAACTTTGCTATAGAGAAGAACTTTGATAATTGGCCACCACCTTTTTATGAAGATAATTCCACTAGAAAATTAACATAGTACATTTCAGTATAGAAAAAAACATAATTAATAATATACTACATTGATTTCTACATTTCAATGAAAAAAATATCTTCCGCTATTCTCCATTTCTGCCCAAATGCATGATATATAGTTAATTCAATTTGAAGAATGAATGAGCATATGAATTATTATACTCTTCAGGAAAATTCTGACTATATGCTAAAAAACATTCCCAGGATGTCATAACCAACGTTCATTGGATCGAAGCAAACATTTCTGATGCAATTCACAATATCATTGAAGACTTAAGTAAATAAATTATCTATGTCCAACGGAGGAAATATATGACAGTTGTAGGTATATCACAAGTGAGGCTGCAAAATGACAAAGTTGCCTTCAATAAATAAAGGTCACATGCTTCACAAAAAAAACATTATGCCGACAAAAATGACGATTCATGTCTACAAGCCTCTTAGTATACAATAGCTTTCCTTTAGCACAAAGTTTATTTCACTATGCAATGTCCACATTTTAAATACTGATTCCCATGTTAATACACAAACGGAACACCGTTCCTCCACTTCGACCTCTTTCACTTTTGCTGTGTGCATTATCACAGTCTGTTAATATTATTTATTTATGTCTTTGATGTCATTTATTTTGTACACCAAAACGGCTATGAACGGGTTTCAAAAATAGATTTTTGTTGCTGGTTTTCAGAATGTAAGAAAAAACCCAAAACCTGTGTCCAGACCCTCGGGTACAGCGAGGGGTTCAGAAGACAAATTATCTTCCAGTATAAAACCCACCGGAGCCGTTCTGAAGGTAAATAAAAGCTGAGAGGTATGGAGTTGGTGCCACCCAGAGGCGTTAATTAACTCTACACAGTTTGGATGAGAAGCCCTGCTCTGTCCTTCGCTAGCTAGCTGCCACTGCGGGATATGTTGCAAGCAAACATCCGCAAAAAACACAGACTCAACGAGCGCCTGGCAGGAAGTGCTTGAACACGATGTCTCCAGGCTCAAGGTCTCAAGGCCTGTGTGTGTGTTGTGTGTGTGTGTGTGTTGTTCAAGTATTTGTGATTAGTTTGTCCACGCCATACACACCACTAGCGTTAGCCTTGTTAAGCTAACTTCCCGTTTGTTCTCCAGTTGGGGTTTTGGACAGGAGGGGCAAGCGGCCGGGGGGGGTTAATACAAGCTGTCGGGCCCCTCATCCTGGGGGAAGCGGGAGTACAGCAGCTTCTCCATGTAGGAGACGTAGCTGCTGCTCGGTGTGTAGTCGTCCGAGCCCAGGTGCTGCGGCGGGGGAGGGGACAGCGGTGGCAGCAGCATGGGGTCCGAGTTCAACGCCGAGTCATACGGCGCGGAGACGGAGGTGAGTGTGGGGTCCGAGACCAGGGGGGACCTTGACTTCAGCGCTTGGTCCGAGACCAGGGGCGACGACACGGCAGTGGTTGTGGTTGGGACCGCCGTGCTGGCGTGGGCGGTGCTCTGGTCCATGTGGGCGGAGTCTGTGTGTATGGGGGAGGGGTTGGGAGCAGGGCTGGCAGGGGGGAGGAGTTGGGGGCTGGGGGGTATAACACTGTGAGGGTCCTGGATGGGGGAGGTGAGGCTGGGGGGCTGTGCCTGTGTCTCCACGGGGGTCTGGGAGGGTGGGGTGGATTTTGAGGGCAGGCAGCGTCGCTTGGCAGCCTGGGCACCATCCTTGGGGGCTGCCTGCTTGGCGCTGGGAGCTGGGATGGCCTGGAGGGGGAGGCAGTTATGGTTAGGATAAGTGGTTATTAGTTATTAACATGGCAAGTAATTAATACCAGTGGTTCAGATAATCAGTGGCTGTGTTTAATGTGTTTATAGTGTTTAATGGGTTAACGAGACTGAAGTGTAAAAAAATGAAATTTACGGTCAATATTTTAGACCATTGAGCAATTCTCTCACTTTAATGGATTACTACGGAGCCGATGTGTAAATCTGTGTGCACGGTTTTGTAAATCCGTTCCCTCGGATTCACAATCCGTGCCCTTGGATTTGGTTTCTTCTACACAGCAGGGAATGGAGTGAACCATTCATACACACATGCATGCATTCCCCATGGAGCATTCTGAAGGCAAACGCATATCTGATTCAGACCGACATCTATACATTTTTTTCTCTCCTGTCTTTTAAGTATGAATGACTGAATGTAGTGTTTATCTTTTCACATTTGACTGTACAGTTAGGTTTGCTTTACAATCATTTTAGAGCCTTCTCATGTGCTATTGCCTAATAGAGTTGCAGCATGACATAAAGCAACTCCAACCACTTTTCCAATGGTGTCTGTAAACTCAACCCAAATCGCAATCAACCATAACACGCACTCTGTCACACACATACAATTACCTCCATTCATCCACTTCCTTAACTACGGATTAAACACGGATTCACAAAAATGTGTGCACGGATTGTGAATCCGATGGCACGGTTTACACATCAAGGTTTTTTTTCTACCATGTAACCCCAGAGGGGCTCCGTAGATTAAAATATTGCATGGAGACTCGGTAATTTGTATAGGCTAAAAATGTATCATTTTAGATTCTCCTCATCTTTGTGTATGAAATAATGAAAAGGAAACAACAGTATTGAAATCTTAAGCCATTCAATTTGCCGTTTTCAACAACCCATAATACTGACCAGGCGGGCGCGGACCCTCTTGGGCAGCTCGTGTTGCAGAGAGTAGATCTCAGAGTGTTTCAACAGCAGCTGACTCTGGTCCTGGAACTCCACCTGGGGGGGGGGGGGGGGGGGGGTGGGGAGGGAGGGAGGGAGGGAGGGAGGGAGGGGTTTAAGTTCCTGGTTAACCTATTCTTATTTACCAGTGCAAAATACTACTTATGGTAATAATAGCACGTGTGTGTGTGTGTACCTGGTACAGTCTTTGTACGTGTGATTTGACAAAGGAGGCGTTGAGGACCTGGCCCTCGGCAGTGTGGACCTTCATCAGCTCCCCCACCTCTGGGGGGCCGCTTGCCAAACAGTCATGACTCTGAAGAGGAGGAGGAGGAGGAGGAGGAGGAGGAGGAGGAGGAGGAGGAGGAGGAGGAGGAGGAGACGGGCAAAGGAGAGACAGAAGGAGGTAAGGTGGAGGAGATGAGGGGAGTGGGAGAGGAGGAGTAAATGAGGGGACAAGAGAGAAGGAAAAGAGGGAAGGAGGAGAGGAGTAGGAGAGGAAATGGAGGAAGATGGAAGGAGTACGAGAGAAGGAACAAACGAACATGGGATCAGCTATGAAGCAAAAAAACAACCATAAAAAGCATGCATGTCAGTATCATCCCCATCAACAATAATAATCAATTTATATGAACAAATTAAACATTTTTTAAATGGGATATTGACGTGGCAACCAGCTCTTCTGACAGAATGTGTTTATAAGCAGCATATCGATTTAAAAGGTTGGTGAATCTGAGTCTTTCATAATAAATGGAACTAAATTACAAAAGATACATTAATACTTGTAATATATACATTAATACTTGTAATATAAATCAAATACGCAATACCCATTTTATTAACCCTGTAGCCGAAAGCACAGGGAGTGCGAATTTCGGTTGGTATTTGTAGCGCGCGCCCAAAAAACAGATGGAATCATTGTTTGAACGGCGCAACGCACACAAACGTAGCGGGGCTGTATTTCTGCATAAGACTGCAGTCTATTTTGGACATGAACATTCTAAAACATTAGGGTGCATCAATCCCGACATGGCCGTGTGCTTTGGGCTTTTTAACACCCAGGAGAAAATAGGGTCCACTGAAGACAGATGAGGAGGAGGAGGAGGAGGAGGAGGAGGAGGAGGAGGAGGAGGAAGACTCACTACGATGTTTTCCGGATAAAGGTTGTCGCAGTAAGAGCCATCGTCGAAGTTGACCTCGTAGTAGGTCTGTGTAGCCAGGCCAATCACAGTGCAGTGGTAATACCATCCGTCGCTGCTTCGACCAATCACCCTCTGGCCCACGGCCGGCCCCTTGGGACCCTTGAAGATGGTTACCGTCTGTCAGGGTGACACCACAGGCAGTTAGTACAGATAGTTAAAAACTGGGTGGAGTTACAACTTAATGGTATTATTGTTCATATACAAGGTTATTATAATATTAGAGATTGTGGATTAGAGCTATTATTATGCTATTATTGGTATTAACTTAAAGACTTCATTAATGCTTCAGCCATTTCAGTCAACCAATTCATTCAGTCATTCACTCATTCATTGTAAAATAAAAATAAAAAGTGACATTTTTAAAAGCAGTGTTTTAAATGTGACAGTGATTTACGTTTTTTATTTTTTTTATTTTAAGCAGAGCAAACTAACAAATGAATACATCTGCCTTCGAATCACCCCATTATAATTCACATACCAGGTCCGACCACAACCACAGCCTCTTCGGCAGGTCATAGGTCAAACACCACTTGCCTTCTCCAGTGGACTGATTGCCGCGTGCTTGTGGCAGGTGACGGACACGAGGTAGGGCCAATCGGCGGGCTTCATGACCACGCCGGCGATGTGCGCACACGTGACGTGAAAGGAGGTTGAGCAGTTGTCATGGGAACACTGGATGCACGCCCCGGCGTTCTGCTTGATGCTCCTGCTGTGGCAGTACACGCACTTCTGCAACAAACGGACAGAGAGAAAACGTCGAGGGGATTAAACCGAGTAGGGTCAGTTTAGGGTGGATTGTGGGATGCAGTGGGGGATGGGCCTTAGTCTACCAGTTGAGCTACACAGGACCACACATGGTATCACACAAATGTCTTGAGTCCCACATCTCCACAGATTCACCACACATTGAGGCTACATCCACACCAATACATTTTTGGTTTTACACAGTGGCTCAAAGCGAAAATGATCTCCGTCCTCACTAGCGTTTTAGCGCCGTTTCAAGAAGAATCTCTGTCCATACTCGCCTGAAAACGCATATCACATGACCATTCACATACAATGGGCATGCGAGTGTCGGTATAAACAGGAAGCAGATTGTCTACTCTGCAGTTGGCTGCTTAGTTTCAGAAAATACTACGGAGGAAGAACAGCAATGGCGAAAAGTAAGACCAGAGATTTCTTTGTTTGGGCCGAGGTGGAACTGTTACTGAAAGTAACACATGAGTATAAGGCATTCAAGGCGGCGGAACACATAGATTAAATAAACAAATACATTACATTTATATAGTGCTTTACAAGATACTCAAAGCGCTGACATAGTGTGTGTGTGTGTGTGTGGGGGGGGGGGGTATGACACCTCATCCACTACCAGTGTGTAGCACCCACCTGGGTGAGGCACGGCAGCCTGCCAGAACGCTCACCACACACTGGCTCAGTGGAGAGGTGAGGAATGAAACTATCCAATTAGAGACCAGGGGATGATTAGGTGGCCATGATAGTACAAGAGCCAGGTTGGGAATTTGGCCAGGACATCGAGGTTAGCACCCCTACTCTTGCGATGAGTGCCACGGGATCTTTAGTGACCACAGGGAGTCAGGACCTCAGTTTTAATGTCTCATTCGAAAGATGTTGCTCTAGACAGGACAGAGTCCCCATCTCCGTCTCGGGGCATTGGGGATCTTACATAGGCCAGAGGGATGAGCACCCCCTACTGGCCCTCCAACTACCAGCACCATCTTGTCTCCCATCCAAGGATGGACTAGACCAGCCCCGCTTAGCTTCCAGAGAAACCAGCAGTGCGAGGCAGGTGCCTGGCCGATCTGGACATTCTATTCTCGCCATTCCTCAGGAACCACAACTTCATTGATAAAATGATCCCACCAGGCACTAGTTCTTCCCGGCCTCACCCAAAACCGGCGCTCCATGTAGGGTTGGTCACAAGGATTATCGCAAATGGCTTGAATAATAGCTTGCCTCATGCGCATGTAGGCAGTAGTAACATTATAAAATGCAGAATCTAACTGCACAAGCGCTGCTAGCATAGACAACACAGCCATCAACGCCTGTAATGCGTTACCCATGTTGAATTAACCGGCGCGAGGCTGATGAGGTTTGTTTTATTCCGGAAAGGGTCACGTGATAGGGGAGTGACGAATCAGGGAAGGACACATCATGACTGATAAGACCCAATCAGGAAGCGAACGTGGGTGTCTGCGGCATCGGTCTCCAAAATCTCTGTATCCGCCCGTCTAGACTAGTCCAGACTGAAACGCAACCCTGAGTATTCAACGTGAAACTGGGTCAGCAGTGTTTTCAATAATCTCCGCTTTAGGGGCTCTAAAACCAGTAGTGTGTACAATAGGCGTAAACGTAGCAAGTGCATTTTAAGACAAAAGCGTATTAGTGTGGATGTAGCCTGAGAACGCCTGGCTCACTCAGCCCTCCATAACCCCCCTTCTTTCTTCAATGAAAACCTCATTTGCATGTATTTGCATTCATCAGCGTCAGAAAACACCATTCCTATGTTGTGCACGCCACCACCTCAGACATGAGCACAAGGAAGTGCTCGTTTTCCCTGTGAAACAATGTGAAAAGGGGACTCCGGTGACAGCCTCTGTGCATAAATAGGCTCAACTTTACCTGCTCTGAGTCCCTAAAAACCCACACTAGCTGAGCCAACTTTTTCCAGCGTGCTCGTGTCTGTCACTGTCTGTATTTTACTGTCTCTAGTTATCTGTTAGGTGGGGCTCATAGACGCAATTGCTATTCTTAAAATTGACTGCAGGGTTTTTTCCCTCCCAACCGTCCATACACATGCACCGATATTCCGATATCAGTTAACTTTTGCAGTGTGGTGCAGTTGTTTACTTCCTCCGCCTTGCAGTTGATTCAGAGAGCAACGATTTGGGGAGAAAATACTAAATCTAATTAACAGCAAGGATATATTCTGCCGACTAAAGCACACACACGCCCACTATGTAAAGCGCTTGGGGTGTCTTGAAAAGCGCTATACAAATGCAATGAATGAATGAATTAAAGCATTCAGTGTGACCCACTTTAGTTCAAGCAACAACAAAAAACAACAAATAGAAACTATCGATCCACACGAGCCAGAAGACAACTCACAAGAACCGCTGGGCTGGGAGCTGGCTTTGCAGTCAACACACTCCAACAAGGCAGCCCACTGAACATTTATAAAACATAGACGTTGGTCTCTCAACCCCCCCCCCCGCTCTCTCTCCCTCTGAAGATCCAAGTCTTTGGGCTTGGTACAAATAACAAGTCTCCCTTAATTAAAAATGAATGGGAGCACCAGGGCTACAGTCGCTACAGAGCGTTTCTCAGAGTGTTGTGAAAACATGCCTTTCCATTCCCCGGGTTTGAACCGCCTGAACTGTGGCTCTAAATGTATATATAAATATATAAAAGAAGGGCCCTCTCATCTCTGACAGTTAAGATTTAAGCAACCCGCGTTAACCAGCCTTCAATACCATCAACGGTTCACTCTCCTGTCATTTTCCATTTGTAAACACTCCCCCCCCCCCCCCCCCCCCCCCCTCACTCTCTCTCCCTCTTTCTCTCCCTCTCTTTGCCGTTATTCCAATACCAGACCGATACACGTTAACCCACGGCTGTGAGTAGCTCCTACTCTCCCGTTCTCTCTGACAGGTCAAACATCAGTTGGCAGAGCAGCTACTGGGCCCTGGGGTCCAGTCAGAGAGAGCGAGACAGAGAGGGAGAGAGAGATCATCGGCATCTTAAAGAAGATCCACATACTCTTTTATAGAGATTTTTTTGTATATGGCCATGCTATGTACCGTATTCCATGTGTCCTTTGCTAGAGTGTGTGTAAATGTACTGTGCACATGCGTGCGTGAAAATGTAGATGACAAGTCAAATCATATCCACACCTCAACTTCAACATAGTTCATTTTTATATATTTTTGCAACTGATCCTCAAAATTGGATTTCAGCGTGAGAAACATGCTGGGTTATTTGAGATGTAGGATCATTATGGCACTTTATTCACCTTTAGGACCCACAATAGACTTGACAGCTCCACTACAAATGTGTGTGTACCTTGACTTTATGTCAGTCCCTCTCCCTCCTTGTCTCTCTCCCTCCGTGTCTACCGCTCATCCCACCCTCCCTCTCCCCCTCTCATGATCTCATCTCATCAATGGTTTAATTACTGTTTGAGCTGTTGGTATGTTTGAATGGTTGGTTATCGACTCTATATTATCATCTGTCTGTCTGATACACGCGCACACACACACACACACACACACACCTGTGTTGATGAATTACATACAGAGCAGCCACAGCAGCGCACAGGGAATGGGGATCGATAAAAAAAAATGTATTTATTAAAATGTCAATACTTCATTTTGGCGGTGGTGACGGCGGAGGAGAATGTACAACAGCGGCTCTCAGCGGGGCCCTTGTGGGCGATGTCTCACTGCCTGGCTGACGACTAATTTACGCTTCTTGCTGGGTACAGTCGCGGTAAAGACGGGGGGGAAACAGGCAGGCACAACAGCAGAGGAGCATCGGAGGAAAAAAGGGGGAAATTACAGGTGTCAATTTCAGGTTTGGGAGTTTTGTCACTTTAGATTTGTTTGTCGGTTGCTTATTTCCCCGGCGACCTTTTGTAATTTCCCAAAATCTGTTTTTGCGATTACTATGGGGAAACCGAGCGAAGCCTGATTGTGCGTTGTTTTACTCGACTCATTACTCGCACACGCGTGCTAAGTTACACCAACCTACCCCATCTCAAATAGAATCAGATCATATTATTATTCTCAAATTAAAATGGAAAGAGTCTCTGTATGTATACCTGTCCGTCGATTTTCTCGACAACCGTTCATCCGATCAACTTTACACTTAGCAAACAGGCACTTTTACAACGGGCACTGCACTAGTTACTATAATTTATGGAACGTGAATTGTTTTCATGCCAAGTGTAGTGGACTAACAGGTGTCCTCAAGCTTTATAACCAAAGACCTGAATGGCTGCAGTCGTTTGGCTTAGCGGGTCACAGCGTTCATCTTGCAACCGCAGGGTGACTGGTGTCAACCCCTGCTGCGTAGCAGTGTACAAGTCACGTGTTCCAGAATAGCTATGAGTCACTGAAACGAACTGTTATCAATGCTTCAATAAGGCGTTCAAAATCAGCTTGATTTAGATCAGCTTATATCAATCAGGGGAGATTAAGTTCACTGTGGTTGAGGGCTGGGGTTTCTAGTTTAGAGAAACATATGAGAGGAGCTGATGAGCCCCTGCTTCTCACCCGAACCCTCTTTGGAACACCAACCTTGGGGTGCAAGTGGGTAGGTTTTTGGCGGGGGTGGTTAAACAGACAAGACTTGCTTGCAGAGTGCGTTGCGATAACAAAAGTAGCACAATGAGTTGGTGTCTGCCTCCGATTCTGCTCAGGCATCTGTATCATGCAAACAGGCTTCAACAATGCAATGGACACAAAGCGGTGCCCACCAGTTCTTTAAGGGACCATTAAGAGGGAGTGTGTGGGGTCAGAACATTTGTAGAACACCAGCGATGCCACACTGCTGCTCTCTGAAGAGGAGGAGGAGAGGAGCGAAGGAGGAGGAGAACATGAGACAAATACAAAGGGAGGAGAAGAAGGAGCCAAGATGAGGAGGAAAAGGAGAGTAGGGAAGGAGGGGGGTGGGAGCTTAAATGCGCGGCAGCAATGTGAAAATTGCCTAGTGCCCATGGGATCGATGCAGTTCATTTGGCACAGTGAGAAATGACAGCTGATTATTCTGCTGCTCTGCTCCACACATCTATTTTCACAAGACTACCAGCCGTCCTTCTATCCATCTATCTATCCATCCAGCCGGGAGAAAGTGTGACAGAAAGAATGACCCGTAGAAAGGTGTCGGGGAAAAACACAAAAGCTTGAAAGAGTGACAGCGAAGGCGAAGGCTTTTGTTACATGCTCAAGACACTGGACCCGAGGTATGTGACTGTGTCGCGACACTTTTTCACTGACACAGCCGTACCCAAGGTCTACAGAGAAGTAAAACTTAAAGATGAGGAATCTTTGAGTTCAGCAATAAGGGTTGCATTAACTTGTGATGCGTGGACGTCAAAGGCAGTGGATTTCTGTGTCACTAAAACAGCATGTTAAGTCACAGAGGACCGGCAACTGCGGTCTCAAGTTCTCCAAACTAGCGCAGTACACAAAAGTAACACCAGGGCAAACATTGCAGATCTCCTGCAAAATGCAGCACAAGAATGGGGGATTGCCGACAAAAACTTGGTTGTAACCGACAATGCTTTTTACATGGCCGTTGCCATTTAGTTAGCAGGATACCTGTATGTGAAGTGTTTCGCTCAGGGTCCAAAATTAACACATGCCACTAGCAAATGGCTGATAAATTTGACCATTTGGCAGGTAAAAAAATAGTAGGGATACATATTGAAACAAATGCTTGGCAGGTAGATTGTTCCACTCTGGCAGGTAAAAAGACAATATTCTCAAAGTTAATTTTGGACCCTGGTTTCGCTCACACGCTCAATCTGGCCTCACAGTGGGCGTTACATCTGCCAACAGTAGCCAGGCTCATAGGGAGAGTGCGGCGCATAGCTGGCTTTTTCAACAAAAGCACGGTGGCAAACCAAACTTTGGAGAAAAAAACAGATACCCCCTGTGACCCTCTGTCACATCAGCCAACATGAGGACATCATGTGGGCTAGCAGACTTGCTTGGTCAGACTTATTCTGAGTTTGGAGCCCCACCAAAATCTTTATCTGCCATCGTTCAGGAGGAGGTAAAAAGATTCCAGGAGGTCACACCCCTGGCATTCACAGAAGACCCACTAAGCTGGTGGAAAGCCCATGAGCAAGTCTATCCTTTTCTGGCCAAGCTGGCGAAAAGATACCTTTGTATCCCAGGTACTACCGTGTCAGCAGAAAGGCTTCTCAACGGCTGGAGACATCGCCACAGCACAAAGGAGCACTCTGACCTCAGAATGCTCCTTTGACCAGCTCCTCTTTCTGAGCAAGAATGCTGACATTCCTTCACTGTCTGATAGGTGGTTTTATATAGAACAACATATTCTATATACTTATTCTATTCTAATGGTGAGACGTCTATTTGTATTTCGTGCCTCTTTAGTGGTGTGGTAGCATTCCTTTCTCTGAGAATTACAGTATAGGAGGTCAGCTTTAGACAGAGGTCAAGGATGCCCTTCTATAGTTAGGGTTTACAACAGACAACTTTGAAATACTAAATACCAAACATGTCTTCGGTTTTGTTGTGTTGCCATTCCCGTGCTCATCGGACCAGGCAGAAGCATGACGTTCTTGTGTTGTCAAGTGTAAACACCTTGTGTAGAATGGGATGTTGTCCAGTCAGATGATGTCTCACATTTTGGGAGTCTGGCTGTACCCAATTTCGTATTAAACCGCTTGAACTGCAAATCTACTTGTCGCTGCAACTTCTGGGTCTGAGTATTCAACATCATCCAAACTGAGCAGAAAAATCCCCTTTCACTGCCAAATGACTTTTTTAGTCCCAAAGCCAGCAGCAAACAGTAGCACATTTTATATATTTTAAGAGTACATTTTTTATTTTATTAATTTTATCCTTTTAAGTTTAATTTAAGATTGCATGCTTTATTAATTTCAATTTAACAGTAGTTTACTTACAAATTCCACAGTTGCTTAAGGTGCTGCATACTTTGTACAAGTTGCATTGTTCAAAATACCTACTAATAACTACCTAATAACTACTGTAGTACAGTAGACCACACACATTTGCATTAAGTTCAGTTGGACTATGTAGACAGTCCCGTTCCGATATCATGTGCATGCATTTTTATGACAGTAAAGGTCAGTCTGTCTGCTTGACAATCCCATTTTGCTCCAATAAAATGATTGAAGTAAGATGAACAGGTGGAAAGCTTTATCTTATTAGATAAAACAGATGTTGACAATGTTTTCCTTTGGGGACATAATTTACAGTTGAAAAAAGGTAATACATCGTAATATATGTTATTGCAATACTCTGCAAATCGCAAAATGTTTACAAATCGCAATAATATTGTCTCGTGACTTTTGTATCGTGATGATATTGTTTCGTGGGGCCTCAAGGAGGTCAGGGAGAAAGTGAGGGAGAACAGGCTAAACAAGCTAAGAAGCAAGTGATGACAACTGGAGTGAAGGAGGAGAAGATTTGTGAAAACATGCCGTTGCCGTTATGTCGGGGAGCAAGTGAGGGTAATGTCGGGGAGGAAGAACAAGCTAAATGAGTGCAAAAGAGAGTGATGCAACAACTGGAGTGGAGGAGGAGGAGGAGGACAGATTGGTAAAAGCATGCCGTTGCTTTGCTATGTGGAAGGAGAAGCTTTAACATTAAAAAAGGAACAATGATCCTAGATCCAGGATGGTAGACACCTCCGTTACAACTGTCAAAGTCCTTGGCCTACACCAGTATGTGCACATGTATCGTTAGTGTTTGATTTCCATTTTCTTGCGTATATAAGTTTTCATTGTCAATCATCTCCTAGTGTAACTTACAATTGTGTGACCCAATATGGACCGTATGAGTGCTTTGTTCTCTACAATGCGCATTAATTAAACATCTACGCAATACCTACATTCAACTTCAGTTCAAACCCATTTCGTAATTTAGCGGACACTTTGACACAAAGTGACTCGAACCTAATACCTTTCGGTGGGCATCAAACTTACCAGGCTCTTGCGCGTGTCCGGGACAGCGCTGACGTCCACAGGCTCCCTCTCGATGGCGTTGATGAAGCGGGCCTCGGCCACGGCGATGGCACAGATAACGTGGACCCATCTGACGTAACAGGCGGGAACACATTCGACCGTTAAAACTGTTTACTAAAACTGATTAGTGTGGCTTCATGTAGTTTTTATATTATAATGATCATATCATCATTATTATTATCATCATCATCATTATTCTATTCAATACTCTGTGTGCCTCCACCGTCACCATAACCTTTAGTATGTTTTGAGCTTGGGGCATTTAGTTCCTAACCATTTTATTAAAATGAATAATTACAGTGCCTTTTCCCAGGGATACTCTTCATACTTAATCTATACTGGACACGTTTGTGGTCATGGTTAACGGTATAGTAAAAGATAGTAAAAGTATGTTTTCCAAGTACTGTTGTATGTTTTCCAAGTACTTGGTGTACGACCAGTTGTACCGGTGTCTCCCTGTGCGTGGCTACTCACCTGTTGTCTACTGTTCTCTTCAAGGCTCCGCCCCGCAGGTTACACAGACAACACTCCTACACATCGCAAAGACCATTTATTAGTTGGTTGAGCTATACTTCTCCGGTTGCAGAAATATGCATTTCAGACTGCCTTTAAAAAAAAAAAAAAGGTCAATCTAAATGTGTTTAAACACTGTAAAAAAAATCCTCTCTTCCTCTAGATAAGACATGTGCACTGTGTTAGTGTGATCCAAACAGAGGAGATGTGTGGTGTGACTGACGATAATTTGTCACCGCCACTGACAAAATACAACGATGTTCAGGTTGAGGTGTGGTGCACAGTTAATTACGGTCTATAATGTATTTTTTCACTAATTCCAGGAGATGGAAGGCACTCCATCTCCTCCAAACAAGTGCTAAACTTTAAGTATGGACACTGTCAGAACTGAGTTTAGGTTCGGTGTTGTGATGTCAGAACTGAATTTATGTTCGGTGTTGCGATGTCACAGAACTGACTTTAGAGTTGGCGTTGTGATGTCAAATAACCAACTTCATGGTTAGGCGTTGTGATGTCTTAAATTAGTTCAGGTTAGGTGTTGTGATGTCACAAACAATGTTTGGTTAATGTTAATGTTAATGTTTGGTGCCATTATGTAGGGTTAACTCACCACTGCCCAGGCATCGGCGGCACACCTCGAGCAGGTCCAGGGGCCCTGGACCATGTCTGGCTTCACCCCATAACAACCTGCCAAACACACACACAACTCACAATCAATCACAGCAACTGCAGCACATGGATCGCATATATCTTTCATGAGTTTCAAATAGCGACTTTGTTCATCATTACAGAGCAGTTGAACAACATGTTGGAATTGTCAATCAGGGTCTTAACTAGCCTAGAACTCTAGACACCCCCTAGCGGCAGCAAATTTATTTGGCAGCTAGTGTAGGTCTAGCACGGCTCCGTCGGCTTTTTGGTGCTGGAAACACCAAGTATGTCTTGTATGTATGACCAATCACAGCGTGAGGGGCGGAGTCGAAAGCCGGGCTACCATGACGACAGAGTTGCGACGGTTCCGTGTTAGGTAAACAATGGCTGCTGCTGCTGGCGAACGGCTGTCTTTCCACTCGGCTTTGGCCGCGACTCTTCAAGACTTGAAGTTAACATTTTATTTGAGAAAAGAACAAAGAACAGCACTGAAGTCTTTCCTCGAAAATAAATACGTATTCGGAGTTTTGATTAATGACGTAGTCAGAGCGACGGCTCTGACTACGTCACCTTCTTCGTTGCTCTGATTGGTTGTAGCGCTATCCTATTGCGTGCAGAGGGAACTTGAAAGACAACCGTTTATCCCGCCCACACTGCCAATGGAGCTGAGCCAGACCTTACATCTTTCTGATGTGGGTCTGGCTTGCCAGGCTAGGTCTTAACCTTAATTCCAACCTAATTCTACCTTTCTCCCATTTAAACCTCATTATCTGTGAATTAACTACATTGATCATGACCGGTCTAATTAAAGATGGAAATGGGACGAGAAAGCGTTGCTCAGAGACAGGACATTTTAGACAAGGTCCTGCTGTTAATGGCTGCTTCCCTGATCTGTTCTAAGCCCGGCTCGGGGAAACTAATGAACTGGGATCTACGGTTCAATTGCAGGGATAACAAGGCCCCTAGGGGCATAGTGTTTTCCGGCAGACATTTCCTGTTCCTGTCATTTCCTGTTATATCAAATTGAATACAGAAGGGAGGAATAACAATAATGAAGTGTTTTAATGAATATTAATACGCCGTGAGACATTCATTGTCAAACATGACGAGTGGCCACTGAGGTTATAAAAGCTCAATATGAAATATAAAACTGCAATCCATCTGTCCAGGTCATATTTTTGTGTGAATTATTGGTCTGTTGCTCAATTCCAAAAGGGCCCTACTTCTGTCCAAAAACTAGGCTAAGCAATATGGCAAATAATAATTTGTGTATTGAGAAGCTAAACAGGACTGCCAAGTCTTTCAAAAACTCCTTTATAGCAAACTTACAAAAAGTAAAAGACATTCTGCACACATTGCACTTTTGTCTCATTGCACTTTTGTTGTCGAAAATACAATGTCCTGTCACTGTCGATGGACAATAAAGTTTTGTGATGTAAATCTACTCACTGGCGTGGACTTGCAGACAGCAGGAGGAGCAGCGGAGGAGCAGGCTGGTGCCGTCGTCTCCGATGTGCGAGTTGGACGGGACCGGCTCTGTGTTGGCAGCCCCGGAGCTGAAGCACATCTCGGGCACCAGGGGCTGCGTGTGGCAGCCCTGCCGGGGGACGGCTGGGCCGGAGAGGAAGAGCTCCTGTGTGGGCTGAAAGGGAAAGAACATCCGGTTGTTTCAAAGACAGTCTTACAGGCTTACAGGATGTAGGTTTTTGGCATAACCCCGCCCAAGCCTCCCATTGGGCGACTTTAGGGGTCGCCCAATGGGAGGCTCTGGGCGGGCTTATACCTTATACTCCTCCCCCTTCAGCCATCTGCCACCGTTGCTGCATCCTGGGCTTAGCGCCGCCCAAGACAATTGTGATTGGTTAAAGACATACAAACAAGACGGAGCATTTTTTACCTCTATGCCAGAATGATAATGAGTACAGCCAGACCTTTCTCCAGCTAAAACGAAGTGTGGAGATAGGTCATTCCCAATGCTAGCCAATGGCACATACTATGGCAACCATAGGAAATGCATGTTTCTAGAACAATACACTATATACAGTATACACCATTGGGTTATCCATAGCATCTTACAATACCATACAATCTTAGCATGGGCGGAAATCAAACCCCTAACCCTGGCAGTGTTAATGCCTCTACCAGTTCAGCTTGACACAACCATATGTGTGTGCCATTCGGTCTCTTTTACATGAAGTGTCTTACAATACCATAAGTGTATACATCTCTTAGCAAGGGTGGCCCCTAGTGGGAATCGAACCCACATGCTCTACTAAATTGAATCACCCAGGTCCTGTGCAGAGTATTCACGTCAGTCATGCAGCAATATGTTTTACATTCCTCGCTTTGTTGGCACAGTAAGAAACGATTCATATTTCATTTGAATCATCTTTAGTAAACCTCACTTTTGCGTACAGTCATGCTTTTAGTCAACATTATGCTGCCCCCTATTTGCCGGTAGTGTATTGCATATAGCATTGCTTTGGTGTCGGCGGTGTGGTCCTACCTTTGTGTAGGGACAGAACAGCGAGCAGACTGCACAGTAGGGCTCCAGGTTGGCCACGGCGGCGTTGAAAGCCTTCTCGGCCAGGAAATTTGGCGAGCGGTTCTGCCACAGGTGCTCGTCCTTCTTCATTTCGCCCTCTAGTGGCATGGAGGGGGATAACTCTGCATAACACACAGGGTTTTTCCTAAGTGAGGGAAAAGCTCTCATATCTAACTAATACCAAACATCTGACTAATGCTAAGTGTCTGGTATTCAAAATATAGGGGATGTTAAACCTGCACTTTGTAACTTTTGTACTGCAGCTATTAAAAAATATCTGAACTAGAAAGTTTCAAAAATTAAATGGGCCCATCCACGAGTCCACCCATCCAGGGATTTGGTCTCTATAAATCGTTTTATTCTGGTCCCCCCCCCCCCCCCCCCCCCCAAACCTTGGGAAAATCTGAAAATAGTAGTCTGAAAATTATACAGCTATAACTCTAGCTACAACTCAAGCCACTGGAAGTAACTAATGGGAAAACTGCAGAGATCAAAGACTATCTTGACAGAGTAGCTCTGGCGCAGAAAAAGTCACCTTCAGATGACATCATTAAAGGACGGACCATGGCAAACGATTCTGGGGGCCAATCAATGTCACTGCTTGGCTCACGGGGGGGGGGGCACTACTGAAAACCCCATGTCTACCCATCTCATAACCCCCTTCCTCATCTCCCTCCCTTCCCCACCACCATCTCCACTGCTCAGCCGGGCTAGGGGGCCTGGTTCCGGTCCCCTGCTGGACACTCAAAGTCACTTTGAGGGGCAGGTAATTGTGAGCCCTGATCCCCTAGATCAATAAGAACCCAGTCAGAACAGGAAGGAAAGAAAGACGGAAAGATGAGAGGAGAGAGAGTTGGATGAAAGAGAGATGGATGAGGAGAGAGAGAGATGGATGAGGAGAGAGCAAGAGAGAGAATCACAGACAGAGTCCGTGAGAGAAAGGAAAAGAGACAGATGAGAGAGAAAGCGAGAGAGAGAAAGAAAGAAAAGGAAAAACGAAGGGGAGATGGATGAGAGTGGAAGAAAGAAAGAGGGGGGAGGAAAGAAAGGAATCAACAACTTACAACCTTTGTGGTGTACAGTAAGTTGATGCTGCGAGCCAACAGGGAAGACAAGGAGATGAGAATGACTCAGGACAGACAGATGAGAAAATAGAAAGAATGTGAAAGGTAGAGGGCAAGATGGAAAGGAGACAGTGACCCTCTCTGGTCTATATCCACGGACGAAGCCCCAGAGACGAAGACAGAAGTCTAAGATATAGCCATTGATTTTTAGACCAATGCTTATGATCCAAATATCAATGGTATACATTAGTCTAGTACAGTATGCCTTTTAAACTGTAAACGGATAACTTATCCGTTAACTTACAAATATCTATTGAATAAATGTCTTGATTTTTTGAATGACAGGGATTATGAAATATCAATGGGTGAAACTGAGTTAGGAAGGACAGAGAGAGGGAAAGACAGACACAAAGGGTTTAAGATGAAAGCCACTCAGCGGGGGGGGGGGGGGGTGTGCCACAGACCTTCATCGCTTGAGTGTTCTTGTTTGACGATGGACAGAGGCGAGCGCTTTGGGGGCTTGGTGAGGGGGGTGACGTCTGCTCTTCATCTTGGAGATGGAGGACTGGGGGGGGGGGGGGGGGGGGGGGGCACAGGGACACATCCCAGAGCTGCTTTAGTCTTTATTCAACACGACCATAGAGATGGACATGAATAGACCTTATTCACCTAGCGGCCATATTGGTTAGTTGGGTGGGGAAACCTTCTAGACTCTTTGGGGAAATCATGACAACTCCATGGAAATGCATTCTAAATGCTACCTGGATGGGGAACGCTTAATTAAATAACGCATTGTGTTGTCATGGTTTCCAACGATTCTAGAAGGGTTATCCATCCAACTAGAAATACACCCAATAGACCCAATATGACCTAGAGGCCATATTGGGTCTATACAGGCACCAAATACTAAAAATCAGAAGCACAAGAATTGCGTCATCTCTGGTGAAACACTGGTTATCTGACAAGAGGTGGCAATGGACGTCACAAGGTGTTTCATCTCTTCAAACCAGCATTTACAGTGAACAAAATTGAACACACACACAAAAGGCCCTCCAGACAAAAGGGAAAAAGAATTAATTTTTTATAGTGGCTTGGATATTTACAGTGATTTGCTGGATTGGAATTTTCTTACCTGGGCGGGGTCCATCGAAGTCTCCATCTTACAGGAGTGTAGTGGATCATCCATGGGGTTTTTGGTGCCTGCTTTGGCAAACTGCTCAAACGCCTCCTCGAACCCGGTCATGGAGCTCTGGTGGACGTACGACTTCTTGGGGCGTTTCTGCTTCTTCTTGCCCGTCTCTTCTGCCAGGTACTGCATCAGGGCTGAGGGCTCTGGATAGGAAGCAGAGAGACACAGGGTGAGAGATGGATGATGGGAAGGATCGCTGGAGTAAACACAACCACTTGTCAGAGGGCAATTTCAGACAAGGAAAGTTAAAAGATGCTAGATGGATAGGTTATATAGATTCCAGAACAAATACATTCCTTCTCAGCATTGTAATAAAGCTTCTATTGGCTAGCGTGTTAGATGCTGCATTATTCAAAAGAATACGCATTCAAACTTTCACCATGATTGTATTTATTGTTTGTAGTTTTTACTCATCTTTTTAATTTCTACTACTGTCATGTACCTTCTGTGGTGGCAACCAAACCTCCCCATCCAGGAGTGATTAAAAGACCCTTATTTTACCACCAGGTGCGAGTGTGATTAGCTATTACAAGCAGTTTCAATCGTTAAAATTGTGATGTCATTACCCTCTAGTCACAAGTGGGAGTGTCCAGATGTATGATGACTACATCAGTCTACCAGCCTACCCAGGGGACTGTACCAACTGGTAGGCTTATCTGTCCATCATACATCTGGGTGGACACTCCCACTTGTGATGTCACTGGAGGGTAGTGTAGAGAGTTGATGCGCGCTACTGTGGCCTAGTCCTGGCGCCTTTCGCCACATACAGGGTGTTCAAGCCCCCACCTCTGAGAGTTTCTTAAATTCACTCTGACTAAACCATAGGCCGTACTCGTCCCCCTGCTATTGATGGCTTGAGGGAGGGTCAGCGGGTCTATCGCGGCATTACCTTTGCCGGGGGTCCCTTAAGAATACGTTTTATATTCCTATATATCAGCATCTGTATATTATATCTGTATTTCGAGAGTCGTAGGGTTACTTGACGTAACCCCGGTTCTTTGATAACAGAGTGAGGTGTTTCACTATGGGAAGCGCTCTCAGCGTGACCATATACGGAAGCTCCAATGACACCACGTCTGTCTTTGACAGACAGGTAGACCTGTCGGAGGGCCCGCCCCCTCTCCTATAGCCAGGTCGACCCCGCTGACTGAATCATTCTACACCGGTTTCTTCCCCTTGCCATGCAAGAAGGGAAGTGTTGGTGAAACACCTCACTCTGTTATCAAAGAACCGGGGTTACGTCAAGTAACCCTACGTTCTTCTTCTAACTCCGTTCGGTGTTTCACTATGGGAGATATAGACCACTCCCGTAATGCTTGGTCTCCCGAAGCCATCCGGTTACAACCCAGTGTAACGTTTCTCTACACAGGCCATGAAGCCCCTGTCTCCAGCACCGCATGGGCCAGGGACGGGGCAGACACATCTAACCTGTAAAACCTCACAAACGTATGTGGTGTGGCCCAACTTGCCGCAGCACAGATGTCCTCCACCTGGATCCCCTTGAACAGAGCCCATGACGTAGCCATGCCTCTGGTGGAGTGAGCCTTCAGTCCAGCAGGAGGCTGCAGGCCCCTGCACCTGTAGGACAGACCTATGGCCTCCACAATCCAATGGGACAATCTCTGGCGAGACAGCGGTTTCCCCTTATGGGGCGTAGCCCAGGACACAAACAGCTGGTCGCTTCTCCTGAAGCCTGCTGTTCTTTCCACGTACAGACGCAATGCCCGCACCGGGCATAAAGTGTTCAGTTTGCGATCTTCCGCTGACTGAAAAGGGGGGGGGGTGAAAAGCCCCTAGTTCTACTGTAGGGCACCTATAGGTCGACTCTACGACCTTCGGTACAAACGCCGGGTTAGGTCGTAAACGTACCTTCGAATACCCCGGGGCAAACTGCAAACACGCTGGGCGTGTAGACAACGCCTGCAAGTCACTCACCCGCTTCGCTGTGGTCACAGCCAAGAGCAGGGCGGTCTTAAGTGAGAGGAACTTCAACCCCACACCCTCCAATGGTTCAAACGGGTGCTGTGTGAGAGCCTCCAGCACCCCTGACAAATCCCATAACGGTACCAGGGGCCTGGAAACGGGGCGCTTGCGGCGCACCCCTTTCATAAAGCTGCTCACCAACGGGTGCTGGCCAGGTGACTTATCACCCAGGCCAATGTGGCATGCTGAAATTGCTGCCAGATAAACCTTTATTGTAGAAAAAGCTTTTCCTCCGTCCAGCAGATCCTGCAGGAAACAGAGGATGTCCCTCACTGAACACTGAAAAGAGACAATATGTCTCTCCTCACACCACCTCTCGAACACTCGCCATTTCCCACTGTAAAGTGAACGAGTGGAGGGGGCCCGTGCCCCCTGAATTGTGTCGATCACCCTGGCGGGCAAGCCGACCGCATCCAGATTCAGCCTCTGACGGGCCAGGCCCAGAGCGCCACCTGGTCTGGATGGGGGTGATAAATCTCTCCCCGAGCCTGAGACAAGAGGTCCCTGCGTAGTGGGAGGGGCCACGGCTGGCCTGATAGTAATTGTACTATCTCCGCCACCCAGTGTTTGGCTGGCCAATGTGGTGCTATCAGTATAAGTGACAAGCCCTGCTCCCTCACCCTGGCTAGGGTGGGGGAGATCAAGCTGAGGGGGGGGAACGCGTACAACAGAACGTCTGGCCACCTGTGGGCCAGCGCGTCCACGCCTAACGGCGCCTTCACGTCTGCCAGGGAGAAGTACAGAGGACATTGTGTGTTTTCCTGCGATGCGAACAGATCTACGGCAGCCTGGCCGTATCTCTGAAACACCTGACACACCACCTGGGGATGAAGTTTCCACTCCCCGAATAAAGGATTTCCTCTTGACAAGAGGTCCGCCCCTCTGTTCAGTACACCTGCTACGTGCGTCGCCCGCAGCGACCCGAGCTGAGAACTGCTCCAAATTATGATCTTTCGAGCTAGTCTGTGCAGTCGTAAAGACCGCGTGCCCCCCTGACGGTTCAAATACGCCACCACTGTGGTGTTGTCCGACTTCAGCAGGACATGTCTGTCCCTGAGGAGTTGTGCAAAGTGTTTCAAAGCTAGAAACACCGCCATCAACTCCAGGTAATTTATGTGAGCCTGAGCCAGCTCTGAGGGCCAGATACCGTTGACTGCTCTGCCCTCTAAAGCCGCTCCCCACCCTGTCAGAGACGCGTCCGTTGTCATGACGACCCTTGACGCCACGCCCCCCAGGCGCATCCCCTGAGAGAAAATCGCCGGGTTGCGCCACTGGTGGAGAGCCGCTGTTGCCTCCGGTGAAATCCTCACCAAACGGTGCAGGTGACGGCGGGGGCACAATCTCAATGAGGCCAGCCACCTCTGCACGTCTCTCATCATAAGCAGGCCCAGTTTCACTACCGCAATAACCGACGCCATCAGGCCCAGAAGCCGTAGGCAGAGTCTGAACGGCAGCGCTGCGCTCCGCTGGAAGCGAGCCAAACACTGTGTGAATGACTGAATCCTCTCCCCCGACAGAGTGACCCTGTATGAGAGGGAGTTGATGTTGAGACCCAGATAAACCGTGCATTGTGCGGGTTGCAATCGGCTTTTGGACCAGTTTATTCCGAAGCCCAGGTTCATGAGATGTGACGTCACCGTCTCTGCATCTCTGATCGCTTGTTCTCTTGAATGAGAACACACCAGGTAATCGTCTATGTAAGAAAATATCCTGATGCCGCTGCTCCTTAACGGGGACAGCGCTGCGTCCACACACTTGGTAAACACCCGCGGGGCTAGTGACAGCCCGAAGGGGAGAACCTGATACTCGTAGGCTGTGCCTTGATAAGCAAACCTGAGAAATTTCCTGTGTGCCGGGAGAATATCGACGTGGAAATATGCATCCGCCAAATCTATTGTCACGAACCAATCGTTCTGTCGGATAGACTGGCATAACACCTTGTGTGTTAACATCTTGAATGTGTATTTTCTCAAATGAGTGTTTAATACCCGGAGGTCCAGAATAGGGCGCAGTGCGCCCCCTTTCTTTGGGATGACAAAATACCGGGAGTAGAAGCCGAGTTGGCTCTCGTCTCTCGGGACCACTCTGATTGCTCTCTTGGTTAACAGAGCGGAGATTTCGCTCTGTAACACAAGAGCCGCCTCCCCCTGTGTAACTGACTCTAACACACCGTTGAATCTCGGTGGTTTCATAGCGAATTGCAGTCTGTAACCCCGTGAGACGGTCAATAAGACCCAGGGGTGGACTGCACATGCGCGCCAGTTTCTGCTCCGTGCAGCGAGAGGCCCCATAGAGCCTCTCTGCGTCATCTCTCCCCTTATGACTGGGGAGGGACGTCCCTCTCGAAGAGCAACAGCACCCTCTTGAGGGGGGGGAGAGGCATGACCCTCTTCCCCCTGCACGTCTGATGGTTTCATAATTTTTATTATTTTTTGTGTTTTGCAACTCGCCCTCAGCATGACGCCTGGCTGCGATGTTGCTGATTTTAATTTTATTAACACAGGGGAACTTGACAGAGTGTGTGTACACTGTGTGGGAGTGCTTAGTGACACCGAGGGGGAACTCGCCTGGTGACTTACTAAGCTTAACAGCCCCGCTGCCTCTTCTCTCGAGGTCTGGGTTTGAACAATGTGGCTGAAAGCTCGTGAACCTGGAACTTGAGCTACAGCGCTGAACTGCGCGGGGCAAACCTCCGCCTCCTCTCTTCTCCTTTTCGACGGAGGAGAGGGGGGTGAAGAAGGTGGGAAGAGCGTTAGGTTGCGCGCCTCTTCTTGTTGTCGCCGGGGTGGGGAGGGCGGCGTTTTCCCGCTGCTGCGTCAAACGGCTGCTTTCCCCACGGTTTGTTACCACCCGGTCTTTGCTGCTGCTCACCGCGGCCAGCTGATGGCTTGTATGCCGGTTTAGCAGCGGGCTGTCCGCCTCTGGCTGCTACAGCAGCGGCAGCAAATCCTGTGCGCGGCGCGGGTCGCGGCTCCTGCTTGCGAGGCAGGCACAGGTTGAAAGCCTCACCTTCCTGCTTTCTGAGGGTGCTCGTTTCCCTCATCTTCTCCAGCGCTGGGCCGAAGAGACCCTTTGCAGGGTCGTAAGTGGCGTCCATGACCTCCGCTTTCTGGGTGTCGCCCAGACCGGACAGGTTTAGCCAGAGCGCGCGCTCTCCTGCCACCGCCAGGCCCATGACGCGGCCGCTGCCCTGCACCGCTCCCCGGGAGGAGCGGAGGAGCAGGTCATTGACAATGCAAATCTTGTCCCAAAGCACCGGGTTTGGGATCCCAGAGTCCAGCTGCTGCCCCATTTCCTCCAGAATCTCCGCCTGATAAGCTGACAACAGCGTGACAGCGTTCAGGGAGCAGACTGACTGTGCTGCGTATTTATAAATACGTTGGTAAATGCCAGCTGCGGTGCGCTCGTTCTTAGACGGCAGGGAGATGTTGGAAGCCGCTGATATGGTTCTGCGGTTCGGGTGGAGGTGGTAAGCCACTGAAGGCTCCACCGTCGTAGTTCAGCCATACCGTGCACCTCCAGTTTGGAGTAGCCCTGTGTGGCCAGCTTACTTCTGTAAGGACTGGTCCAGAAGCGGTTCATCTCCCGCATGCAGGCCGGGACCGCTGGGAGCAGCTGCTTGGCCGAGGGTTGAGCCGGAGGGAGCCGTTTACCGTCGTAAAGGTCCCTCTCTTTACCCTCCATATCCTGGGCTGCTGGCCAGGGTATGTTCAATTTTCCCGCAGCTCGTCTGCACACCTCATACAGCCCGTTATCGACTGGAGAGGCAGCTCCGGTTGAGCTAGCGGGTCGGGACGGTTGGGTGGGGAAGGTGGCTTCATCCTCTCCTTCCTCCATATCATCCAACTCGAGAATGTCAGAGCCGGCATCGACGTCTGCAAACTCATTTTCCCCTCCCAGTTCGGCGAATTCATCGTCTCCGAACAGCGGGGGCATGTCCCGATTACCCTGCACCTCTGAGAGCTCCATCTGGCTCGCCCAGCTACAAGAAGCCTGCGGCCGGTGGTTAGTGGTGGATACAGCGGCTGGGGTTGCCAGGTTTGGGTCCTGGCTACCCGGCTTTGCCACCGCCACCCTCAGTCTCCTCTCGAGAGTTTTCTCGGTCATGGCGGAGCAGTGTGCGCAGACCTGACGGTCCATTAACGAAGCCTGAGCGTGTTTAGCGCCCATGCACACCACGCACAACGGATGCGGGTCCCGACCCGATATCATGGCGCCGCATGACGCGGGACACGGGCGGGACGCACCCTCTGCATCCTTCAGCTCCGGCCCCTTGACGAGGACGGAGGGTGAAGTCATAGCCAGAGCAGGGAGAGTTCGGTGCGGATGAAATCTAACACGGCTCGTCACGACACGTTAGCCCCGTGGAAAAGAAACACGGTTAGAGCAGGTGTAAGCTGCTGTTCCCGTGCTGCTAATATAATTTAGCCCGCCGTAAGGCCGCGGCTATAACCCGTCCGACTCGCTAACAACCAAATGTTAGCTAACCTGACCGGGTTAGCGGTTCGAGGCGTTAGCCTTGAACCGGTGTCGCTACTCAGTGAACAAACACTAAGTAACTTAGCAGGAATAGCTCGCCACAACGCGGACACTATTTCCTGAATTTTTTTTTTTTTTTTTTTAAAGAATTTAATATTCTTACCAACACAGCCCAGAGTCTTTGCCGGTACCGCGCTAAGCGACGCGAATTCCTTGACGGGACGTCTTTTAGCTGTTAAGCAGTAACCAACTAGCCTGAATGTGCTGAGGGAGCTTGTATTCCGCAAGGGAAGAAAGCGAGAATGATTCAGTCAGCGGGGTCGACCTGGCTATAGGAGAGGGGGCGGGCCCTCCGACAGGTCTACCTGTCTGTCAAAGACAGACGTGGTGTCATTGGAGCTTCCGTATATGGTCACGCTGAGAGCGCTTCCCATAGTGAAACACCGAACGGAGTTAGAAGAAGAACCTGGATTCGGACCGCAAACAAACATGTGTGGTAGCAAGTCACTGCTAGGATAAACCCTCACTAGCTAGCAAGCTAGCCATGAAGCAACCAAGCTAAACACATACAGGGCTCACAATAAAACGGTCGAGCAAAACACATTGTTCAACAGACTCTCAAACCACATTACAAAAACGAAGTTCACCCAAGGGTAGGCTACTTACAATTTCAGCAGCAAGACAGCCAAGTCGGCGTCCGTTTTGCATTCTTCCGAGTCTCTCAGTTGACGCCATTCCGCATAAGCTCGCCCTATGTTCACTCGTGTCTGGTTTCTTTGTTTATCATAATCCTTTCTCTTATTCTTCGATTCCTCCGACCTTCCCCTCTTGGGTCTTGATGGATCCATAGTGGATTTGTCGATTGATCCAGAATTGCCTTGCAACTGACTCTTTATATTCAGCCGGACCCATGTTTGGCACCCCCCGCCCAGGTCTACCGTAAAGCAGTGAAACTACAATCTGACTACATTTTCGAGGCGCGATTGGATACTTCCGCTGCGTCACATCCGTAAGTGGCCGGGACGGCCACATGAAGTTGCATGTTCTGTTTTTCCGCGGGGACCCAACAGGTGGAGATGAAACACCCACCAAACAACCCAGAAAGTGTTGTAGAACGATCAGAACGACTCTCAACCTGCATGGTTAAGGTTATTTTTGATAAACGAGTTGCATAGTGCTTCTTTAACAGTATGAGAGTTTTCATATCTGTCAGTGGAGCTGTAACGTTAATATTAGCATGAGATTAGCCTACCAGGTGATGACATTGTGGGTCTGTTATGGAAGAGGGGGAGGTGGAAGACTGCTTTGGTAGCAGATGTTCTTTTTCAAACTTCGTTCGGTGTTTCACTATGGGAATCGCTTAGGCGTGACCTACTACCGGAAGTAAATTTCCCATGCATTTATCTCGTCCACTTTTCGTATAATCCTTATAAAAAGAGTATTAAGCCTTTAACCAAGCCGATCGTTCGTTGTGGTAGTCGTGACCATATTATGTTTGATTCGGGCATAAAAAGAATTTGGAAAACGGAAGAAAAGCCAAAGGTACTTTATTTTGTTGACCGAGTGAGGAACTACTCATCCCGAATCAAACATAATATGGTCACGACTACCACAACGAACGATTGGCTTGGTTCAAGTGCAACTCAAACCCTGTGTTAGGTTGCTGTGTGGGCTGGTCTGTAGGCTCTCTGAGGCATCCGGGGCTGGAGGCCATTGAATGCCCAGTTTTGCAGCGGCCCGTTTGCACACCTCGTACAGGTTGCTGTCCACTGGTTGCACAGCGTCAGAGGCGCTAGGGGGTCTAGACAGTTGGACAGGGAAAGTGGGGTCGTCCTCCTCTTCCTCCATTCCGTCCATGTCGAGGAGGTCGAAGTTGGCGTCGCCGTCGCCCTCCGCATCCTCAGTGCCCGGTCCCGCCTCGAGGATTAAATCATCGAATAGCGGGGGCACGAGCGGGGATACCGCCTCTATCATGTCCGCCCAGCTCGTTGTCGCTTGGGACTGATGGGTGCTCGTTGAGGCTTTAGCGGTGGCACCCCCCAGGCAGGGATCCTGGTTTGTAGCCACTGTCACTCTTAGCCTCCTCTCCAGAATTTTCTCTGGCATCGATGCACAGTGAGCGCACGAATGCGGGTCCGCTAGCGAGTGCAACCTAACACTCCCAGCTTCTCTCTCTTCCCCTCCCAGGAAGAAAAGGAAGCTTGGGGGGGTGGAGCAAAGCCCCACGTTTCATGGTTCAGGGACCTGGATATGTTCAAGTTCCAAGGGCCCTTTCTCAGTCTCTCTCGCCTCACGTTCAGGGCGAACTGGGACAGGGGCAACGGTTGACACAGTGCCACCAAGCATTTTCCCAGTGTCACCAAGCATGTTCACTCCTTTTAAAAGAGAAAACAATAAACCATGCATTTTCACAGCCAGGCCCAGAGCCAAGGGTGAAATGCACAAAACAAAACAAAATAAAACGAAATCTTGGTCCCTGTTTTCCCATAGGGGGAGCTCACGCTCCTCCTGTGAGGGCAGACCTCTCCCCTCACGTCCCGAGGATGACGTCATTGAAGCGCGACCACATGGGCCCGCTTGCTGCGCGAGTGGAACAGTGGCGCGCATGCGCAGTTCACCCGTGGATCCTGTCTACTGTTTTCCAGGGTTACAGACTACAATTTGCTATGAAACCACCCAGATTCAACGGCGCGTTAGTTTCTATGGCCAGTGGGGATTCAGCGCGAGTCCTGGAGGACGAAATATCGTCCCTGCTGCGGAAACAAGCAATCAGGGCTGTCCCGAACGAGCAAGCCCAACAAGGTTTTTACTCCCGTTATTTTCTCATTCCAAAGAGAGGGAGCTCGTCCCTTCGCCCCATATTAGATCTCCGTGTGTTAAACAAACACCTGCGCAAATACACGTTCAGGATGTTAACACACAAAGTGCTCTGTCGTTCAATCCGTCCAGGAGATTGGTTTGTAACGATCGTTTTCTTTCAACAATCGCTCGGTATCTCACTATGGGACACGCCCCTCGCGCTGTCCCCCAGAAGCAATTTTACACTACGCCAGTCGTGACTGGCCAACAGATGTGACGTCTGCTTGCAGAGGAGGGACTCCCTCCTACTACATAAGTCCCATCGTCACGTCATCTCAGTCTAAAACCTCTTCTCGCTCCTAGAAGCACCTCTTACAGAAGGAAGTTGTAGACGGCACAGCACACTGTTCAAAGAGCGAGCTAACCCCTCGGTCGCCGAGCGCTGGCCTATCGCTGCTTCAAGCCCCTGTAGAGAGTAAGAGAAACTGTAGACACAGTAGAGCTCTACTAGTATCCACACTAGTCTGCACCAAAAAAAACTTGATCTAGTTGGCCTGTCACCAAACAGCGACTGTTCATAATAAGAGAACATGCAGTCAGAGTTAGTACCTACCCTAACCGAGGGCTCGGGGAAGCCTCTGACGAAGGCCTGTGTTTGTGGGAATAAAATGTTGGGAGCGGATAGCCACTCCGTTTGCATTTACTGCCTCGGGCTGGAACACGCCAAGGCAGCCCTTGCATCCCCGACTACCTGCGAACACTGCGCACGTTTCTCGAATAAAACCCACAGACGTCGACTGACCAAGCAGGCGAAGCTCTTCGCTGCGGATCCCGCGATGGGGGTAACCGACCCACCATTGCCGGAGCTAGCGGGAGTCTCCCGGGGACTTGGCGCCCTACCGGGCACCAGCTGGGGATCGGAGGTGGACCTCACCGAAGATTCCCAGCCCCTGGAGTTGACTCAACCCGACGCTGTCGGGGCTAGCCTGCTGGCGGAGCCTGATGACGCCGGGGGCGGTCACTCCGAGTCGGGGGAAGACTCGATTAGCCTCGGCTCTGATGAGGAAGAAGAGGATGACTCTTATTCCCCCCGCACCGCGTCACCTATGGTGGTGGGTGGCGCATGCGCCAGCTCCTCGAGCCCGGCCGTCAGCGTGGACCTCCACGAGGCCTGCAAGAGGGCGGCCGCGAGGCTCGACATCGAGTGGCCTGAGCCCCCGGCGGTGGCCACCACGTCTCGCTACGAGGGCAAGCGGCTCACGAAGGTGAAGGCTTCGACCAGCCTGCTGCTCCCGGCCTTTCCCGAGTGCCTGGAGGAAGCGACCCGGTCCTGGAGCAAGCCTCTCTCGGCCAAGACCCCTGTCCAGGGTGGGTCGGCGTTGGACTGGGCCGGTATGGAGGAAAAGGGGTTCTCCCACCTCCCTCCGGTCGAACCACTGCTGGCCTCACACCTCCACCCCATGCAGAAGTCCGCCATGACTTCTGCGAGCCCTACGCTGCCGTCCAAGGCCGACAGCTTCCAGTCTTCGCTGACGGACAAGGGCTATAAGGCGATGGCCACAACGGTGAAGGCGCTCAACGCGTCGTCGCTGCTGTTGGCCTACCAGGCGGAGCTGGAAGTCGACATGTCGACCTCGCCCACCCCAACTCTGTGGGATGAGCTGTGCCTTGTGACGGACTTGTGCCTGCGCCTCCATAGGAGTGCTGTCCAGGCGTCCGGCAGGGCCATGGCCCTGATGGTCGCCCAGGAGAGAGCAAGATGGCTGAATCTGTCTAGTCTCTCCCTGAGGGAGAAGACTCAGCTGCTTGATGTACCCGTGGACCCCAAAGGCCTGTTTGGCCCAGCGTACAGCATAATGCTACAACGCTGGGAGGAGAAGAAGAGAGAGGGTGAGGCGCTACGACTGTGTCTCCCCAGAAGGGCGCCTTTCCCATCCAACGCACCGGGCCAGGTGTTTGCCCAGCCCCGCGCTCCTCCGCCGGCCTTTCGTATTCCGAAGCGACAGCCCCAACCGGCCCATGGGGCCGGCCGGGGTCAGACCAAGCCGCCGGACCACGGAGGTGCGTGGGGGAGGAAACCGCCCGTGCCCGCGGCGCCGCCAGGTGGCCGTGCGGCCCCTCCGACCACTCAGGGGGCCATGAAGAAGCGGCGCGCCACCTAGGGCGCTGCAGCCAGGGGGGTACGGAAGGCCCGGCCAGACGCCGTCACCGCCCCCCCCCGGATGTTCTGTTCCGGACCCGGTCCCAGGACGGGCCAACAAGGGCGTGTTCAAAGCCCCGCAAACGGCGTGGAGAAGCCTGTTCAGCGGTCTCAGTTCGCGACCGGACAAAGAGAGGGAGGGTCAGCCCAGCAGAGAGCTCGGTGGAGCCGCGGCTGTTTCCTCTGGACACATACAAGTGCAAAAGCACACAGCAGTGCCCAGAATCACGCATATGTTCCCCTTCTCTGGTTCAATGTTTATTAAAAATGTTCCCATGCGCGCATCCAGGCCCCGTGCCAAGGGCGCTGCTTCATGTAAAAAAACAAAAACAAAAAATGATAAACATAAAAAAGGAACAGAACTCAATAAAACGGTGCATGGTGGACATGAGCGCCGGCGCGCAACCCACCATGCCCGTTCGGCCCGCCACGACAGCGGAACCGGCGGTGCTGGGACCACTGTCTGGCCGGGTTCAACAGTGGCGTGCGTGCGGTGCGTCCGATTGGGTTATAAAGACTGTAACCGCCGGCTACAGGCTCCAATTTGCGTCCACTCCTCCCCGTTTCGACGGGATACTGCAGTCGCAGGCCCGTGGAGAGAAAGCTCATGTTTTACGGGAGGAAATCACCTCTCTAAAAAACAAAAGAGCTATTCAGATAGTGCCACCGGAGGAAAACCAAAGCGGTTTTTACTCGAGGTACTTTCTAGTCCCAAAGAAGGGAGGGAGCCTGCGGCCGATATTAGATTTACGCGCTCTGAACAGATACATGAGACAGTACAGTTTCAGGATGCTGACACACGCCGCTCTTGTACGCTTCGTGCGCCCGGGAGACTGGTTCTGCGAGAGAGGGGTCATGCACTGATCCTTATAGCCCCCCGTTGGCCGGGGAAATATTGGTTGGTGGAAATAGTCCAGTTGCTGTGCAGCCAGCCTTGGCCTCTGCCTTTGCGCAGGGATCTCCTGACGCAAGCGCACGGGGAAATCTTCCATCCTCATCCGGAGCGCATGGCTCTGTGGGCCTGGCCCGTGAAAGGATGAACCTAACGACTGCTGGACTCCCATGGAATATCATTACGACTATCCAGGGCGCCAGGGCTTCCTCTACGCGTTACGCATATGACGGGAAATGGCGTGCGTTCGAAGAATGGTGCGGGGAGGCTGGGGAAATAGCTTTCCAGAGTCCCGTGCCTGTTATTCTGATGTTTCTACAGGACCTGCTGGATAAAGGCAAGGCTTTCTCCACTGTCAAAGTGTACTTGGCCGCTATATCGGCTTGTCACATAGGTTTTGGGGACAAAACGGCAGGCCAGCATCCTCTCGTTTGCCGGTTTATGAAAGGTGCATGCCGTCTTCGGCCAGTATCGCGGAACTTGACTGCTCCGTGGGATTTATCTACGGTGCTTGATGCACTGTCACGCCCACCGTTTGAGCCCTTACAACAGGTAGAGCTTAAGACGCTCTCGTTTAAAACGGCTTTGTTGCTCGCGTTGGCCTCGGCTAAACGCGTGAGTGACATCCATGCGCTGTCGGTGAGCCCGGCGTGTATGCAGTTTTTGCGGGGGAACTCAAAAGGTTTTATTAAAGCCGAATCCTGCGTTTGTTCCCAAGGTATTTGACTCTGCGTCGTCATACCGCCCTATTGAGCTGTTGGCTTTCCATTCTCCTCCTTTCTCCTCCCGGGAGCAGGAGCGGCTGAATGCGCTCTGCCCGGTGCGGGCTTTACGCGTCTATGTTGATAGGACGGCTGGATTCAGGAAATCGGAGCAGCTGTTTGTATCATGTGCTACGTCACACTTGGGGAAGCCTCTCTCGAAGCAGTGTTTGTCACACTGGATCGTGGAGGCTATAGCCATGGCTTATAATAGCGTGGGTTTGGAACCCCCTATTGGCCTACGCGCACATTCGACTCGCGGCATGGCCACATCCTGGGCACTGTTTCAGGGAGTCTCAGTGGAAGAGATATGTGCGGCTGCCAGCTGGGCGACGCCTCACACTTTCACTGGATTCTACAGGTTGGATGTTACTGCGCCTAATCTGTCTCACACAGTCTTGAGCGTTGGATCAGTGAACGTGCCTGTTTGATGGGTTGTTTGCACTGGTACTTCTTTGGCAATACGGGAGTTACTATATCCCATAGTGAGATACCGAGCGAATGTTGAAAGAAAACTTAAGGTTAAGAAATTAACCAATGTTTTCTGATACATGAGTGAGGTATCTCACCAGACCACCCTCCTTGCCCGGAGCGAGGAAGAGGTGTTTTGCCGATAGACTGAGGAGATGACGTGACGATGGGACTTATGTAGTAGGAGGGAGTCCCTCCTCTGCAAGCAGACGTCACGTCTGTTGGCCAGTCACGACTGGCGTAGTGTAAAATTGCTTCTGGGGGACAGCGCGAGGGGCGTGTCCCATAGTGAGATACCTCACTCATGTATCAGAAAACCTTGGTTAATTTCTTAACCTTAAGATCTCTATTTTCACGTTGCCATCTATCCCGCGCACCGAAAGTTTCTCCAGTTCGCTTTTCAGGACAGGGCTTACGAATAAGTAGTCCCGTTCGGGCTATCGTTGGCCCCGAGAGTGTTCAGCAGGTGTGTGGAGGCGGCGCTGTCACCGCTGAGGAATGGCGGCATCAGAATATTCTCTTATCTGGACGATTATCTGATATGTTCCGATTCACGCGAACAGGCACTCAGAGACTCTACTACGGTGGTAAATCATCTGAGGACTCTGGGATTCAGCATAAATTGGGAAAAGAGCCATGTGGACCCCGCACAATGTGCGGAATATTTGGGTCTCCACATAAACTCTCTCTCTTATTGCGTCACACTATCAGAGAGGAGACTAACGTCTCTCATACAGTGTCTCTCCCTCTTCAGACGGAGAGGGGCCGTATCGTTCAGGATGTGCCTACGCCTACTTGGCCTTATGGCTTTGTGATATCGGTAGTACATTTGGGACTTCTGATGATGAGGGATTTTCAGCGCTGGGTCGCAGCACTGCGTCTGTGCTCCCGTCGCCACCTGAATCGCAAGGTGATAATAACACCAGCGTGTGTTACTGCTCTCCGCCCGTGGTCGGTGCGCACGGTTCTGACAGCGGGCGTCCCGCTGGGAGTGGTGTTGTCCAGGGTAACCATGACAACGGACACGTCCTTGTCAGGGTGGGGTGCGACAATGATGGGCAGAACTGTGAACGGATCCTGGAATCACAATCTAGCTCAGGCTCACATAAACCTCCTAGAACTTTGGGCAGTGTTCCTTGCTCTGAAACACTTCCTATAATTTATTCAGGGCCGCCATGTCTTGGTAAAGACAGACAATTCCACTGTAGTGGCGTACATCAACCGGCAGGGCGGCACTCGCTCACTGAAACTACACGGGTTAGCTCGAGAAATTATCTTGTGGAGCAGCACCAGGCTCCTGTCCCTTCGGGCGACACATATATGTATACCAGGGGCCTCATGTACGAAGGTTGCGTACGCACAAAAACGTGGCGTACGCAAAAAAAAATGGCGTTCCACGCTCACGTTCAGATGTATGAAACGTGAAATGACCGTGGAAATGTGCGGTGCCTCACGTCAACTTCATAGCTGGCGTACGCACGTTTCTACAGCTATTGTTCCTTTGGCGACACTTAGAGGTGACGCTGGGAAACTGTTAATAATGTCAAAAACAATTAGTCATCAGAGTGATGTGCACGTCAGAGACACACTTATGAACAATTAACACACCCACCGTGTTTGCAACTATACGGGTGGATATAAACGCATGCGCAATGTGATGAAGAAAATGGTATTACCGACGGCAGCGTTAGCGTTGTTAGAGGACCTTGCAAATGGTGCAATCCGATGTGAGCGAGTATTTAGGGAACGCGAGGATTTACTTGCAAACGATGACAATTGGCTCATAAGCCGATTTCGAATGTGCGACAGTATGCGGAGTTATTAGCGTTACGGAATTTGCTCAAAAACAGCGCCACCTAGTGGTCTTCCTAGTGTGCGGCATGAAAGTGACGCATAGAATATATTCCTCCGCTTCACCTCCACCTTCAGATCCGACCACTTCTTCTTCACGTGTGTGTGTGTGTGTGTGCGCGCTGCTCAGGCCCCACGGCATGTACCGCCTCACACACACACTCCCACTCATTTCTTGTTCTCTTCATATTGATCCCTGCTGACGGGACCAGAGAGAATCTCCCTCCGTGGCTCCACTTCAGTCACCACAATCTCCAACTCGGACTTTGTGAAATGTCTTTTCTTTCCTTTGTTCATGCTTGTGTTTACACCCATAGAGTGCAAGCTGACTCAAGGGTTGGCATATTTTAGAAAAGATGTTATTCTGAAAGAATCAATTAAACAAAAAGACAAGTGAGTCGGCTGGTCTTCAGCGGCTTTACTGGTCCCGGTCCACAGTTTATATAGCCGCGGGTGGTCTCGTGCCTTTAATAATAATAATAACAATAATAATAATAATAATAATAATAATGCTTAAAATTTAATGGGGGGTGTCTGTAAAAATGCCAAATAAAGTCCATACATATAAAATAACACATTTAAGTAAGTGGCAATAATATATAAATATCCTCTGTGCCACACTTGCTTGTTTTATCTGATCGGATAGAGGTGAATCTCAGGTCCAGGGCCTATTTACATAGATTTGCATATTTAAATGGGGGCGTGGACAGGGAGGAGTTTGCCACATCTGCACGTGCGCTCAGTTCCACGTTGATCGGGATGTACAAAAGAAACGCGCTCGGATCCATGCGTACGCACACTTTCATACATCTGAATTTATTTGTGCGTACGACATTTTCGGGGTTTTGGCGTACGCCAAAATCCACGCAAGAATCCACGCAAGTCTTCGTACATGAGGCCCCAGGTGTCCTGAACAGAGGTGCGGATCTTCTGTCCAGGGGGAACCCCCTGTACGGGGAGTGGACTCTTCATCCTCAGGTTGTGGGACAAATATGGCGGAGATTAGTAATGCGCGATATAAACGATATACGATATAAACGATAAAAAATGGCCCACGATAGAGATTTTAATTCTATGCTCTATCGTGATAACGCATGTTGATCACGCAATCTTCCCGTGACCCGCGACATTTAGAACGACGAGCTGCAACCGGCTGCAACGTGTCATCTGGTAAACATGGCTGAAGGCGAAACGGAGCAGCTAGAACTCGTGAAAAAGACCGGTGCAAGAAAACGAGAAAACATTTTCTTTAGTTTACTAATGTGCCTGACGTAAGCGCCGCAGCACGGCTGCGCCGCGGTCACCGCTGCTGATCGCTGCCACGCAGCGTCCCAGGAGCGCCGCGCCGCAGCGCTATCATTCCGTAGCATTCTATTTTTGACGCGAGCCGTTGCTGAACAGATCGACCGGGCAGGAAGTGAAATAGTAAAAGCCATAGAGCATCCGGTTACTTTTCAAAATAAAAACGCCCTCCCGATCAAACACGGCCACAAATCGTTGTCGTTTATAACTGACTTTGTCTATAGGCTACAGCACAACACTGTATACTGGAAGGATTTTCTTTATTTAAAAAAATTATTGTGCTTCCATTTTGCACTTTTATGTTTTCATTTGAAGCATCTGTGCACTACAGTTGGAATACTTTTCTTTATTTAAAATAGCCATGCCTAATACTGGATGTATTTACCTAATTCACAGTATATGTTCAGGTAAGAAAGTTTATGTGTAAGAAATATGTTTTTATATAAGTATCTGTCATTACACAGAAGTATTTTCAGTAGTGTTTGTTCCTTAAAAAGACCAGTTTTTTTTATTTATCTGCAACATTATGTTTACAGTTTACTGTATGATTACAGTTTTGCACAATAAATGTATGTCTACATACTGCTTTCTTTCTTTTTTAAATACATTTAGCAGTTTGGCTTTCCTTAGGGTCTATGTAACCTGTTCTGAAATGGTTTTATTATAATTTATATATCGTGATATGTATCGTTATCGCAAGAGGCTGCAATGTATATCGCGATATGGATTTTAGGCCATATCGCCCATCCCTAGCGGAGATACGGCTTGGCAGCCGTCGATCTCTTCGCCTCGCAGGAAAACGCTCGGTGCCCGTTGTTTTTCTCCCTGTCAGGTGCGCTGGCCCATCCGTGGCCGAACGTGCTGCTATATGCCTTCCCCCCTCTCAGCCTGATCTCCCCCACCCTAGCCAGGGTGAGAGAACAGAGTCTGTCGCTAATCCTGATAGCGCCGCGATGGCCATCCAAACATTGGGTGGCGGAAATCATACAACTCCTGGCGGGCGACCCATGGCCCCTTCCCTTACGCAGGGATCTCCTCTCCCAAGCGGGCGGGGAGATTTACCATCCACACCCGGACCACATGGCGCTCTGGGCTTGGCCCGTGAGAGGTTGAACTTGACTGCGGCGGGTTTGCCTGCACAGGTCGTTGACACTATTCAGAATGTAAGGGCCCTTTCCACTCGCCGGCTCTACGGTGGCAAGTGGCGGGTTTTTGAGGACTGGTGCGTCTCGAGGCACGTCGTTCCTTATCAGTGTTCCGTAGTAGACCTATTGTGTTTCCTACAGGGATTATTGGAAAAGGGTAAGGCCTTTTCCACGATCAAAGTGTACCTGGCAGCCATCTCAGCTTGTCATGTTGGCTTTGGGGATAGGCCTGCAGGGCAACATCCCTTAGTCTGTCGCTTCATGAAAGGAGCGCGTTGCAAGCTCCCAGGTTCCAGGCCCCTGGTTCCTTTGTGGGATTTATCGGTGGTACTAGATGCCCTGTCTCATCACCCATTTGAGCCGTTGGAGGCAGTGTGGATGAAATTTGTGTCACTGAAAGTGGTGTTGCTCATAGCTTTAACCACAGCTAAGCGTGTGAGTGATTTACAGGCATTGTCTATCCGTCCTTCCTGCTTGCAGTTTGCTCCGGGGATCTCTAAGGTCTGCCTGAGGCCCAATCCGGTTTTTGTGCCTAAGGTGGTTGAGTCGACCTATAGGTGTCTCACGGTATAACTGTCTGCTTTTCACCCGCCTCCGTTCTCCTCTGCGGAGGAGCAGAGGCTCAATACATTGTGCCCGGTACGGGCCCTACATGTATATGTGAGTCGGTCAGCTGCTTTTAGGAAAGGGGATCAACTATTCGTGTCTTGGGCTACTCCCCATAGGGGCAAGCCTTTGTCCCGCCAGAGGCTATCCCACTGGATTGTAGAGGCCATATCTCTTGCTTATGACTGTAGGGGCTTGCAGCCCCCCCTTGGCTTGAAGGCCCACTCCACTAGGGGTATGGCTACTTCGTGGGCCTTGTTCAGGGGAGTGTCAGTGCGTGACATTTGTGCTGCGGCGGGCTGGGCTACGCCTCACACCTTTGTTAGGTTTTATAGACTGGATGTCTCAGGACCTTCTGTTTCTCAAGCCGTACTGGAGACGATCTCACCAGACTCGGAGTGATATTTGCTGTCTGGCTGAATTTACATGGCTTCGGGGGACATATGCAATAGTGGTCTATATCTCCCATAGTGAAACACCGAACGAAGTTTGAAAAATAACTTTGGGTTACTTAACGTAATCCCTGGTTCTTTGATAACAGAGTGAGGTGTTTCACCAACACGTCCCTCCTTGCATTTACACGGAAAGAAACCGGTATAGAATGATTTGAGGAGGGTGGGTCAACTGTATAGGTGCAGGGGGCGGGACCTGGTGACAGTCCGACCTGTCTGTCAAGGACAGACGTGGTGCAATTGGAGCTTCCGGTAGTAGGTCACGCCTAAGCGATTCCCATAGTGAAACACCTCACTCTGTTATCAAAGAACCAGGGATTACGTTAAGTAACCCAAAGATTTTCCTGTAGGGGACATGAGACTGTTAAAATAATAAATTGGCTCCTGAGGCGGAGGTGGATGAATGAGGAGATCACAGTAATGTGACCCATCAGTTCAGTATTCAGTTGCGATTCAGTTTTTTTAAAATATATTTATATTTTTGTCTTCCTCAGTGGATGGATGGTTGGTGATGTCATGTTGTTTGATTGCAACCTTTTATGTAATAAAAGCTGGTTAAAATACATGAAAAAGTACCAGTTTTTTATTTCATAATGATAATATTTAATGATTTTTCACCGCCGCATTGAAAATGTCCCCGATTTTCATTTCAGAAATCTGGTCACCTTACTGTATACCAGAAAGGAGAGCTAAACCTAGCAATTATGATGCACCTAGAAACTTAACGTTGCCAGGTCGTAACTAAGATCGTCTTCATTTACTGGAGTAATAAGGTAACGTTGCCATGTCGTTACGAAGATCGTCTCTATTTACTGGAGTAATAAGGTAACGTTGCCAGGTCGTTACTAAGGTCGTCTCTATTTACTGGAGTAATAAGGTAACGTCCGCATTCCTATGAATCTCATGTTAACTGACATTAGGCATTAGTCAGACCCATATATTTCTCCGGTCATTTGCCGTTTGTTTACAGGAACACAAGATAGGTCGAGCTAAAAGTTGTAATTTTGAGACAGAATTGCCCTCAAATATGAATCAACACCCTTATATTATAATGATTCGTAAGTGGCCATGGTATAACAAGATAATCCACGCCGAGGTGAGCACATATATAATATGATAATGCACTTCACGGAGGCGGTTACTAGTCACTAGTAATAATTAAAGGTGCTAATGATTATCTTTAACAGGTAGAGGGGGTGCACCGGTCCTGGAGGTACTGCAATACCAGGTCGATGCGTGGAGTGGACGGAGCAAGCCCCTATTCCATCTCCCAGCTCCAAAAATCAATTTAATATATGGTCCCCGGGTAGGGGACGTATCAGATATTAAACTGATAAGAACAGATACTACACTTGATCTTAGCCAAAAGGCCGAGAAGCGATACCTACAATCCGTCCGCCCTGGAGGAGCCATTCCCACACAGGTCGCTCTCATCGGCGGTTTCAGACACGAAAACGTGCTGAAAAGTTTAAACACAACAAGTACAAGTACCACTATGCGTCCACAACATACAGTGTGTTTTATAATCGCAAAATAACGTATATAATGTATAATGTAATAATGTATCTGGACCCAAGAGTCAATCCATTGCGTGACGCAATGAGCCGTCGCGCTGATGACGTCAGAAGCCACAAGCCAATCAGAATGAATGAGAAGCTAAACGCGTGTGTGGTGGTGAACTAACAACATTATATATTTAAAACCCCACTGGAGGTCGATCACAATGATCCCATACATTTATACACTGTATTAGTTTGCTAAAAGTTTGGTGCATGAGAAATTATCGATATTTACTGTTTGCATCACTTCTAGATGAATAAACAGTTTGGGAAGCCCGCACTCTGGCGCCATCTAGTGGACAGTATAGCGCGGGTCACCCACTTCAATAACGGTGGATTTACCATATGAGCACCAGAAGTCAGTGATGGCCATGAAACGCCACCTGTAGCGAATCAACCGCAGGACGAGGCAGCCATGTGCCAACCAACACGGTGGCACAGATGTTGCCAACATGTCACATAATGTTACTTAAATATCCTGTGCTTAGCACCATAAATAAGAAAAGAGATGAGTTTACCTTGGGACTAACGACCTCAGAGGAAGTACAAGTCTAATGCCGCCTAATATTTCCTCGACTAGAAAAACTGTAGGCCTACCTGTTGTGTTTCTGGCACACATCACACCTCAGCCAAGTTGAATTAGTTTTTGTTTAAAAAGACAAAAAGTCTTGAGAAATGTCCCATCCGCGTCCACTGATAATCCGCCTGGGAGAAGTCTGAACTCCGATGCTGTTAATGACCATTCACCACACATGTAGTGGGCGGAAAATGTAGTCCTGCGCATGTACACATCTACCTACACCTACACGTATACGCACACACACACACACACACACACTCTTCTCTTGCTCCCAGAACCCTTGTTAGGACCCATTCACGATGTACCGTATACACCTACCCCCCCCCCCCCCCACACACACACACACACACACACATGAAAATCAATCAACTTTCGTGAAACTTGACATTAGGATCCTTAAAGTTGATATGAAGTTTCACGAAAGTTGATGTCAAGTTTCAGAAACCTGATATCAAATTTCAACGATGTTTGATATCAAGTAAAATGATTAAATGTTAAAACGGCTTGCCCATTAAAAAATATTACCCTAGCTATCCATGCTAATCTTACCCTAGCTATCCATGCTGTATACCAGAAGGAGAGCTAACCCTAGCAATTATGATGCACCTAGAAACTTAACGTTGCCAGGTCGTTACTAAATCGTCTCTATTTACTGGAGTAATAATGTAACGTTGCCATGTCGTTACGAAGATCGTCTCTATTTACTGGAGTAATAAGGTAACGTTGCAATGTCATTACTAAGATCTTCTCTATTTACTGGAGTAATAATGTAACGTTGCAATGTCGTTACGAAGATCGCCTCTATTTACTGGAGTAATAAGGTAACGTTGCAATGTCATTAGGCCTACTAAGATCGTCTCTATTTACTGAAGTAATAAGGTAACGTTGCCATGTCGTTGCTAAGATCGCCTCTATTTACTGGAGTAATAAGGTAACGTTACCATGTCGTTACTAAGGTCGTCTCTATTTACTGGAGTAGGGTAACGTTGCCATGTCGTTAGTAAGATCGTCTCTATTTACTGGAGTAATAAGGTAATGTCTGCAGTTCATGAATCTCTGACATTAGGCATTAGTCAGATATTTCTCCGGTCATTTGCCGTTTGTTTACAGCAACAGAAAAAGTAGTGCGAGTTAAAAGTTGTAATTTTTGAGACAAAATTACCCCAAAATATGAATCAACACCCTTATATTTTAATGATTCGTAAGTGGCCATGGTATAAGCGGGATAATCCACTCCGAGGTGTGCATGGGACCCAAGGCAAAAAAGTGTCTTCCCTTTTCTTTTTTTTTGTGATTTCCTACCTATTTAGGGTTAAAAAACATCTTAGAATTTAGACTTTTTTAAATGTATTTTTATTTTTTATTTTACAGCATGTCAACTGTAGTGGACCACAGGACCATTTTAGTGTGAAAAGACAGCCGAACTTAGAAGATAAAAAACATAACATATTAAGGCTGTAGAGTGATATTAAACCAAAAATACATTCACAAAACAAAATTATTCATCATTCTGGATTGTTTGTCTTGCTTGTTGGTTGCAAGGATGGTAGTATATTTTCTATTTAAACTGAACGCATGGTCATTATATGTCCATATCTCTTAATGGGTCTCCTTGACTTCTTTGAGTGTGAACAGTAGAACTAAAGTTGAACAGATCTATTTTTATTGTGATTTAGTTATTTGTCAACCCAAAACCAATCTGGCTTCTTTCCTCGCTGTTATTCATTTCTTCCTTTGCATGTTTTATTTTTAGCGATGATAATCCAGGAAGCAATTTCTCTTCTTGGTAATCCAGAGAAACATCTTGCATTTGGTACACCTCATGTACGTCTTGCTTTTGCAGCCCTTATTTCTGCATCTTTCTGCATGTTTGATATCCATCATCTCTGGCATGTGTGTGGCTCCTAGTCTCCTCACAGATGGCTCTGGTTGTGGGATCCTCATTTTGGTTGGTGGCTCATACTCTTCTTCACTGTCTTCACTGCTGTCATCAAGTTCTGGACTCTCCAACAGCTCTTCAGCCAGGTGTAATTTGAAGTCCAGGTACTGTTGAGTATTCTTCGCTAGTCTGTTAAGCACTCTGCTGTCGGACTTGTACTGGATCCAGGAGTTTGTGATGGCCACATCAAAGAAGTGAGTAATCACACGCAACGTCCATTTCTTGGTCCTGTTTGACATGCGATAAAAGCTTAGCATGCGGTCACAAAGGTCCACGCCACCCATGTTGTCATTGTATTGTCTGATCACTGCTGGTCTTCTCACCTGGACCTGGACTTTTTCTTTCTTGGACCATCTAGTGCAGATATCTTCAGGATCTTGACCATGTACAGTAGAAGCCATCAGCACTGGTTTATTGTCAAACCATTTCGTGATTGCCAGCTCAGGACTCTTTCTCACCACCGACACTGATGCTCCTCTCCCCTCTTTTCGCAACTGCTTGTCTCCTGGCAGCTTGCATAGCTTTGGGACTCGGTTCTTCATTATGGTTCCAGTTGCTGGAAGGCCCTTTGCCAGCAATGCATCCATAAGATCGATTGTTGTGAAGTATCGGTCGAAGAATAGGTGACTTCCTGTGGGAACAGATTCAACCATGCGTAGGACTGCTGCTGCTCCAACGCCCAATCTTTGGCCCCTGAATGTATTCTTCCCTTGGTACACTTCAAAATCCAGCATCAGACCATTTGGGGAAGCAAGGACAAAGACCTTTAGGCCAGTAGGGTTTGGCTTGCCTGGAACATATTGCCTGACTGGACAGCGGCCAGTGAAAGGGATGATTTGTTCATCAATGCAAACCTTCTCAGACTTTGGTAGGTTGAGACAGCCTTGCCTCACGCGGTCAAGTAATGGCCTGACTCTCCAAAGAATGTCCGCCTTCTTTGTTTCCTCTGTTACAGCCAAGTCATCAACAATCTTGAGCGAGCTTCTCAGCTTGAAGAACCTATCCCTTGCCATTTTGCTGCTTATAACTGGCACTTTTTTTGGCCCAAAACATTTTGATTCTGGGATAGCCAAGGCAGGCCATGTGGACCGATATTCCAAAGAAGATCTTAATTTCTTGTGGAGTAGTATTCAGAGACACCCCTCTAATTTGTAGCTATCTTTGATTTGTGAAGGCTGCCAAATCTTCGAAGACTTTGTTGTCAATGTACTGGGAAAAGTACTGAATTGGACTCCACTCTGCACGGGTTATAGGGTCATCTTGACAGTCAGGAAGCCCAGGTAGCACAGGTGTGAATCTATTATAATGGAAAAAAACAAATCTAATTAGATTAAATGCAGTCAGGTAGTAGTGCATCACTGGGACAATTCCAGTCTTATGGATGTGATATGGTCAACAAACTTTGCATTCTTGGGGCAATTTGCATTTACTTCATGACACCACTTTGGCAATCTTCAAATTTCAAGGATCACCTGAACTGAATATATTATCCTGGAATTAAATAAAACATACGTGCTACTCCTCCTGGCCCACAGAGTCCGACGTGTTTCCTGCTCGTCCCTGTCTGTCTCTGTGTCTGTATCTGTCTGCTCGTCTGAACCTCCTGCATCTTCTTCCTCTTCTTCACCATCTTCTTCTATCCCAGGTTCAAACTCATCCTCATCTTTCTCATCATCTGACAGCTCCAAATCTGAATCTCCCATAACTATCTTGTAAAGAATTTTCTCTGCTTCAGTTCTGTCTCCTACAAAAATGTTGAGTCATCAAGTACATGAAGATGGCCTTGGTGTCCACTATAATTGACATTTATGAAAGGACTATTATTTCAAAACTCAAATAACTTAACTGATTTCAGAACTAAATATATCATTCCTGACATGTTAATAAACAAGAAAATATATGATTATCATAGTAACAAAACAAGAGATAAACAATATTTGACTTACCTCTCCTCTTTCCATAAAATGTGCTTAATGGTATGCCGGCCATTTTGGATGAAAAGGAAGGGGAAGTTCCCAACATCCAAGCCTATCACATTACACATCACTGGGAAGCCCAGGATGTCCTCTTTACAATACAGCAGGGATTGATTGAGTAGCTTGAAAGACTAAAAGGTGATGCATGTGAACAACATGTCCAGTATAGAGGACATAAATCAATGGGCTGGGTCTCAGGAGGATAATATAATACATAACATAATACACTTCATGGAGGCGGTTCTTATCCCCAGCGTCGTGCATTATTTGTCGATACATGCACACCTCGTCGTGGATTATCCCTTACGTAACTAACATATATTTAATCCCCATTGAGGTCGATCACAATTATCTGAAACATTTATGCACGGTATTAGTTTGGTAACGTTTGGTGCGTAACATTACTTGTTTTGTATAGATGAACATTTGGGGAAGCCCAGACTCCATCTAGTGGTCAGTATTACGTGGACCACCAACTTCAACAAAACACGTTTATTTACCATATGAGCATCAGAGAACGACGCGTGTCTAATGGCCATGAAATGCTTGACATCCAGGCATCCGCAATCGTGCAAACAACTAATAATAAACACGCTGTATGAAGTGAGCACAGACGCAAATTAAATCAATGAAGTCCAATCTTGCGTCTTCATCGATAATGCATTATACTGGTTTTAATGTCAAGAAATTAACCGACAGCGTGTGTTTTAAAGTATATATATACCTAATAAAGGATCAGTAGTCAATAGTAATAATTATAAGTGCAAATAATTGTCTTTGAAAGGTAGAGGGGGTGCACCGGTCCTGGAGGTACTGCAATACCAGGTCGATGCGTGGAGTGGACGGAGCAAGCCCCTATTCCATCTCCCAGCTCCAAAAATCAATTTAATATATGGTCCCCGGGTAGGGGACGTATCAGATATTAAACTGATAAGAACAGATATTTTTTTCGTTTGAAAAGTTTTTATTGACACCAGTTCTTTCAATTTACATCTTATAACTTAGTCCATTCTTTAAAAGCAGACACCTTTAAAAGACATTATAAAAACAACAAATATAAAAACATCACATTGTTAAAAAACAAGTATGTTCAAAATAAATATTACAAATGTTGTAGTTTTATAAAATCCTTGTCAATGCTTTTAAAATGGTAAAAGGAAGGTTGTGCAGGAACGGGAGGAGACCTTATCAAAAAGCCCCATCCTGATCTCTCCAACAGTGTTGGTCTCTCGGAACCTGTTGCTCAGAGGAGATTCCCCCCCCTCTGCTCCTTCCCACCTGCCTCACCCGGAGAGCCAGGTGACCGCCGCTGCCGGGACCTTTCTTTGTGTGGCTCCGGCTCCCTCGTCCGAATGGGCACAGAGGCGATTCTTCTTTGTGGCTGTGTCCTAGGCCTGCCGCATGCAGCAACGGCCACTTGGACCGTTGCTGCGGCCATCCAGATCACAGCCACGGGGGGGATCTGCATGTGCTTTCTTACCAGCAAGTTTCTGGAGGTCCATATGGCGTCTTTGATGGCGGCCAGGGTGAGCCACTGCTTGGAAAAAACTGATGGTGGCTGATTTCTTTGGCTCACCCCGTACAGCACTAGTTTGGCTGTCAGGACCTCCCTTGCTGGTAAGTACGGGAATTTCAGGGAGCCGGCCATTGCCCACTGGTCCCCAGCAGCGCTGCACTCCCAGAACAGATGCCTCACCGACTCAGGCGCGCCACAACCAGGTCGGGGGCATGTTTGGGATGCTGACATGCCCCGGGAGTGCATGACGGCCCTGACCGGGAGGATCTCGTGAGCCGCCATCCACGACAGGTCCCGGAGTCTGTTGGGGAGAGCAGGATGATTGCAGGATGCAGGACTTTATGGAGTGAATTGTTTCACAGTAGACTGCGGACGCTGTAGACTCTGCTCTGCGAGCGGACGCTGTAGACTCTGCTCGTCTCTTACCAATGCGAACGGGTTTATGAGATTGTTTCACACAGATCGTTTCACACAGACGCGGGAGGGTACATTTTGCGTCAGTATCACGTCTAGGGGCGTGACAAACCGTCGGTATATTACGAGTTGGGATGAGAACGTGTTGCAAATTACAGCTTGGCGAGCCGCAGGAGGCTCGCGGGTGGTTAGAACGCAAACAATATAGAATAAAATTGCTCGCCTGTCTACCAGCCATGGTTCCAGAAAATAGACAACAAAATCAACCACGCAAGTCGCTTGTTATTCTTGTCATCGGCAGAGCACTGTCAATCCCGCACAGCCCGGTCAACGGCGCATGTGATTGGACTGTGCCTCAGCAGAGAGCAACCAATAGGTTTAGAGCAAGATGGTCCCGCCCCCAGGAAGGTTTTTTTTCCTTTTTTTCAGAACCACGTTTTCAGACCTTTGACGCTAAAGGAGTTTCAAAACGAACGGCGTCAGAACAGTGTCAATAATCACGTGACTCGCAAGCTTGCGCCCGTGTGGTCAAATCTCTGAAAAGTCAGTGCTGAAAATTAAGTTCTGAAAAAATACATTGCAATGGTGTAAATTTACACCTTTACAAGTTTTTAAAAATAAATATTCAACCTTTCAAAACGTATTTCTCAATGTTTGAACAGCTGTTTGCAGAATCCCATTTACAAGGTTTCGAAACCGGTAATACACTGTTAGAACAGTGTCAGATTTGAAACTCTGCAAATGCGCTGGTGAACATTTTTTGAAAATGTGTTTGTGAAAACATTTTAGCTTTGAAAATGTGTTGGTGAAAATGATGAAGAAGATAAAATAGAACACAAAATCATGTTTGCAGATGTTTGACTTTTTTTTTTCAGGCTATAATCTCTTTTTTCAGTGGTGCAAAACCTTTTTTACAAGGTGTTGAGTTTTCAAACACAGACTTACAAACCTTTGAAACCTTTTTTTTCAGGTTTGAATTATGACACTATTCTGACTCCATATACGTCAGCTCTCTGGCTCATAGCTGAGCGGACTAGAATACCTCCCGTTGCCAAGTCGTATCTAAGGTCCGTCCGATTTACTGGAGGAGTGAACAACGTTTCCGTTGCATAAGAACCTTACGGGAGGGTAATGATTGTTCCAGATATTAGTCAGATCCTCAGGCGTTACCAGGGAAACTAAATTAGGCCTATGACTTGTGAAAAACTTTATATTTTGATTGTAAAACGCATGCAAATATTATTAATATTAGTCGTGACCATATTATGTTTGATTCGGGATGAGTAGTTCCTCACTCGGTCAACAAAATAAAGTACCTTTGGCTTTTCTTCCGTTTTCCAAATTCTTTTTATGCCCGAATCAAACATAATATGGTCACGACTACCATAACGAACGATCGGCTTGGTTAAAGGCTTAATACTCTTTTTATAAGGATTATACGAAAAGTGGACGAGATAAATGCATGGGAGCTGTTAAAAAGGGGCGGTCACTGTTACGCTCTATACCAGAAAGGAGTGCTAAACCTAGCAATTATGATGCACCTAGAAACTTAACGTTGCCATGTCGTAACTAAGATCGTCTTTATTTACTGGAGTAATAAGGTAACGTTGCCATGTCGTTACTAAGGTCGTCTCTATTTACTTGAGTAATAAGGTAACGTTGCCATGTCGTTACTAAGATCGTCTCTATTTACTGGAGTAATAATGTAACGTTGCCATGTCGTTACTAAGATCGTCTCTATTTACTGGAGTAATAAGGTAACGTTGCCATGTCGTCACGAAGATCGTCTCTATTTACTGGAGTAATAAGGTAACGTTGCCATGTCGTTACTAAGGTCGTCTCTATTTACTGGAGTAATAAGGTAACGTTGCCATGTCGTTACTAAGATCGTCTCTATTTACTGGAGTAATAATGTAACGTTGCCATGTCGTTACTAAGATCGTCTCTATTTACTGGAGTAATAAGGTAACGTTGCCATCAGGGCTTGAAAACGAAATTATTTTTCAATCGTTCCGCTCCGAACGGAACCGGTATATTTAACGTTTTCGTTGTTGCGTTCCGCCACCAACATATCGTTCCTGAACCGGTTCGGAACGTAAAATAACGTTCGTTCTTAACGTTCCGGCAGTGTTATTGGGCCTCCGCGGTGTGTTACTATTGCGCCCCCCCCCCCCGCCGGCCGTAGGTCCGTGGTGTGTTACTATTGCGCACCCCCCGTCGGCCGTTACTATTGCGCGCGCCCCCCCCCCCGCGGTGTGTTACTATTGCGTGCCCCCCCCCGTCGGCCCGCGGTGTGTTTGTGTTACTATTGCGGGCACCCCCGCCGGCCGTAGGTCCGCGGTGACGCTCGAACGTGAACGTCGTTTTACGGCAGCGGAAGATTTACGACAGCCAGCATACAGACAGTAAACAGAGAGTGAGCAACGGACTTCACGATATTATTCACAACTCGGATTAATTTAATGAAACCCATTGATTCTTTTGACCGGTGGACCCTTACGGACTTAAGGAATATAAACAATGCAGGAACGGACACACACCGGACTTTATGATCGCTTCAAAAGTTGGAAGTCAGACCTTTTCCCCGTCTCTCTTGTTTACTGTTAAGTCTGATGAATTATGCGTTGGTGTTCATAGTTTGTGTTAAATGAACTGAATGATTTATCTGTGGAGAATCTAACTGATCTAACGATGTGCGTTATGTCCATATGGACAGACGTTTAAACGGTTACCGTATCTTTGTGTAGGTGATCTAAACGGATTAAGTCGTTCAAGAAATAATTTAGATACAATCCAGATCCGGCCTCAATTGGAGACCTGCGTTTATTTGTCAAAACGTGTCGCCACACCCCTGCGTCTATTAGGGACCCCGCTTTTATTGGAAGTTTTACGGTATATAGAGAACGAAAAAAAAACCGTTATTAACCGGTTTTGGGGATTTCAGAATAACGTTTCTGTTCCGGAACAGTTGAAGACCATTTGGTTTTCATTTCCGTTTCCGTTCCTCGTAAAATTCTGTTCGTTTTCGGTTTTCGTTTTCGTTCCTTGAACCGGTTCGGAGCCCTGGTTGCCATGTCGTTGCTAAGATCTTCTCTATTTACTGGAGTAATAAGGTAACGTCCGCATTCCATATGAATCTCATGTTAACTGACATTAGGCATTAGTCAGACCCATATATGTCTCCGGTCATTTGCCGTTTGTTTACAGGAACACAAGATAGGTCGAGCTAAAAGTTGTAATTTTGAGACAGAATTGCCCTCATATATGAATCAACACCCTTATATTATAATGATTCGTAAGTGGCCATGGTATAACAAGATAATCCACGCCAAGGTGAGCATGTATATAATATAATGCACTTACTAGTCACAAGTAACAGTTAAAGGGGCTAATAATTGTCTTTAACAGGTAGAGGGGGTGCACCGGTCCTGGAGGTACTGCAATACCAGGTCGATGCGTGGAGTGGACGGAGCAAGCCCCTATTCCATCTCCCAGCTCCAAAAATCAATTTAATATATGGTCCCCGGATAGGGGACGTATCAGATATTAAACTGATAAGAACAGATACTACACTTGATCTTAGCCAAAAGGCCGAGAAGCGATACCTACAAGCCGTCCGCCCTGGAGGAGCCATTCCCACACAGGTCGCTCTCATCGGCGGTTTCAGACACGAAAACGTGCTGAAAAGTTTAAACACAACAAGTACAAGTACCACTATGCGTCCACAACATACAGTGTGTTTTATAATCCCAAAATAACGTATATAATGTATAATGTAATAATGTATCTGGACCCAAGAGTCAATCCATTGCGTGACGCAATGAGCCGTCGCGCTGATGACGTCAGAAGCCACAAGCCAATCAGAATGAATGAGAAGCTAAACGCGTGTGTGGTGGTGAACTAACAACATTATATATTTAAAACCCCACTGGAGGTCGATCACAATGATCCCATATATTTATACACTGTATTAGTTTGGTTAAAGTTTGATGCATGAGAAATTATCGATATTTACTGTTTGCATCACTTCTAGATGAATAAACAGTTTGGGAAGCCCGCACTCTGGCGCCATCTAGTGGACAGTATAGCGCGGGTCACCCACTTCAACAACAGTGGATTTACCATATGAGCACCAGAAGTCAGTGATGGCCATGAAACGCCACCTGTAGCGAATCAACCGCAGGACGAGGCAGCCATGTGCCAACCAACACAGTGGCTGGCAGACAGACAGACAGGCAGGCACCTCTCCCTCTCCTCTTAGTGAGATTGAACCATCACTATATTGTATCCTGCATGCAAGTTAACCAAAAAAAATTGGTCTTCTCCAAACGGCCGCATTCAGACTGTCTAAAAGGTGACACACATGGTGATGCTGCGACACTGATGATAACAGGAGCCAGTAGGCCTAAGTCATAGGTCTACCATGACAACATGTCACATAATGTTACTTAAATATCCCGTGCTCATCACCATAAATAAGAAAAGAGATGAGTTTACCTTGGGACTAACGACCTCAGAGGAAGTACAAGTCTAATTTTCCTCGCCTAGAAAAACTGTAGGCCTACCTGTTGTGTTTCTGGCACACCTCACACCTCAGAAAAGTTGAATTAGTTTTTGAGAAATGTCCCATCCGCGTCCACTGATAATCCGCCTGGGGGAAGTCTGAACTCCGATGCTGTTAATGACCATTCACCACACATGTAGTGGGCGGAACGTGTAGTCCTGCGCAAGTACACACCCACAAACACCTACATGCACACACACACACACACACACACACTGTCCTGCTTCTCTTGCCCCTATACCTTCTCAGCTATTAGACAATCCCCTCCCCTCCCGGCCTTGTTAGGACCCATTCACACCTTATACCCCTACACACACACACACACACACACACACACACACACACACACACACACACACACACACACACACACACACACACACACACACACACACACACACACACACACACACACACACACACACACACACACACACACACACACACACAACCCCTAGACTTTGGTGGAGTCAACAGAGGAGAGGAACATGATGCAGGACCTCCTGAGATTCAACACATGATCAGAGAAATGATCAGAGACCTCATCACCCACCTCCTCACTCACCTCCTCCTTCACATTATTGAATCATGTATTCATTATTATTGGTTGGATACTTTGTACTGAATATGTATTGTACTGCTGCCTTCTCTCTGCTGATGATTTATCCTTTTGACAAATATTTATCTTCAATTCAATTCCTCATCTAAATCCTGATTCCCATGCTCCTGTTGACGCTCAAATAAACTCACAACTACTGTCTTCTAAGTGACACGTTCTAAGTGAACGTGTAAGTTTGAGATAAATCATACATTCCTCCAAAGTCACGGCTCCTGTTTCCATAAGGAAATTCCAGTAATACACCTAAAAAGAAAACAACCTTATTACAGTCCTTACAGACTTCTTGTTGAAGGAGAGAGAGAATATTGACAGATGGATAGATAAATACATTATTGATCACAATGGAAATTCAAGTCAAAGTGAAGACATTGAGTTCAGACACATTTATTAAAAGGATCAGGTGAGGAATGTATTCTACGTTATGACACAAATCAATGGGTAATTTCTCATGTCATTCTCCAATGTAATTTCAGGCTCCATGGCCTTACCAGTTCAAAGGTCATTCTGTCTCCGTCCAATCACTTTCATTCCAGGGAGCGACTGACAAGATAGAAGACCAATCAAATCCATGGGAAGGTTATGCTCATGGTAGCCAAATAGTGCTCAGACTATCTTTCTCTTAGTAGGAGCCCCTCAGACTGGTGAAAGGTGGGGAACATTACTGCATTAATATATGGTCCTTGGATAGGGGACGTATCAGATATTAAACTGATAAGAACAGATAGAACAGCACTGTGCTATGGCATCAACTTTCGTGAAACTTGACATCAGGATTCCGAAACTTGATATCAAGTTTCACGAAAGTTGATGTTATTCATGCTGTATACCAGAAAGGATAGCTAGGCTAAGATTAGTATGGATAGCTAGGGTAAGATTAGCATGGAATAGCTAGGGTAAGATTAGTATGAATAGCTAGGGTAAGATTAGTATGGAATAGCTAGGGTAAGATTAGCATGGAATAGCTAGGGTAAGATTAGTATGGATAGCTAGGGTAAGATTAGTATGGAATAGCTAGGGTAAGATTAGCATGGAATAGCTAGGGTAAGATTAGTATGGATAGCTAGGGTAAGATTACCATGGAATAGCTAGGGTAAGATTAGCATGGAATAGCTAGGGTAAGATTAGTATGGATAGCTAGGGTAAGATTAGTATGGATAGCTAGGGTAAGATTAGTATGGATAGCTAGGGTAAGATTAGCATGGATAGCTAGGGTAAGATTAGCATGGATAGCTAGGGTAAGATTAGTATGGATAGCTAGGGTAAGATTAGTATGGATAGCTAGGGTAAGATTAGCATGGAATAGCTAGGGTAAGATTAGTATGAATAGCTAGGGTAATATTAGTATGGATAGCTAGGGTAAGATTAGCATGGATAGCTAGGGTAAGATTAGCATGGATAGCTAGGGTAAGATTAGTATGGATAGCTAGGGTAAGATTAGTATGGATAGCTAGGGTAAGATTAGTATGGATAGCTAGGGTAATATTAGTATGGATAGCTAGGGTAAGATTAGTATGGATAGCTATGGTAAGATTAGCATGGATAGCTAGGGTAATATTAGTATGGATAGCTAGGGTAAGATTAGTTAGGATAGCTAGGGTAAGATTAGCATGGAATAGCTAGGGTAAGATTAGTATGGATAGCTAGGGTAAGATTAGTATGGATAGCTATGGTAAGATTAGCATGGAATAGCTAGGGTAAGATTAGCATGGAATAGCTAGGGTAAGATTAGTATGAATAGCTAGGGTAAGATTAGCTTGGAATAGCTAGGGTAAGATTAGTATGGATAGCTATGGTAAGATTAGCATGGAATAGCTAGGGTAAGATTAGCATGGAATAGCTAGGGTAAGATTAGCATGGAATAGCTAGGGTAAGATTAGTATGGATAGCTAGGGTAAGATTAGCATGGATAGCTAGGGTAAGATTAGCATGGAATAGCTAGGGTAAGATTAGTATGGATAGCTAGGGTAAGATTAGTATGGATAGCTAGGGTAAGATTAGCATGGAATAGCTAGGGTAAGATTAGTATGGATAGCTAGGGTAAGATTAGCATGGATAGCTAGGGTAAGATTAGCATGGAATAGCTAGGGTAAGATTAGTATGGATAGCTAGGGTAAGATTAGTATGGATAGCTAGGGTAAGATTAGTATGATAGCTAGGGTAAGATTAGTATGGATAGCTAGGGTAAGATTAGCATGGAATAGCTAGGGTAAGATTAGCATGGAATAGCTAGGGTAAGATTAGTATGAATAGCTAGGGTAAGATTAGCTTGGAATAGCTAGGGTAAGATTAGTATGGATAGCTATGGTAAGATTAGCATGGAATAGCTAGGGTAAGATTAGCATGGAATAGCTAGGGTAAGATTAGTATGGATAGCTAGGGTAAGATTAGCATGGAATAGCTAGGGTAAGATTAGCATGGATAGCTAGGGTAAGATTAGCATGGAATAGCTAGGGTAAGATTAGCATGGAATAGCTAGGGTAAGATTAGTATGGATAGCTAGGGTAAGATTAGCATGGAATAGCTAGGGTAAGATTAGCATGGAATAGCTAGGGTAAGATTAGTATGGATAGCTAGGGTAAGATTAGCATGGATAGCTAGGGTAAGATTAGCATGGATAGCTAGGGTAAGATTAGCATGGAATAGCTAGGGTAAGATTAGCATGGATAGCTAGGGTAAGATTAGCATGGAATAGCTAGGGTAAGATTAGCATGGATAGCTAGGGTAAGATTAGCATGGATAGCTAGGGTCGTTCTCTGATGCTCATATGGTAAATAAACTTGTTTTGTTGAAGTTGGTGGTCCACGTAATACTGACCACTAGATGGCGTCAGAGTCTGGGCTTCCTCAAATGTTTATTCATCTATCAGTGATACAAAAAAGGTCTTATGCACCAAACTTTAACCAAACTAATACAGTGTATAAATGTATGGGATCATTGTGATCGACCTCCAGTGGGGATTAAATATATAAAGTTGTTAGTTCACCACACACGCGTTT